>VDFB02000003.1:564962133-565100851 GCA_007258455.2 Sequoia sempervirens | reverse complement strand
ACATAGATGCACTGTTGAATGCTTGCTAGAGAGATTTGGTTGTTGGAGGAACCTTAGTTCGGCAGAGCTTCGCTTGTAGAAGTATTGCTTGTCAAGAACGAAAGTGACCCAAGAGTGAAGTTGGAGAGAAAGATTGATCAAATGAATGAACCCCCAAAATGAGAGAAAATGAGGGGTTTTTTTGTATGCAAGGGCGACAATGAGCCGTTACAACCGAAAATATGACTGTGAGGATATGTGTCAAGAGTCAAGATTTGGGATTCCCCATTTCAAACTTGGAAAACCGCCAGGACGCTAGTGTGTTGTGCAGATGTCTGCATGCCGTGCAGGTGTCCAAGGCATAGGTTTTTGAGAAACATGTCATTAGGCTGCTATTGTTTCACCACTAGTCCACATGGAGTTGAAATCGTGAAATTCTTACCCATGGGATTTTTGCCATTAATGCGTTTAGGCATCATAAATAATAGGAAAAATGCTAGAATGTGGAATTTTCCCTAGATGCAATTTTGTGACATTACATTTTTCCCCCACTTTAGTGGCCTTGATTTTGGGAAAAATTGGTCACACTAAAGTAGAGAGAAAATTTCACCCAAACTTTAAAATTTTACGGATTTGTGTGCCAAGAAAAAATGCCTCAGAGGTCACCAAGGTTGAGCCAGCCGGTACCAAAGGTGATCCCCAACAATTGAGCTCGACAAGCAGTGCAAGATCGGTTGTGAAAAAATCACACAAAATTATACTCTACAAAACTCAAATTTAAGTCTGTTTCAAAAATCGAAAGAAGCTACAACGGTGAGAAGAATGGTCAAGAAAAAATTGACGATTCAAAAGAAAAATATGGTAAAGTGGTGACTATTTTCCCCCTCCTAAGTTTTCCCCTAGCTAAGTGGGGTAAAATCAGGAGAAACCAGGGAGCCACAAACTCCAGGAAAAATGGACCCCAAGAGGCCTATATATACCTAGGCGGGCCTAAAGAAGGGTCATTTGCACTATTCATCATGAGGATTTTATTGACTTTTGTGAGAGAAAAGTCATCAAAAAATTGAGCAGATGAGGCTATGAGGATTCGAGGTTGGACCAGTTGCATGCGAATATTGTTGAGGGCATCGAGGTTGACCAGGTAGGCCTCGAAACCACTTCGTTAGTGATTTTTTAGTGATTTTTTGCAAATTTTTTGGACTTTTGGAGCATAGGAATCCTAGGCATGCACGTGTCTTTGATGCATGCTAGCGTCTAGGATAGGAGCTAGTGTCCCAAGGATGTGCTAGCATCCAAGGGGCACACTTTTTTCCTAGTGCTATTGATGGCGGTTGGGACACCTGCACGATGTGTAGACGTCTACGTGGCACACATATGTCCTTAGATTTTTTTCACTTAGAATTTTTGTATAACTTCTTGTGCACTGATATGGATTTACTTTTTCTTTCGCAGGACTATCTAGAGATCCAAGAGCACCTCGGAGGGCGGGTGCTTCACCTTCTATGAGATTAGAGGGATTGATTAACTAATGATGAGGTCTCCCTTCTATAGTGGGTTGGGCTCTGGCACGTGTATACCATGCCAGAGGTGCTTTATCACGACCACATGCTGATGGTACTAATGGAGCGATGGGACACTACAATCTCCAGCTTCTAGTTACCTATCAGGGAGATGACTATCACATTGGAGGATTTCTACCACATCCTTAGGTTCCCCATCTGCAGCTGGCGAGTGTTGATTAACGATTCTTGCTCACCATAGGAGTAATTAGACGAAGTCCTGTATTGTTTTAGGAAAATAGATGGTGGGGATGGGACCAAACACATATACACCTGGTGGCTCAACTATGTCCAAACTACTACCCCTTTAATAGATTGTGTCCTAGTGGTTACCATCGCCATGATGGTCACCATTGATGCACAGGGATCTCACTTGCACAGGGGCCTCATCCACACCATTAGGGCTATGGTGGAGAGACATACCATTTTCTCCTGGGGGTGCAACATGCTAGCGCACCTCTACTAAGAGCTTGGACGGTACACCCATTATGATTACCGCAGCCTCACAGCATGCACACTTCTTCAGGTGTGGGATTTTTCCCACATTATGTGCACTAGGATAGAAGGATATCCGTAGGTGCGAAACTATGTTGTCCCGATGGCTCACTTGTATGAGCTAACATGATAATGGAGGCATGGTGACCTACAATTCTAGCAGCTATAGTTTGACACACTGATGCTAGACCATGTTGGATGGAGACCCTACTAAGCCTTTCGGTGGGTGGATGACTGCAGGTTCCTTTTGAACCTGTAGCGCGACCGATTCATCCTTGGTCACACCATTTTTGTTATCATGCCATACTACTGGAACTAGATTATGCGGTAGCATAGAAGGGTTCAGACCATTCCCCCTCCTATGCTAACATACACCTAAGTTGTACAAAGCACAACGAGGCCAGAGGACCACCCACACCCTACCTTGTTGGATGTGGAAATCTCTGATGACGATGCAAACCTACCACCTATGGGAACATTAGACAGTGTTGACGTGGGTCAGGCTTTTCTGGCGTGGTGGGTAGCACATTGTCCCACCTCATTTTTCCCAATGGATGCCCCTAGGGGGGATCCGAGCTTGCAGGGGGACTTGGCCACCACAACCAACTAGGATAAGGCGAAGGTGTAAAGGTAGTGGCGGTGAGTAGGAGTAGAAGCAGGATTCTAGGATGACACCACTGAGATCCAAGAGGCAGTCAAGGATGTCGTCCCCTCCACCAGCTACGCCTGTTTCATCATCCCCACCAACCCTAGCCACATTCGGAGCGGTGCTTGACACTGGTGGTGCAGGACCATGTGCACCTCCTCCCCCTGACCCATTCTAGTAGCCAGGGGACCTAGGTATGACAATTATTTGTGTTGTTTCACTTCAACATTTCTAGTTTCATCTCATGTATATACATATCATGTTTTGATTTCATACACCTCGTGATGTTGATATACCCTCTACTTATGTGGTTGTAATGGATACTTAGGGATGGATTGGGTTCTTTACCTAGTGAATATCAGAGGTGGCCCCTATTGTGTCTATCTAGAGGATAGTTCTAGACACCTACCAGCCAACTTCAACAGGATGACATGTTCACCTTTTCAAGCCGATGGCGTGCCTCCGGACTGCATATGAGGATGCACATGCAAAGTTGGTGCAGAGGGTGGCCAACATCACCACAACATAGGGGCATCATGACCAACTATCAGGGGAGCTGCGGATGGCACTCACAGAGTGAGATGTGACTGTGATAAGGGCTAATGTCGCCGAGCAGGCGTGTGATGCCCTTCAAAGCCGTCTCAATGACCTCACAAGTTAGCTGGTGACTGTGATCTTGGTAAGTGATCAATAGTTGTAGCAGGAGCTGATGCAAGCACAGATGCAGATATGCTCTCTTCATGGAGAGATCAAGGGGATGCATTCAACCCTCTTCAGATCATGTTCACACTACTCCAAATCTATCTCCATTGTGCAACCCTTCCTTGGGCCATAGCCATAGTTAGAGCTAGAGGGTTCTGGGAGCCACATGTTGTAGCCATAAAGAGCTCCATTTTGTATATCAATTTTGTAGTTGCAATATATATACTTCTAGATCTTTTCGTATAGACATTGATACACATATTCAATAGCCACTCATTTTCTGACGATAGTGGCCCGATACATGTATATGATATTTGATATATATATATGAGGTACTAGTTTTGACATTATGGAATTGTGTACTTTGATGTGTATGTTCCTTTATTTTCATGTATGTTGATGCTATGGATGTCATGGATTATGTTAATTAAATACAATAATGATTTAACTGCCTTAAAAGATATAGTGTAATGCATGGATACACAACATAATAGGATACATGTATGTATGACACACACACACATGATAACATGATAACAATTTTTTTTTTCATAATGTGTTAATGAATAATGTCAACATATGCAATGATACAACCCTTAAAGAGTGAACATTACACATATGACACATTGGACACTATGTATAGTACTGACAAAGATGAATCACATTAACAGGTTCTTTTAGACACATTCCATCCATAGATGATAATTCATAAACACTTGAACCATACACGTAGATGACAATGTAAGGGCCTAACCAGTTAGGAGCGAATTTCCCCTTTTGATTAGGTGGCACATTTACACTTCTCTGATTCTCATAGAGAACTAGGTCACCTATCTTGAAAGTTCTAGGAAGTACCCTTTGATTAGATTTCCTAGATAATGATTGTTGATAAGCTTTAAGATGATCGAGGGCTTGTAATCGTTGCTCATCGAGCATCTCTAGCTGATGCAAACAATTAACTTGGTAAGTTTCATCATCAATTAACCCTTTAAGGGAAACTTGCAAAGACAAGATTTCCAACTCTAAGGGCATGATAGCTTCTGCACCATACACGAGGTTGTAAGGCATCATTCCCATTGTCGTACAAACACTTGTGTGATAGGACCACAAAGCATATGTCAACTAAATATTACAATCCTTACTGTGTTTATTAACTATTTTTTGAAGAATAATCTCAAGATTCATATTAGACACTTATGCTTGGCCATTGGATTGAGGATAATAAGGTGTAGAGAATCTATGTTGAATGTGAAACTTCTCTAGGAATTGCTTTACTTATTTGTTCTTGAATGGAATATCATTGTCAAAAACAAGTGTAGCTGGCAGTCCAAAATGAGAAATAATATTGTTTAAGAGAAAACTACAAATAGCCTCAGTGTTCGTGGATCGAAGTGAGATGGCTTCGACCCACTTCGTGAAGTAATCTGTAGTCGTGATAATAAATGTATGCCCTTTAGAAGGAGGTGATATTTTTCCAATAATATCCAACCCCCACTTTGTGAATGACCAAGGAGAGGTTTGGTTTCATAAATCTTGTGTAGTGCATGAATAAGATGACTTTGCTATTGACATTGTGGGCACTTCTTAAGAAAATCAAAGGAATCTTGTTCCATTGTTTTCCAAAAGTACCCTGTGTGTATCAATTTCCTCACCAAAGATCTACCACAAAAATGTCCACCCCCAGATCTTGAATGGGCTTCTTTAAGGGCAAGGGGTATTTTCACTTTAGTGATACATCGAAGAAGCAAGTCATTGTAATATTTTTGGTAGAGAACATCAGACAAGATAACATAATAGACATAAATATTTCATATACGAGTGTGATTGTTCTTCGTCACATCATTAGGAAAGCTTCCAATTTTTAGGTAGTTGTAAATATTAGAAAACCATTCTCTCAAGTCTACATGAGAACACACAAAAGCATTAGATTTAGGTTGATTGGATACAACAAGAGACCGAAGGACCTGAACCACAAAGTGGTATTCTTTCATATCTTCATCTGAAGGTACCAAGGAAGTGACACTTCCCATGGCATTTGCATGTCTATTCTCCCTCCTAGGGATACTGTCTATCGTGAAAGAGGAGAATCGTCTAAGCAATGAAAAAGAAAGGTCTTGATATAGAGACAACTTACTTTGTGTAGCCTGATAGGCTCCCATAATCTAATTCACAATAAGCTCAAAATCATGCAGTATACGAAGATGTCTTATTTTTAGTGAAATCACGAAAGACAAGCCAACTATGAGGGCTTCGTACTCAGTGATGCTATTATTGTAGGGAAAGTCCAATCGAACGGAGAGAGGGATGGGCCTACTTTCAGGTGATATTAGAACCACACCTACTTCAAAGCCAGTCTGAAATCTTGACCCATCAAAGTACATTTTCTATTCAAGGTCATAGTTGATCGCAAGAATGTACTCGTCAAGAAACAAATCCAAGCCCGGGAAGGAGTGAAACAAGGGAGCATCTGCCAATTGATTGGAAATTGCTTGACCCTTTATGAACTTTTGAGTAATAAACTTTATATCAAACTCATAAAGTAACATCACCCATTTCGCTAACCTCCTTGTAAGGTCGGCACTGAAAAAAAAATCTTTTAGAAGGTCACTTTTTACAATGACATGTGTTTCAACATGAAGAAGGTAGTGCCTCAGCTTCTGCAAAGCAAAGACAAGAGCGAGACATTGTTTCTCCATGGAGGAGTAACAAGTCTCATAATCAACTAGGACATGGCTAATGTAGTAGACCGCTATCTCTTTCTTGGCATCATCATATTGAGTAAGCAAATCTGCCAAAGCATATGGAAATGCAGTGAGGTAAAGCAAAAAGGGTCTATCTTGCATAGCTAACATTAGTACAAGAGGATTGGCCAAATATGCTTTGATTGAATCAAAATCTTTTTGGCACTCTTCATCCCATATAAAGGAAACATTTTTCTTTAAAAAATGAGTGAAAGGAAGGGTACGATTGGCCAACTAAGATAGGATGATCAACCAACTGAGATATGAATCTTTGAATTGCCTGGATTTTCCCTTGCAAAATTTGCAACTCGGTGATATTCTTGGGTGGAGGCATGTTAACAATTGCGTCAATCTTATTTGTGTCGACCTCAATTCCATGGTGAGAGACTATGAATTTCAAAAGTTTTTCTGTGTCTACATTGAAGAAACACTTAAGAGGATTAAGCCTCATATTATAGATTCGAAGCCTCTCAAAAATAAGATGAAGGTTATTTACATGATCTTGATGGGTTATAGATTTTGCCAAGATATCATCAACATAATCTTCTAAGATCTTGTAAATGAAATCATGAAATATTAGGGTCAGTTTCATTGGTAAGTAGCTCCCACATTCTTTAACCCAAAAGGCATGACCACATAATAGAAGGTACCCCAAGGGGTGGTGAAGGATGTCTTGTATTCATTCTCTGGATTAATATAGATCTAATTGTAACCTGAGAACCCATCCATGAAAGACAACAAGGCATGGCATGCAATCGAATCCACAATCATATCTATATTAGGTAACAAAAAATCATCTTTAAGAGAAGCCTTGTTGAGATCATGAAATTCAATGCATATACAGATACAACCATCAGGTTTACTAATGGTGACAATATTTGAGATCCAAGTGGAATAGTCAATTGGACAGATAAAACCTACTTTTAGTAGCTTCTCTATCTTAGTCTTAACCAACAATGCGACCTTGGGATTGATCTTTCATATTTTTTGCTTAACTAGCTTGGTGTTAAGACATAAGATAATATTGTGAACCACTATGGACTCATCTATACTAGGCATGTCCTCGTATGTCCAAACAAAGATATCAAGATAAAAATGTAGGAGGTCGAAGTGTTCTTTTGTTTTTCTGAAGAAAGAAACTTCCCAATCTTAATCACCTTTTCAAAAGACTTAGGATCCATAGAGATTTTAGTGGTATCTCCTTTGATGAGGGAACTACGATCTCCAGGATGTGATATTAAGACTCCATCCTGGACATTAGCTAGAAGGTCCTCCTCATCAACACTCAAGACAAATTCTCTAAAATATGCTTGTTCATTAAGGTGATATGGGAATCGTCTTTTATGATGGAAAGGAGTTAAAGGGGAGTAGGCACCTAAGAAATCCTCAAGTGCTTCATCCAAGGAGAAGACATCTAGAGGGACTTTCTCATCTTGCACCCCTTCCTCTATTAGTTCTAGATGGACTGCACTAAGTGGTTCGACCGAAATCATGTTAACACTCCACCAAGGTTTTTGCTTAGACTGTTCAACAGAGCATCCCAAACCCAGATAGTAATTACGAGACTTGAACTAGATAGGAACTTGGATTCCTTTCTCAATACATCCAAGGCCCTTTCACCCATAGCCATACTAAGAAGTGAGTTTGTATCTGAAACCATAGCGGGTTTGTGAAACTTCAGAAGGTGGTGGTTCCATGTAGAGAGTTTTGTTCCACTAGTGAACATTGAACGAATCTATGAGAGCACAACCATCTCCTTTACTTGATTCACAAACATTAACCTCCTTTGTATGAGCAAAATTATCCTCCTCAGCAGGGGAAGGTCTAGTCACTTGAGCAGGATTACAATTTTCCTCCTTGGCGGGAGTATCATCCAGTTTTTCATCAGAGGAATTTGAGGTTATCAAAAGTTCTAGGTGAGTGGGAATTACTTTATATTCTCCAATAAAGAATTCAGAGAGTTCCAAAGACCCCCAATCATCACCAAGGAAAGCATTCAATTTAGAAGAAGTAGACAGGGAAGACCTAGGACTTTTTGCTTGAGGTGGTTCATCTTTAGCGATGTTCGCTTCGGGGACAACCTCCACAGAGGGTATCACTAAGGAACGCATCATAGCATTAGTAGTTAAAGATGGAATACAATTATTAATAGTGGAGACAATTGAAGCTTGAACAACAACTGCTAACTCAAAAAGGTGGACAACTTCTAGGTCAACTTTAACTATGACTACTCGATTATTTGCAACAAACTTTGAAGAATGATGTAGAGTAGAAGTTACGGTTCCCATAACATGAATTCAGGGTCTCCCCAAAAGAAGATTGTAAGGTAAAGGTCCATGCATCACATAAACTAAAGTAGGTAAGGTAAATGAGGCCTAGCTGCAAAGGCAGTATTATCGTGCCTAGAGCTTAGTGGCTGACATTATTGAACCCACGAATGTACAAAGAAGCAGTTAGAGAAGATGAATCAACTTTAATCTTAGGTAGTAGGTAAATACCAAAAATGTTGAGAGCTAAACCGGTGCCAACGAGGGTATGCCTAATACCAATAGTATTAACATTAACTATAATCTATAATCATTAAAGGGTCTGCTTTCTTTTGCATGTCCGGACGTGGGAGTTCTTGCGGATAAAATGTAATATTCAGTGAATCCACATGAATATGAGCCATCAATACATTAACATCCATAGGCCTAGTAGAGGTAGGCAAGAGAATCTTCTGCAAGGATTCTTGAAGAATTTTCTAATAAACTAGAGTGGTCTGAAGCAAATCCCAAAGTGAGATCTTAGTCGGAGTAACACAGAGATGCTCGACAAGTTGTAATCACCTGGTGCTTTAGTTGTAGGTTTAGGTGCTAAAGGAATACTTGGTTGAGGTGGTAAATAAGTAGGAACTTGAGTAGAATGAGATGTAGCAACAGAGGGTTGTTGATCCAAATTCTGTTTGTTTCTTCTTGTATTATATGTGTTCCCAACAACATTGTAAGAAGCAGAGTTTGTAGCTTTTATGAATGTTGAATAGAAATTCAATGAATCATCTTGATAAGAAATTCCACAGATAGAATGATCATTTCTTGAAGAAGGGCTAGCTCGAGTCAAGTAAATGATGGGTTTCCAAGGGCTTGGAGGAGCCATAGAGACCACCACAACGTTTATCAACTCATCAGCTTGTAGAGAAGAATTTTTCTCAGAAGATTTATAGATAGGGGAAGATGCTTCTAAGAAATCATCTAGAGCATCATCCAACATGTCAAAATATTCTTTAGAGAAATCATTATCATAGATAGGAAAACATTGTAAAAATAGATTTGACATGGTTCACGTCAGGTTCACCAAAATGTGGGATAAGATGGATTCACTACACACAAGTCTATTCGTTCTCAAGAGATTCCCAAGGAATGAATTTCCCTTATCCACCTCAATGTATAACCCCCTTAGATCAAACCCCCTTGGATAGAACCCCATTAGTTTTAAACCATACCTATAATGTAGTCTCCTCTACACCTATCAAAATGCTGATAAAAAACCACTTTTGATTTACCTTTTGGGCAATCAAATGAATTCATTTAAAATTTATGTTTTGTATGTAGCCCTTATTACAATCTTCCCAAAAAGTATAATTTTTAAATACATTTAATTTGATTATTATATTTATTTTAATTTCTTGTGAATGTAGGTCTGTATCCTCAAAATTTCTCTTTGCTCTAAATGTGTAAAATAACTAAGAAATGGAAATGACAAAATACCAAGGACACCTCAAGATTAGCCAAAAGAGTGATACAACGAAAAGGAATGTAAATAAAATGAAACACAAACAATTTTACCTCCCTTCTTGTTGATACCTCTTTGATTAGCCCTTGCTTGGATTGGTTGTGTGCTCCTTAGATGATTGCTTGAATGCCTAAATGCAAGGTTGAAGGTGCAAATGATTAACAAAGATGGCTAGATGATGGCAAAGGATTGAGGATTCAAATGAACAGCATGTAGTTTCTCAAATCTAAAGTGTTTGAGAAGGCAAATGGGCAGCATGTAGTTGCTCAAATTAAAAGTGTTGAAAATGCCCTTGAGGAGGGGGTATTTATAGGAGAATTTGAATTCTTTAGAGAATTCAACGGTCAAGATTGATCCAACAAGGCCAAGATGAAGGGCTATGGTAGGTTGAGAACCCACAAGCCCTCACATCTTGACATGTGGAGGGTGAAGTGGCCAAGGGGATATGAGGTGTAAATGAGGTGTCAAAAAGGTACATGAGGTGGAAAAAGGACATGCACCTTGGGGAGTGAGGAGATTTCCACAAAAAGGGATTCCTTGTCCCCAAGTGGGAGTGAAAGGGACATTTAAGGAATTTTGGAATTCCTCAAAAATCTACATGGGAAAAGGAAAGGTGGTTGGGGATATAAATGTGAATTAAAAATTCACATTCCTAAGATGATTTAGAGGGTAAAAGGTGGGCTCCAAAAGGTGGGACTTGGTCACATGTGGAGATTGTGACAAGTCCAAGGTTGGTCACATGTGGAGATTGTGACAAGTCCAAGGTTCTAGAAACCTTGGAAGGATGGAATGTGAATTGAAAATTCACATATAAAAGAGGAATCTAGGAAGAATAAAAAAATTAAAATTCCTTGGAGAATGATTAGGCAATTAATCCAGTAATTAGAGATATTGAAAAGAGGTTAGAATCCAACTTGCAAAAGTTGGAGGATGTGACACATCTAATCAAGGATTAGGCATGTGCACATCCCTAATGAAGAATTAGGAGATGGATTAGGATTAGATGAAAATGACATGTGAGAAATAAAATAAATGTAATATTTATTTAATTTATTTGATGAAAAAATGATTAAGGAGGGTAAGGTATTTAATTATTAATTAAATACCTTAGGGATTTGGCAGAATTAAAGATATTAATTAAATAATAGTAATATTACTTAATTAACTCGGATAAGAGGATGTTTAGATGAAAAGTGATAAATTTGGATAAATTAAGTGTCAAAATTTGGATGTCTACATTTTGCCCCTCTTTGAGATGGTGTTACGAAGTAGCATCATTTCAAAGAATATTAAAATATAGAACCTAGAAGAAGATGGTTAGATTGGAAAAAGATGCCTAGTCATCGAAAGGAGTGACTAGGAAGGGAAGAAAAAATGATGAAAGTGGGGATGAAGGATGCCTCGAGAGGACATGCGGGTTGAAGAAATTTCGATGTGTGCTCGAAATAAGTGATGGGGAGATGAGGAAGATGATGCAAGGTGATGATGGATGAAGCACAAATGGATTTGAGGACAAAAGGCGATATTGCCCCAGTCAAGGTACAAGCGAAAATGGGTTGATGATAGATGGAGTGTTGTTAATGAAGGAATGAAGGATCTCAAAATAACACGAGGATAGGGAAGGATACATCCCACTGAGTGGTATTGATGAGGGAAGGATACATCCCAAAACACCACGAGGATAGGGAAGGATACATCCCACTGAGTGGTATTGATGAGGGAAGGATACATCCCAAAATACCATGAAAGGATAGGGAAGAATAACTCTCAATGATGATGATGAAAGTGTTGTTGATGAGGGAAGGATATATCCCAAAACAACACCATAGGGAAAGGGAATGATACTAATGGATGATGATGATGATGGGTTGAGACTGGGGACAAGACCAAGGATTTGATTAGGTGATTTGGGCTAAATGGAATGGATGGGGGTTGGATAGAGATGTGAGATAAGGATGAAGGATGAATGGATGGGGGGATTGTGATATATAAGAGGATGGGGGATATATGCAAAATGATGGAATGGAGAATGAAATGCAATCCTAATGAAATTTGCCATCTTCGGAGCACTGATTTTTGCTATAGCATAAGACACCAAGTGCCAGGGTATGTGGAACCAAGGCGGATTTGTGTCAAATGCAGAAAACACACACAATAGACAAGAAGGCTATCCCAATACCCCAAAGTCTTGAGGACCTTGGTCGGGCCAGGTATTGGAATAACCAAAAGCACATGAGGATGCCCCAGCGTAACACAAGACCACAAAGATCTTGGTGGGTACTACGTGGGACAACCAAGAAGACACAAACAAACAAAAGATCAAGATATGCCCCTATGTGGACTAGTCAAAGCACACCATGATATGATAGATCAAGGCGACCGTGACAAGTGATGATAGGGGGCTCAAATGATAAACAAAATCCAAAAGCATCAAAAGATCACAATCAATTTCAAATGTCCTTTGCCATAGGATCAAGGGGATGGATGGGATTGATGAGGTATGTTAGGAAGGATGCATCCTGTTGAGACCGATGATGGATACTAAGCTAAAAGATCGATATGACATAGGATATTCAAAACTAATTGGATTTGTTGATACAAGTGGATCTTGTTTGTTAAGAACCATCTAGATAAGGGAATACCTTGACGACGCGACACGAGGGAGACAAGACATGAGACTGAAACAACCTAAAGACCTAGGGGCTCGGGGGCCGATCAAAGATTAGCCTTGCCTACGTGGAAGCGCAGAGCCCTCGTAGTTCAATAAAAGGCTGATGACTGACCTTGATGGAGATTTTGATGGATGACCAAGATAGAATGGAGAACAGGAGAAAAGTGGACAACATAGATCAATGATGGATGGAACCCCGGGGGCGGATCAAATGATCAACCTTGCCTACGTGAAAGCGCAGGGGCAACGTAGTTCGACAAAAGGCCATAGACAAGTGATGGATGAAAGATGATGAGATAACCCTAGATAAGGGGTTAAAATGACAGAACTGACACGATGGAACAAGATAGACCTGTTGGATTGGATTGGAGGATAGTGACTATACCAAAAACTTCGGGGGATGGGATAGTTATCCAAATCATCAAAGAATGAAATTAAGAGTGAATGACACCATATATAGATGAATGATGAAGTGATGAGCGATGAGATATAAAAAGATGTGCAAAAATACAGTGATGGCGGAGTAAGATAGATGACATTGGATTGCGTGGGGAGAAGGGCTATATTTAGATACCAATGACAAGGGGAGTATGAAAAGGATGGGATTGAGGGGAGGAGAGAGGATGGGGGAGGGAAAAGTTGTTTGGAGTGGATTGGATAGAGGGATAAGGATTTGGATGAGGAAAAGGTGACCAGATGGATAGATGACTGATTCTTGGAACTAGAAGGTGACGGGTAGGAACAGGTGGAAGATTACTCAGAATGAGTAAACGATTGATCAAGATTATGGAATGAGAGTTTGAAATGATAGAAGGAGGTTTGATGAAGTGTTGAGATGATAGATGAAGGTTCGAAGTGGATGAATGGTTACATGGAATGAGTGAATGGGTTTATTAGAATGGATGAATAAGACAAAATTGAAGAAGATGGAGGGGGGATCTTAAGACTTTGTTTGGTATCCAGAGACATTGACTGCAGATGGATGAAAGCTCAGATTAGGGGTTTGGTTAAGCTCAGGTTGGGATAAGATTAAAGCTCAGATTAGGATTGGATTGAAGACTAAAATGATTGAAGGATATGATTGGATTGATTCTATACCGAATTGGGGGGCTTAAGGAATGTAAGGTGTTGACAAGCAGATTTTTCCAAATTTGGCAATTTTCACAAATTGTCAAATTTTTCCATTTTAGGAAACTTCATAGTCGTATGTTTGAGAGTCCCAATTTTTTCCAAGAAATACCCATTGGTGAGATAGGATGAATTGCCAACTAACATCCCAGATTCAAGATATGCATTTCGAGTTATGAGTGAAAACAATTTTTCAAAATGCTAGAAAAAAACACTAAATTGGGATTTTGAGGGCCTAGATGAAAGTTTGAGGCCCCGAAAATGGGTCAAAACGGGTTCCAATAGCTTTCAAAGAAACCAGTTGGAAATCCACTCGTTATCCCATAATGCAATTGCTCGTCAAATTTTAGCTCAAACGGACACCCGAGTCAAAAGTTATGGCCTCCGGAAGTGTCGGTGTAAAAATTAAAAATCAATTTTGAAAATTTCAAAACATGGGTTTTGATGGCGGAGAAAAATTAGAAAATGGGTCGGGATTAGTTTTTCGAAAAAGACAGCAAAAATGTGATTTTTTGGCAACGATAGGAGCGCACCACAGTGGGGCGTATGTGCTCCGGGCCGCGGGGTGGACACGCCTGGGATGGCGGGGCGCACACGCCCCACGACGGGGGCGGAGTCGCCCCGATGGGGCGGATACGCCCCAAGAGGGTGGTCCCACCCCGACGGGGCGGATACGCCCCAGGAGGGTGGTCCTGCCCCGACAGGGCGGACATGCCTCGCGACGGGGGCGGTCTTGCCCCAATGGGGCCGGTTTCTGCATGAGGAGGCGATCCCCACTTTCCCAAGCCAGGCGGTGCCTCCGATGGCGAGTGAGCCGCTGGCAGAGTGGACCATGGGGAGAAAACGATCCCGCCCGTGAGGACATGCCTGGCGAGGCGGACGCCCGGGGAGGGTGGAGAGAAGCGCTTCCAAGGGAGACGAACACGCCAGGGGAGGGGACTGCGTCAGGAAAGCGGACATGCCAGGGGTGGAGAGAGGCTATGAAAAAGAAAAGAATAATGAGGGATGGGACAATGGACATTTGAGAAAAGATAAAAGATTGAAATGATGTGTAAAAGAAGCAGAAGTGATGGCGATGAGATAAAGGGCATTGGGTTGCATGGAAGGAGGCCTATAGCCAAATACCGATGACAAGGGAGTGTGAGATGGGATGAAGATAAAGACGAAAGAATGGATGAAGGATGGGAGGGATTATAAGGATTGGGAGATGAAGGGGATGGATATAAAGATAAGGATGGGGAGATGGAAGGGATGCTATGATAGATGTATAGGGAGATGAAGGGGTGTTGTGATAGATGGATAGGGACAGAAGGATTGGGAGATGGAAGAGATGCTGTGATAGATGGGTAGGGACAGAAGGATTGGGAGATGGAAGAGATGCTAGGATAGATGGATACGAAGATAAGGATGGGGAGATGGAAGGGATACTGTGACAGAAGGATTGGGAGGTGAAAGGGATGTTAGGATAGATGGATATGAAGATGAAGGGATGTTATGATAGATGATGTCTCCAAGGACTATGTCACAAAGGAAGCAGATGCCCCCACTCTAGATATGTCATATATGATGAGGCATGAGGGATGGGGGACAAGTAGATGGGAAGATAAAGGAGATAACTAGAGGTGGATAGGATGAGTGACCAAGGAATATGAGAGAGCATGGAGGAAGGGAATGTATACCAAGAGGTGTCCAAAGCATGTATAGATAGGTTCCCCTGTTTTGATCAAGATCACAAGAAGGATGGAGGGATGGGATATGATGGTAGGATGCAGAAGATAGGTGGGATGGGGGGATTTATGAAGAGGACGGATAACAGGAAGATGGGTGCATAGCTAGAAGCATAGGAAGTTGCCCCCAAGTATAGATGGGGATTTATGCATGACGCCTGTTTGCCAGGTTTTCATCATGGTACTTATCCAAGGTGCTTGTTTTCCAAGTTTTCACCATTGGATGAATTATTTCTCTTGACTATTTATTTTTTGACGTTTTTTCAAACTTTTTTTTTTTTTTTTGGACTTTTTCTGAATTTTTGGATGGTAGGGGGATGAAAATGGATAAGGATATGGATGTTGATAAGGGGATTTAGAAGATACATGATAAGGATATGGATGAAGGACTCAAGCATCAAGTTCTATACAAGGTAGTAAGAGTCCATGTTTGAACTGACTATTGGATGTTGGGACAACCGTATGAGGATAAATGGATTATGTAAGAGGATGAATTAGGGGGATTTGAGAGGGGAGATACATGGGATAATGGATGGGATGCTGAAAAGGGTATGGATGGAATGATGGGGTGGGTATGTGATGGGGAGATGAGTTCAGGACCAACATTGGCACATGTGGTGATGGCTATGAAAAGATAAGAGGAGAATGTGGGGATAATGGAGAAGATGGAATAGCGAATTTCGGGACATAGGGACCCAAAACAGACTTAGGAGATGAAAGGTGGGTATGGTTAGCTTTTGGATTAGCAACTTTGGATGTTCTTACAGATTTTTCATTTGAAGGTATTACATCTTTGTTCTTTGGGATCCACATGGTTTTGATCTTTGCTTTGCTGGTTCTTTGCAAGCTATAGATTTGATTTTGATTTGGGATTTTGTTTTTCTTTTCTTTACCATGTCTTTTAGAGGGGACATGGGAAGCTTTAGGTTCATGTGGGTGTTTAGATTGATGCATTTTTCCTCTAGCATCCAAAGTGCTTGTACTAGCAATGGGATGGGTGTGAGGAGATGGACGATGTGGAGCAATGGAGGTAGGGGTATGGGGATTACGTGTAGATGGGGGATGTTGAGGTATGTGCCTTTGTTGATCCTGATTATGATGTTTATGATGGATGACATGGATAGGCATTGGATGGATAAAAGGATGAGATGGAGGAGGTGATTTTGGGATATACAGACCCAAAGTAAATGGAGTGGGTGGAGGGACATAAGGACCCAAGATGGATGGAGTAGATGAAGGAGGGATATGGACGGTGGTTTGGAGGCGATACGATAGGGGAGGAGGGATGGCAACATATGATTTAGTGGGGCGATGGGAAGAGCCGACATTTATTTTGGAAAAGGCTCGTTGAGGATGTCTAGAGGTTGTACCAACATCTTTAGATTGCGAGTCATGAGTAGTACATCCAAGACCTTGCAGAGACAAATGTTCTTTAGCTTGGATGGGCTCTATAATACCTTGCTCATGAAGGCCTAAACCTTTTCCTTGGTAGTTCATTCTCTTGAGCATGCGATCCATGATAGGATTTGTGTTATTTAAAAAACATGATGCGAGTCCATTATTAGGTGGAAGAGAAGGGTTGGCATATACGCTTTGTTTTTCTTCTGTGAGGAGGCCACCATGGAAGAATGTGAGAGTACCAAGGGGGTATGCAAGCGGTGTAGGTATAGCAGTTTTAGGCGATGATGGGGGATCATGAGAGGGAGATGAAGGGATAGCAACATGTGGATGGGTGATATCAGGAGAGGGATTAGGGGATATGATAGGATCTGGATTTGTGGTAGCAGGATCATGCGATGGAGATGAAGATGGAGCGGTGGAGACAATGGGATCATGGGGTGGAATGGATGGGGGACTGTGATCTTGAGGTGGACTAGATGAGATGGTAGGATCTTGATTTGGAGAAGGGGATATGTTGGCATGCTTTGGATTAGACTCTTGGCATGACGCATCTTGTGTGGATGGAAGGATGAAAGAGTGTTGGAGAGACTCTTCAAGTTGGGGAGATGGAAGGATGGAGGATTCGATGCAGTCATTAGAATGGATTTGGGCATCATCGATGGGCTCGATGACTCTCGGAGTAGGAGGTGGATGTTCAATGGATTCAATAGATTTAAAGGATGTGATAGTAGGAGATGGGGGCTCGGTGGATTCAGAGGGTGTGATGGTAGGAGATGGGGGCCCAGTGGATTCAGAGGATGTGATGGTTTCATCAGTGATAGGTGTTGAGTGGAGAAGGGTCTTGTCACTAACGACCATGGATGATGGGTTGGGATGGCATGGTTCCACGACTGCAATGTGTGGAGTGGGGGATGTTTCCTTTGTTATAAGTCCTTGGAGAACTTTTGAAATGAGAGACTTGCATATGGTTGGCTCGGCTAGGGTGGTAGAAATGGATGAGGGATTATGGATTGGTGGACTAGGGTTAGATGGAGGAATGGGATTGAATGTAGGGACTATGAGTAGATGGGGGATTAGGATTGGATGGAGGACTAGGAGTAGATGGATGAATGGGATTGGATGGAGGACTAGGAGTAGATGGAGGACTAGGATTGGATGGAGAGTTAAGGTAAGGATATTGGAGTGGTGAATTAAGATAGGGGGACATGGATTGTGGATTAGGACAAGAGGATATAGGTGGTGTAGTGGGACAAGAAGATGTGGGGGATGAATTATAATAAGGGTATTGGGATGGTGGATTAGGATGAGGATATGTGGATGTAGGATTAAGGTAAAAGGGGGTGGATGTAGGGTTAAGATAGGAAGATACGAATGTAGGATTAGAGTGAGTAGAGTGGCATGGAAGATTAGGGTAGTGGGTATATGCGGATGAAGGATTTAGATAGGAGGATGTGGATGGGGGATTAGGAGTGGGGTATTGAGATGGTAGATTAAGATAAGAGGATGCAAGTGTTGGATAAGAGGATGATGTAGATGAAGGGTATGATGGATATGACGGATATCCCTTGTCAAAGGTAGCATAAGCAACATGATTAGGCATGGACAAAGACATAACGGGAGAACTCGACGGGGTGATTAGATTTTGGAAAGTGGGTGGAGAAAGCTTACTAGAAATGGTAGTGTCAATGGGATCTATGTCGTATACCTCTTGATCAACAAGACTTTCGTTATCATCATCAATGCAATTAGGGTTTCCCTTGACTACTATTGATGGAGGATAAGGATTCATGATGATGAAAGCATAAATAGAATGGATCAAAGATTTTGGATGGAGATGGATGAAAGCTCGAATTGGGATTTAATTCAAGCTCAGATGAGGATTTGGATTAAAGCTCAGATTAGGATGATTGGATGATGTGATGGGATTGATTTTGATTTTGATGAGATTCGGTAGATGGATGATTGGATAGGGATGTGATTAGATTGGATTTGGATTTGGATCAGATTTTGTTCTGATATATTGGATCGGATTGGATTTTGATTGGATTGGATTGGATTGGATTTGGATTTGATTTGATTGGATTTGGATTTGGTTGGATTTGATTGAATTTGATTTGATTGTATTGGATTGGATTTGATTGGATTGGATTTGGGGTTGATTGGATTTGATTGGATTTGGATTTGATTTGATTGGATTGGATTTGATTAAGTTATGAAAGGTATGAGGGAAAGACCTTAAGCTTGATCACGTGAGATTACCCTTAGTAACCCTAGAGCTTTGATTGATTAATAGGATGATTACGGCACCAAATCCACCTTAAGCTAGGAATGGATTGATTGGGCCGAGGATGATAACTTACAACACCGAATTCACCTCAAGATGGAAGCGAATTGATTGGGTTTGAAGTTAAAGACTAATAATCAATTTCAAGTGCTATAGTCAATTCAGGTAACCACTTAGTAATACAAGGTTAGGACGGTTTGGCTATAGGTGGTGTTTGGAGATGCAAATGGTAAGAAATGATTGGTGGATTAGGAAAAAATTAGAATGAATGGGGGGTTAAGGATAATTGTGGAGAATGTATGGGGATTTAGGATGGTTGAACGAAAGTTTAGAATAATGAGATGGAGGTTTAAAAGGGGTAAATGGAGGTTTTTGAAAGTTTAAAGTGATAAAACGAAGGTTTGGGATGATGAGGTATTGGTTGGGAATGGTGAAATGAAGGTTTAAAGGCTAAATGAATCCAAATGGGGGGGATTTCAGGTGTTCAGGAGGGTGTAATTGCACTTCTAGAGCAAAACAGGGGCGTAGACGCACTTCTGTAGCAAAACAGGGGCATAGCCGCCCTTCTGTAGCAAAACAGGGGCATAGCCGCCCTTCCACAGCAAAACAGGGGCGTAGCCGCCCTTCTGCAGCAAAACAGGGGCGTAGCCGCCCTTCTGCAGTGGAACAGAGGCTTGGTTTGATGCAAATGGCTATGGCAAAGACTTTAAAATGATAATGATAAGGCCAAATTGTTAAGAGTTCACTGGTTTCTCACAAGAAAACACTCTCAAGCAAATACAATCCTATGATTAGTGTTAAGGGTATGGCAAAAGTGGTCTTAATTTAGGATGCACAAGGTATCTAGGGAGTCCTCGATATACTCTCGGTACGTGAGGCACAATCGTGAACACCAGCCTATCACAAGCGTGAGTTGGGAACCCCAGCGAGATACTGAAGGGCTCGGACCAACTCTTCACGTCTATCTAGGTATCACCCTAGCTTCGACGCTCTGCCAATTACAACGTGACTGGATTGGGGTACAGCTTTCGCTCTCCCCCCTTTGTATACCCCGCCGGTATACGTGGTTGGAATCGTCCCTTGGGGTGATGAAATCCCCAAGCAGGTCCCACTATGAAGAGAGCACTAATTGCTTCCAACTACTCCCCAGGCTCACACGAAGTGCAAGGGGAAAGCAGAAACAAGCTAATACTCCCTTAGGGTAACACAAAGAGACAAGAACAGCAAGCAACGAATATTACTCCCCCTAATTAAACTATGTTCTTAGATTAATGCAAACAGCAAGGATAATTTTAAAGAAGATTGAGCAAATGGATAGCCCTGCAAGCAAATATTAGATATTTTATCCCGCTTTCTCCATCAACTTCACAAGAATATGCTGCAAAAGGTTAGCACAAAACACATGTATCCTTGCAAGAACAACGTTAATGAGAGAAATAACAATTAAATCTGAAATCAAAACACCAATTTTACCTTCCAGGGGGCGCAGTCGCCCTTCTGCAGCAAAACAGGGGCGTAGCCGCCCTTCTGCAGCAAAACAGGGGCATAGCCACCCTTCTGCGAAAAAATGGGGCGTAGCTGCCCTTCTGTGCAAAAATGGGGCATAGCCGCCCTTCTGCGGAAAATGGGGCGTAGCTGCCCTTCTGCGCAAAAATGGGGCGTAGTCGCCCTTCTGTGGAAAATGGGGCGTAGCCGCCCTTCTGCGGAAAATGGGGCATAGCCGCCCTTCTGCGGAAAAAATGGGGCGTAGCCACCCTTCTGCGCAAAAATGGGGCGTAGCCGCCCTTCTGCGAAAAATGGGGCGTAGCCGCCCTTCTGTGCAAAAAATGGGGTGTAGCCGCCCTTCTGCGCAAAAATGGGGCGTAGCCGCCCTTCTGCGAAAAAATGGGGCGTAGCTGCCCTTCTGCGACGTGTTCCTGTAAAAACTTAAATAACAGCAAACGTAAAATATGGGAACCCGTTTGTGGGTCCCACCGGGCGTGCCAGAAATGTATACCCTGATATTTATACTTCTCTAGGTGAGCAAAACAACTAAGAAATATGAAAAACAAAATACCAAGGACACCTTAAGATTAGCCAAAAGAGAGTGACAAAACAATAAGAAAAGTAGATAGCACAAGACAAATAGTTTTACCTTCCTTTGTTGTTGATACTCCTTTGATTGACCCTTGCTTAAGATGGGATGTGTGCTCCTTGATGGCTCTATTGAGGATCTTTATTATGTGCTTGGATGCAAATTCAAGTGGATGTAATTGAAAATTGGATGATTTCAAAATGGCAACATATAGTTGCAAATTGACTAAGTGTTGAGAAGGCAAATTGGCAGAATAAGGTTGCTCCAAATGAAAGTGTTCTAAAATGCCCTTGAGGAGGGGGTATTTATAGAGGATCTTGAATTCTCTAGAGAATTCAATGGTCAAGATTGATCCAACAAGGTCAAGATGAAGGGCTATGGTGGGTTGAGAACCCACAAGCCCTCACATCTTGACATGTGGAGGGTGAAGTGGCCAAGGGGATATGAGATGTAAATGAGGTGTCAAAAAGGTACATGAGGTGGAAAAAGGACATGCACCTTGGGGAGTGAGGAGATTTCCACAAAAAGGGATTCCTTGTCCCCAAGTGGGAGTGAAAGGGACATTTGAGGAATTTTAGAATTCCTCAAAAATCTACATGAGAAAAGGAAAGGGTGGTTGGGGAATAAATGTGAATTAAAAATTCACATTCTTAGGAAAGTCTAAAAGATAAAAGATGGGCTCCAAAAAGGTGGGACTTGGTCACATGTGGAGATTGTGACAAGTCCAAGGTTGGTCACATGTGGAGATTGTGACAAGTCCAAGGTTCTAGAAGCCTTGGAAGGATGGAATGTGAATTAAAAATTCACATATAAAAAAGGGAATCTAGGAAGAATAAAAAGGAATTAAAAATTCCTTGGAGAATGATTAGGCTTAATTAATCAGTAATTAGAGGATAATTAGGGGCTAATTAGGATTAAAAGCCAACTTGCAAAAGTTGGAGGATGTGACACATCCTAATCAAGCATTAGGCATGTGCACATCCTTAATGAAGAAATTAGGAGATGGATTAGGATTAGATTAGATGAAAATGACATGTGAGGAATTAAATAAATGTAATATTTATTTAATTTATTTGATGAAAAAAGGATTAAGGAGGGTAAGGTATTTAATTATTAATTAAATACCTTAGGGATTTGGCAGAATTAAAGATGTTAATTAAATAATACTAATATTACTTAATTAACTCAGATAAGAGGATGTTTAGATGAAAAGTGATAAATTTGGATAAATTAAGTGTCCAAATTTGGATGTCTACAGTTTGAATTGTTAAAGGAGAAATTTTTTTCTAACACTATGGGTGAAGGTGTTGAGTGGATGGAAGAATGGGATTATGGATGAAAATGAGAGAGGCGATGCATGATGGAAATATGGGGCTGATGTAGTTTTGAAGGGCTACTTGATAGGAAAAATACACCATTGTAGGTTATGTGCCATTTATGATGCTATGCTTGGACATACATGATTTAATCTCTTTTCGACTTCCTAATCAAGATCAAGAGTGTGAATGAGAATAGGTATGATGAAATTGGGATGTGAATGCAGTGGATGGGATGATATGATTGTGTGCTATGGAAGTCTAGTAAATGATTGTGGAGGATGGATGGGATGAGTGGTTGGAAGAAGCTTTACACCAAGTATAGAGTACACATAGACAAAAAATTTACATGACATTCATAAATTGGTTTTACTTATGGTATTTTCCCAAGGCATCTTAGGAATAGTTTCATTGTTGGAAATTTTTTCTCTTCACTATTTCGATTCTTGATTTTTAAAATTTTTGGTTTAATTTTTGATTTGAAATGTCCACTTCCATATTAAGCTAATAACATTCCATTTTGTTAGTTGCTTCATGTGGATCATGTTACTAGTGTTGTTCTTAATGAAAGTTGTTGTGAACTTTGATCTTGCTAAGTTGGTTTCTCTTAGGTGCTACCAAGGAAAATATAGTGGGAGGTAGGTTGGATGAAGGATGCATGGTTATGTGAAAGTTTATATGAAAGGGATGTGATGATGGAGTTATGTGGGGTGATTGATTAGGTTGGGTAAAAGGGGTAGATGGAAGGATGGGATTATAGAGGCATGAATAGATGTCATGGGACCAAGGGGAATTAGGATTGACAAGTTCAAAGACCATGTGTTTTGAGATTGAATTTTTTGTTGGATGTGATGGCTTTTGGATGTTTGGAGTTTAGAAATCATTGTTTGAGGGGATATCATATTTTATGCTCTTGGATATTAGGACATTCAATTTTGGATTGCGTATCTATAATGTTTGATTTTGGAACCCAATTTTTTTTTACTTGTTAGATTTTTACTTGTATATTTAGATTGCATGGATTTCAATGTTTTTGAACTTTTAGGATTGTAGACCACTAAATTTTGGACTTAAATTCATGGATTTTTTATTTAAGGTCTTTGGATTTTGAAGATTGGTTTTTAAACTCAAATGAATTTTGATTTTGGTATTTTTCAATATTTGAGATTTTCGATTTAGAATGGCGGGCTTAGATGTTTGGGGTTGCGGGGTCTAGGTAGGCTTTTGAGTTTTTGGTCTTTAGATTACTTGGGATTCCAAATTTTTGGGTGGGAGGAGTTTATGTGTTTAAAGAGGTTCCTTAGCATATGTTGATGCATTTGAGTCTATTTCAAAGCTCAATTTATGATATCTTAAGGAAAATATTATGGAGTCCCATAAGGTGGAAATAGGTTCAATATATTGGAATAGGTCAAATGTTGTGTGATTATGTTGGTACTGGATGATGGATTGAGGTGGATGGTTGTGGTTGGTGATAGGAATGACAAGGTCTATGAAAGGGTAGTGACAAGGGTAATTGGGCTAAAGAAAGGTTTGGTGATGGGGATGAAACATTTAATGAAATGATTGGTGACAACAAGCTCTTTGTAAAAATAATGAGGGGGATCCATTTTGATGTTGGGAGAAGTCACCCTAATGCTAGTGGGGGTATCATTAACATCCTTATTTTTTCCATTAGGAGATTTGTGTTTGAGGTCTTAGAATCCTTGGTATGCATAAATATGAATGATTCAAAGTGTCCTTGATCATGAAGGTTCAATCCTCTGCCTCTGATAGTTTATGATTTTAGATATTTGATTTTCAACAGGATAAATGTTACTTTGGAAACATGATGCAAATTAATCATGACATAACTAGGAGTTTTTGGGACTTTCAATTTTTTTATCTGTAAGAAGACTAAATCGAACAAATGTACTTGAGCCCAATGTGTAGGAAATTTTCTCTTAGATGGGGTTGATGAGGGATTGATAAGAATCTTATTCTTGGCTAGAATCAATGGGATCAATGTGGGTGTTTTGATCTTAACTTGGTTGTGGAAAATTTTGATTATACAATAGATGATGATTTTGATGCTTTTTTTTGTGATGTTGGTGCATTTCATTTAATTTTGATGTCCTTTGATTAATTCAGTATTAGATGTATTTCCTCAATTTTATTCATTAATATTTGGAGTTTATTTCAATTTTATGAGGCTTATCGAACTTGGATCTTATGGGTTGAATAACAGGGTTGGATTACCTTCACTTAACTTGCATTGGTGATTTTGTGGGAATGACAATGTCGGGGGGATTTTGAGTAGTTTCAATATGCTCATGTTTTCTAGGGGTGCATCACAACTTCTCAAATTCATGTTTTTGATTGTGAATCCTTACTAGTAGCCCTTGGGTAATATTCTTCATAACCAAGTTGGGTAGATTAATTTGATTGGATTTAATGGATTAATTAAATGTTAACTTTTGAGTTTTTGAAGGTCTAGTTAATAGAGGACTTAGGCAAGGGGATAAGGTTTCTAATTGCTTATTTGAGGTGTGGAGTTTGTTAAGAACATATTGGTTTTGACATGAAGGACCCTCTTATGCTAAAAAAATATTTTATTGGTGAGTGTAACACATGTATCATTTGTTGGGAATTAAGGTGTCCTAGCCTTGGCAATTCCTAAGTTAATTATTTATTATTATTCATTTATATTATTAAATATTTGTGCTCCATCAAAAAGGGTGTGAGATTTTTAGTTGACCTATAATGCCCCACCACGCAACCCTATGGGAAGTTGCAAACTACTAAACAAATGCACAATTTTTATTTATTTATTACAAATACATGTATGATCACAACACAAAGCCAACAATCCCCTAAGGTTACGAGACAAAGATTATTTAAATCAAAAATTAAAACAACATGCATGAAATGAAACATAACAACATTCACTTAACTAATTAAAGCACATACATTCCATACATGAGATTTTCATTAAGACCATGAGATCCTTCATGGTTACCAATGACATAAGTTATCTAATTACAATTACATCTCTCATTCCCAGAATGAGGTAAATCAATAACATGATTGTTTATTACAATTTCCACCTCGATAACAATGAGGGGTAAATAAAATACAAGAGCAACTAACATAATTGAAACCAAGGTAGCAACTGGATCCCACGAGATCTCCAATACGAAAGTCTCATCCACATAAGCCAACGCTAAAACAACAGAGTAAGGTGCATGTTCCACCCAACCAAGTGATACCTAAAGGCTCACCCCCCGTGCTAGGAGATAGTAACAAGGATTTCAGGTCAAGACCAACAACCTCTAAACATAGTTAACATGACTCAACTTGTGAAAGATACGAACATGACATCACATGACACAAAGGTTACAATGCTTCCAGATTTTAAGTAAATGATCACATCACAAATACAAACATAATGTTGACTTAGGAGAAGTGTCATCACAATGTCGCATGGGATATCTTGGCAAGTCTTCCTAGGTCCCGGCCCCCATCTCGGGATATCCTAGTAACCTCTAACGACTCCCGGCCCCACATGTAGACCAATGCAGAATCAATTATCTTTCGAAGGGACAAGATAACGATCTTGCCATTCCAGACCTTCTCGTCTCATCCCAAGTCTATACGAGCACTTGCGTCCATAAGCGAGGAAAAATTAATCTTTTTAAATGATGGTACCACCTATGCTAATTAATTGGTTTAAGTTTTCATTGAATTAACCAACTTACATTGAGATCTCCTGGCACCCCTTTGTGTGTCGGCCCTCAATGCAAGCCACTTCTCTAAGACAACACGTGGAACTATGCCACCACCAAAGGGTACTCAAGTACGACCCAGGGATAATGAATCCCTAAACATGACATAAAGTCAACGTAGCCCGTTCATGATAACCGAGTACAACACGGGACACAATCAAGCACTACCCAAGGCAAACAAGGTCGACCGACATGACAGCAACCCCAAAAAACATAAAATAAAATCCTATCTAGAAGACTTACATAGTAATGACTAGACTTCCCCCACCCCAAGAATTTATGCCAATCATCAAAAGAAAGCACTACAAACAATTTTAAATAAAAGCTAAAATTAGGATTTCGTAAATCCAATTCACCCATTGACGTAGTGCACACAAATAATTTAACTCAACATAAACTTTGCACAAATTCAAGAGGCTCAAGTCACGTTGACAATCCACAATGGTTTAACTATTCATTTAGTTCTCCTTGACATCATCCATCTAATAATTTAAATCCATCTCTTTTTCTTTGATATACAAAATTTACCGTAAACAAATTTTTCATTTAAATATAACTATATGTATAAATATTAAATATCTATGTAATTATATATATATACTCAATATATATACAATTACATATATATTTATAAATACATATATAACTAATATTTAAATATAAAATAATTATTACTTAATGCACCCATTAAAATATAATATAAATATATTATAATATACATATTATATATATAATATATTAAAAATATATATTATATTTAATTATTAAAATAATAAAAATAATAAAGAAAATTTATATTTAGATATATTAAATATAATATATAACATATGATATATATTATATTTAATAAATATAATATAAAATTTTACTTACAAAAAAAACAAAAGGCAGAAAAAAGTGAGGGAGGCTAGGGCGCAGCTATGAGCTGCGCCCAGCTCAACCCTAGGCGACGCTGCCCATGGCAGCGCCCCCCTGGGGTGGGCTGGGCCAGCCACAGTGCCGCCCCCTCCCCAGTAATATAATTTAAATTTTTATTTATTTTTCTTTAAAACGTTGCATACAGATGGGACGGATAATAGAGGGTAAACCCCTGTCCCTGCTCTGTTCTGGGAGAAATCTCAGACAGAGACAAAAAAACTAAAAAAAAAATAAAACAAAATTTTAAAGAAAACCCAAAATAAAACAAATGCTCATTCTTAAAACAAAATGAATTATCATTGAAAACCCAGAATTTAACCCAGCTATATGAAGATTTCACATTTTTTTCCAAATTTAAATGAAGCTCTTCTCAAACACACAAAAATTTCACAAGAGGTTTTTCATTTGGATTCACCATGTGTTGTTCAAACAATTTCTATTGAAAGCTTGATAATACCAAGTTTGAATCTCTAAATTTTCACACTATCTTGAGAGTTTTGATTCAAGTTTAAATGAAATTTCTTGATGGATTTTCCCTTCCATTCACAGTTTTTAAATCTTCTATCAATTTAAATAGCTTCTAAACTATTTTCAAAATAAAGAGATTGCATAAAATTTAAAACAAGAACCTTGTGTTTTCTCCAACCTTGAAGTCTTTCAATGGAGGTTTGCCCTTTTCCTTCAAATTCAACTGCACTGGTTTTCCAATCTTCTCTTCCCAATTTTTCTTCAACAAAAAAAAAAAAAAAAACCCTTCCAAATTTTTGCTCTCCAAAATTCCAAAAATTACCATGCAAGTTTTGCTCTCCAAATTTTCCAATTAAAATTCAAAAATAAAACCACCATTACCTTATGCAATCCTTTCCAAATTTGTCAAACCCCTAACTTTGAATCCACCCACCAAAATTTATTGCTAATTTAGATATTTTCATTTTTTTGAAATAAATAAAACAATTCTATTTCCCTTTTCAATTTGCATGACATTCATTTAAAACAAAATTCTATTATGCTTCAAAAAAGATGATTGCATTTTCTTTCTTCCTCAAAGAGATTGAATTTAACAATTTCATTTAAAATCCCTTTTTTTTATAATTTTATTTCAAAAAGGAATGCAAGGCATAATTCTAATTTTTTGATTTGATTTCAATATTTACTAATGCTAGCACAATTGTTTTAATTTAATTTATCAATAAATAAATCTAATCCATGATTAGATTATTTTATTGATTGAATTAAATTAACTAATTAATCAATAGTCACACGTTTATTTATTTTGACAAAGCAATTAAATAAAACAAACACCATTTCTTTTGCAAATTTAAATACGCAAGCAAGGAGGGAAGAGGCAACAAAGAAATTAACTTATCCCCACTAACAACCCGACGACACACTATGGCTAGGGTGATGTCACGACATAGAAAACCTAGCTATTATCTCCCAATCATTTTCTGTTGGACAAGGGACATGCTCAGACCTGTGAAACCAGATGGATTCAATGTCCTGTACCTGCATCCTACACACAATACGAGTGTCGAACATGCATAAATATATAAATATTAAAACACATTGTGAAGAGGAAATCGCGGTATCACAGGGCACTCGCATGTGAGTGATGTGATCCCATCCCCTTCACCAATACAATATCACTAACTGACGCCTCTAATCATCAATGGTATAATCAAAGCATAAATCATCAATAATTCACATACATGATAATTTAATCCATAACATGAAATAGTAATATCATCTGATTAAAGTACCATCACATCAAAACATAATATTTATATCGCTTAACAATTAGCAGTCAAAAGTAAACAAGTTATAACCAACGTGCTAACAAAGCAAAGCATACATAACAAACACTGTTCGATCAAAAGAACAAAATGGAGGGGTGTTACATCCTCCCCCCAGGGTCAGGCTTACTCCTGGAAGCCTACGAACAAATAGGGATAAAGTTCTCTCATCCTAGCTGCATCTTCCCTGGAAGTGGATGATGTGTCATCCCTAGGATCCCATTAGATCCTGACTTGATCAATATCTCGCCCTCGAAGAGCGAGCATTCTGCGCTCCACCATAGCCACGGGCTCCAAAGCCAGTTACCCGCCCTCTACCTGCAAAGCATTCCAATCAAGGACATGAGAAATGTATGGATGGTACGGCCGAATAACTGATACATGAAATACGTCGTGCACATGCGAGAGACTAGGTGGTAAAGCAAGACGATAAGCAACATGACCAATCTTCTCGAGAATCTCGAAGGGTCCAACAAAGCGAGGTGCCAACTTAGAGCCTTTTCCATAACAGATTGGACTCTTTCGTGCACGCACAGGCAAGAAGAATCTATCGCCTACGGAAAACTGATGGTCCACTCTATGCGCATCTGCATACTTCTACCTATCCTGCGTTGCCACCAAGTGCCCTCTAATCCTATCTGCCTGTTGCTCCATATCCTGCAACATCTTAGGACCCAAAGTTACTCTGTCCTCTAGTCGATCCCAACTCAAGGGAGTGCGACATGGTCGCCCATACAATGCCTGGAATGGAGCCATGCCGATAGAAATCTAAAAGCCATTATTAGAGGCAAACTCTACCAAATAAAGATAGTCCTCCCATTGCATCTGCTAGTCCATCACATACATACGCAACATGTCTTTGAGGATTTGATTGACCCTCTCAGTCCATCCATCTGTCTTTGGGTGGTAAGCTGAACTGAAGTTCAACTATGTTCCTATCACATGCTGTAATGACGTCCATAGAGCTAAGGTGAACACTAGATCTTTATCAGCGATAATCCAACGCAGAATACCATGTAACCTCACTATATCCTCCATGAAAACTCTAGCTATGGATGATGTAGTATAGGAAGAGCGCATAGGTGAGAAGTGTGCTACCTTCATCAACCTATCCACTGTCACCATAATTGCATCATGCCATCTCAAAGAGTTGGGTAAACCAACAATGAAATCCACTAAGATTATATCCCATTTCCACTCTGGTACTAAATGCGACTGCAAAAGCCCTGCTGGATGTTGGTGTTCGGACTTCACCCGCTGATACTCAAGACATCTCGACACAAAATCCACAATATCTCACTTCATCCCTGGCCAAAAATATAACTGATACAAATTTGCATACATCTTCTTCACCCCTGGATGGGTTGAATAAGGTGCACGATGTGCTTCAGTCATGACCAAAGTGCGAAGCTCACATGATGGGGGAACGTATATGCGTCCCATGTGTCTCAATATCTCATCAGCATCTAGAGAGTATCCTGAATATCTACCCTCAAGGGGTCTTGCTGCCTCTATCACCGATCTAACATCCTGATACCAACTGTCGGCTGGGAGGGTAGAAAGAAACTGACTTCGCAAATCAACAATAAGAGTCAACTCAGATATCTCATGCCTTCGCCTACTAAGGGCATCTGCAACCACATTCTCCTTCCCTTGGATATACTTCACCTTGAAGTTATATTCATAGAGAAACTCCATCCAACGCCTTTGCCTAGCATTAAGGTTGGGCTGCATGAAGATATACTGAAGGCTCCTATGATCACTATGCAGCTCAAACCTATGCCCAAGAACAAAGTGCCTCCATCTTGTCAATGCATGAACCACTGCCGCCAACTCAAGATCGTGGGTAGGATAGTTTAGCTCATGATCCTTGAGCTTCCGTGACTCATATGCAATGACACAACCCTCCTGCATCAATACTGCACCTAATCCCTCCAAGGACACATCTGTACAAACTATAAAGTCCCCAATAGGATCCGGTATCGCAAGTATAGGTGCACTGGTCAACTTCCCCTTAAGACACTGAAAGGTTGTCTCACACTTCTCAGACCACTCAAACCTCTTTCCTTTCCTCTGAAGGGAGGTGATAGGATGCCCTAGCCTCGAAAAGTCTTGCACAAATCGCCTGTAATAACCCGCTAGCCCCATGAAGCTACGTATCTCAGCCACATTCGTGGGTGCAGGCCAATCTAAGATCGCTTGGATCTTTGCAGGATCCACTGAAATACCCTCCCCTAAGATCACATGACCAAGGTATTGGACCTCAGTCCTGAAGAATTCACACTTCAACAAGTTAACATTTAGCTAATTATCTTGCAAGCACTGTGATACCTGTCGTAAATGCTCCTCATGTTCCTCCATTGTTCTAGAGTATACCAAAATATCATCTAGGAACACACGAACAAACCTGTCAAGGTATGTATGAAATACCCCATTCATAAGACTCATGAACACTGAGGGTGCATTCGTCAAACCAAATGGCACAACTGTGAACTCATAGTGACCATACCGCATTCAAAATGCGGTCTTATGAATATCTGACTCAAAGATTCAAAGCTAATGATATCCTGACTTGAGATCAATCTTTGAAAAGATGGTAGCACCCTTGATCTGATTGAATAGATTGTCAATCCTAGGAAGAGGATACCGATTTTTGATGGTCACTTTGTTCAACTGTCGGTAATCAATGGATAACCAAAGTAAACTATCCTTCTTCTTTATGAAGATGACAAGTGCTCCCCATGGAGAAACACTAGGGCGAATAAAACCCTTCTCTAACAATTCCTCAAGCTGCAACCTAAGCTCTTTCAGTTCCTGAGTAGTCATGCGATAGGGAGCTCGTGAAATGGGCTCTAATCTAGGTACCAATTCTATCTTGAAGTCAATGTCCCTTTGAGGAGGCATCCCTGGAATCTCGTCTGGAAAGACATCAGAAAACTCCTAAAGGATGGGGTGACTATCAAGAGAAACCTTCTCTTCTCCACCTCCTAGATCCAAATCATTCACTGTAACAACAAACAATTGACAACCCTGCCACACACACCTTCTCAATTGCATAGCTGAGATGATCCTCAAAGAGATCGGCCTCTGAACCTCCACTACCTCTACCTCTCTACCAGATGTCCTAATGCATCTAATCGACTTACGTCGACAATCAATAACTGCACTATGAGCCTCTAGCCAATCCATTCCTATGACAACGTCATAAGAACCCAATGGAATAACACGTAGGTCCAAGGTAGTCTGGAGAGGTCCAACCTCTAACCTACACTCTGGCACAAGGGAAAGGGATACCAATTTTACACCCAAAGCTAGCTCTACCTACCACCTATCGACCTGCTTTATCACATCCAGTCTACATCGCGTCACGATAGATGAAGAAACAAAGGAATCAGATGCTCCAGAATCAAATAGAATAGAAACTGGGTTACCCCTCAACATACCATAGGCCTCAACGACTGTACCCTGGTGCTCTGCCTGGCGATTGTCAACCACTACGAATACTCGATGCCCATGGCCTACATCTCCTACAGTCGGCTCTGATGCCGCTGGTCCCTAAGAGTACCCGATGCACCCTTATTGGGACACATCCTCACTATGTGACCCTGTTGGCCACACACAAAACATCTAGTGCCTCTATCGAAGCCCCTACTTGCAGGTGGTGCGCTAGACTGCTACGCACTACCCCTGAAAGATGAATGAGAACTCTGCACTGGCTACTCAGAGTTGAAGCATCTCATCCGCCTCCAACTCCTATCCCCTGCCTCTGCTGGAAACCCTTCCGTTTCCCTTGGGAACCCTACTGCTACTGCTGACCACTCTGAGATGGACCCTGCTGAGCTCTAGAAGGTGCACCTTCCTGAGGCTGACCTCCTTGAGCACTAGTCTCAGCTGCTGAACCACTACCCACCTGCACTCCTACATGACCACCTAAGCCCATCGCCAGGTTCTCCTCAATGAGCCTGGCCTTGTCGACTGTTGCCTCCATGGGCCTGGGTTCGAAAACCTGCACTCCACCACTGATACGGGCATTTAAGCCCCTGAGAAAATGTTGTACCAACATGCCCTCGTCATCACCTATGCCCACATACTATTTGAGCTCGTAGAAACGATGCTCATACATCTCTACTGACATAGTCATCTGTCGAAGGGTGTGGAACTCATCCCCTCGACACTGCCTCCAATGCTCGGAAAGAAATTTAGCCTGAAACTGCTCTAGGAACAACTCCCAAGAAACTGTACCAATATCCAGATGGAGCTTCTACTCCTCTAATCTCCACCAAGTGGAGGAAAATCCCCTCAAGTGCATGATAGCGCACCTCGCTCGAGTGTTGCTCCCATATGGGTGCATAGCAAAACACCTAGTCAAGTCAATGAGCCATGTCTCTGCCTCCAAACGACTACCTGATCCATCAAAAATGGGTGGTCATGCTCTAAGCAAGTCCCTCATATGGGCTGCTACCTCTGAACTAGAGTGAACTAGTACCTCTCTCTCTAACCACCACTAGCTCTACCTCTTGCCTAGTCCCAAGGCGGGCAAGGGTCTCCTCTAACAACTGATGCAACTAAGCGTCCTTCATCCTAGCTGGATCCAGATTCTGGTTGCCATCTCCCTGAATATTCTGAGAAGCCTGTTTCTCCTCATGGTTAGAAACAAGTGGAACATGTGGAGGTGGGTCTTGTTGTTCCCTAATGTGACTGCCTAAATGGCCACATCTACGACCCCCACCTCTTCCATGCCAGGGAGGCATAATCCTACACATACACAAAAAGGCATTAAGCACAACACACAAATAAAACCCACACAACTAAAAGCTTAATGGGCTCATCATAATCCCAGATTACCCAGTGTTTAAACCTGGCTCTGATACCATGTGTAATGCCCCGCCATGCAACCCTAGGGGAAGTTGCAAACTACTAAAAAAATGCACAATTTTTATTTATTGCAAATACATGTATGATCACAACACAAAGCCAACAATCCCCTAAGGTTACAAGATAAAGATTATTTAAATCACAAATTAAAACAACATGCATGAAATGAAACATAACAACATTCACTTAACTAATTAAAGCACATACATTCCATACATGAGATTTTCATTAAGACCATGAGATCCTTCATGGTTACCAATGACAAAAGTTATAAATTACAATTACATCTCTCATTCCCAAAATGAGGTAAATCAATAACATGATTGTTTATTACAATTTCCACCTCGATAACAATGAGGGGTAAATAAAATACAAGAGCAACTACCATAATTGAAACCAAGGTAGCAACTGGATCCCACGAGCTCTCCAATACAAAAGTATCATCCACATAAGCCAATGCCAAAACAACGGAGTAAGGTGCACATTCCACACAACCAAGTGATAATCGAAGGCTCACCCCTCGTGCTAGGAGATAGTAACAAGGATTTCAGGTCAAGACCAACAACCTCTAAACATAGTTAACATGACTCAACTTGTGAAAGATACGAACATGACATCACATGACACAAAGGTTACAATGCTTCCATATTTTTAAGTAAATGATCACATCACGAATACAAACATAATGTTGACAAAGGAGAAGTGTCATCACAATGTCGCATGGGATATCCTGGGAAGTCTTCCTAGGTCTCGGCCTCCATCTCGGGATATCCTGGTAACCTCTAACGACTCCCGGCCCCACATGTAGACCAATGCGGAATCAGTTATCTTTCAAAGGGACAAGATAACGATCTTGCCATTCCAGACCTTCTCATCTCATCCCAAGTCTATATGAGCACTTGCGTGCATAAGCGAGGCAAAATTAATCTTTTTAAATGATGGTACCACCTATGCTAATTAATTGGTTTAAGTTTTCATTGAATTAACCAACATACATTGAGATCTCCTAGCACCCCTTTGTGTGTCGGCCCTCAATGCAAGCCACTTCTCTAAGACAACACGTGGAACTATGCCACCACCAAAGGGTACTCAAGTACGACCTAGGGATAATGAATCCCTAAACACGACATAAAGTCAATGTAGCTCGTTCATGATAACCGGGTACAACACAGGACACAATCAAGCACTACCCAAGGCAAACAAGGTCGACTGACATGATAACAACCCCAAAACACATAAGAGAAAATCCTATCTGGAAGACTTACATAGTAATGACTAGACTTCCCCCACCCCAAGAATTTATGCCAATCATCAAAAGAAAGCACTACAAACAATTTTAAATAAAAGCTAAAATTAGGATTTCGTAAATCCAATTCACCCATTGACGTAGTGCACACAAATAATTTAACTCAACATAAACTTTGCACAAATTCAAGAGGCTCAAGTCACGTTGACAATCCACAATGGTTTAACTATTCGTTTAGTTCTCCTTGACACGATCCATCTAATAATTTAAATGCATCTCTTTTTCTTTGATATACAAAATTTACCGTAAACAAATTTTTCATTTAAATATAACTATATATATAAATATTAAATATCTATGCAATTATATATATATATATATATACTCAATATATATATGCAATTACATATATATTTATAAATACATATATAACTAATATTTAAATATAAAATAATTATTACTTAATGCACCCATTAAAATATAATATAAATATATTATAATATACATATTATATATATAATATTAAATTAATATATATATAATATATATATATATATATTAATAATTATAAAATATATATTATATTTAATTATTAAAATAATAGAAATAATAAACAAAATCTATATTTATATATATTAAATATAATATATAACATATGATATATATATTATATTTAATAAATATAATATAAAATTTTACTTACAAAAAAAACAAAAGGCAGAAAAAAGTGAGGGGGGCTAGGGCGCAGCTATGAGCTGCGCCCAACTCAACCTTTGGTGACGCTGCCCATGGCAGCACCCCCCTGGGGTGGGCTGTTTGCCCCCTCCCCACTAATATAATTTAAATTTTTATTTATTTTTCTTTAAAACGCTGCATGCAGATGGGACGGATAACATAGGGTAAACCCTTGTCCCTGCTCTGTTCTGGGAGAAATCTCAGACAGAGACAAAAAAACTAAAAAAAAAAATAAATCAAAATTTTAAAGAAAACCCAAAATAAAACAAATGCTCATTCTTAAAACAAAATGAATTATCATTGAAAACCCAGAATTTAACCTATATGAAGATTTCACATTCTTTTCCAAATTTAAATGAAGCTCTTCTCAAACACACAGAAATTTCACAAGAGGTTTTTCATTTGGATTCACCATGTGTTGATCAAACAATTTCTGTTGAAAGCTTGATAATACCAAGTTTGAATCTCTAAATTTTCACACTATCTTGAGAGTTTTGATTCAAGTTTAAATGAAATTTCTTGATGGGTTTTCCCTTCCATTCACAGTTTTTAAATCTTCTATCAATTTGAACAGCTTCTAAACTATTTTCAAAATAAAGAGATTGCATAAAATTTAAACAAGAACCTTGTGTTTTCTCCAACCTTGAAGTCTTTCAATGGAGGTTTGCCCTTTTCCTTCAAATTCAGCTGCACTGGTTTTCCAATCTTCTCTTCCCAATTTTTCTTCAACAAAAAACCCTTCCAAGTTTTTGCTCTCCAAAATTCCAAAAATTACCAAACCAATTTTCAAAATTAAAATTCAAAAATTTACCTTATGCAATCCTTTCCAAATTTGTCAAACCCCTAACTTTGAATCCACCCACCAAAATTTATTGCTAATTTAGATATTTTCATTTTTTTGAAATAAATAAAACAATTCTATTTCCCTTTTCAATTTGCATGATATTCATTTAATACAAAATTCTATTATGCTTCAAAAAAGATAATTGCATTTTCTTTCTTCCTCAAAGAGATTGAATTTAACAATTTCATTTAAAATCCCTTTTTTTTATAATTTTATTTCAAAAAGGAATGCAAGGCATAATTCTAATTATTTGATTTGATTTCAATATTTACTAATGCTAGCACAATTGTTTTAATTTAATTTATCAATAAATAAATCTAATCCATGATTATATTATTTTATTGATTGAATTAAATTAACTAATTAATTGATAGTCACATGTTTATTTATTTTGACAAAGCAATTAAATAAAACAAACACCATTTCTTTTGCAAATTTAAATACGCAAGCAAGGAGGGAAGAGGCAACAAATAAATTAACTTATCCCCACTAACAACCTGATGACACACTATGGCTAGGGTGATGTCACGACACAGAAAACCTAGCTACTATCTCCCAATCATTTTCCGTTGGACAAGGGACATGCTCAGACCTGTGAAACCAGGTGGAGTCAATGTCCTGTACCTGCATCCTACACACAATACGAGTGGTGAACATGTATATATATATAAATATTAAAACACATTGTGAAGAGGAAATCGCGGTATCATAGGGCACTCGCATGTGAGTGATGTGATCCCATCTCCTTCACCAATACAATATCGCTAACTAACGCCTCTAATCATCAATGGTATAATCAAAGCATAAAGCATCAATAATTCACATACATGATAATTTAATCCATAACATGAAATAGTAATATCATCTAATTAAAGTACCATCACATCAAAACATAATAGTTACATCGTTTAACAATTAGTGGTCAAAAGTAACCAAGTTATAACCAACGTGCTAACAAAGCAAAACATACATAACGAACACTGTTCGGTCAAAAGAACAAAATGGAGGGGTGTTACATGACGCTTTTGTCAAGTGTCAATGTTTTGAAAAATAAGTTATTAGTTGTCAAAAGATGTTCATTTAGTCATTTAACATAAAAAGTCTATTTTAAAGGATGTTATGATAGATTCTATGACTACGTAAGGGCTAAAAGTAGGGGAGATCATTTTGGACATGAGAATCAACTAACAGTCTGTGACACATTTAAGAGTGTCTCCTATTTTATAAGGGTTTTATGAAAATTGGTAAGGTGTAGATTCATGTAAGAGACCATGTCTAGCATGAAAGGGTTGTATGGATTATTACCATGGTATTCCTTGTTTTGACCCATGGTAATTTTTTATGATGGTATTTTGAACCTCCATGATTCTATAGAGGATTTGGATGGAGACATTATGAGGTGTTTTATAGGTACAAAGATGTTATTGATTTGATGCAATATTGAAGAGTTTTATGCATTGTAATATATTTGAAGAATAATAGATATTTGCCCTCTTTTCTTGGTGGAGCTTTTTGAATGAAAGAGTTTTCTCCACATAAATCCTTGTGTTATGTGTATGGTTCTTGAGTTGTGTTAATTTTTTTGTTGCTAAATCATTTCTTCGTTGATATTCTAAAGTTTAGTTTTCAATTTTGCAAGTTAAATCAAATTTCCATATTGTAGTGTTTTCCTTCATTTCTAACATTTATTATTAGATCCCGACCAACTTTGTTTATTTGGTAGAAGTGTGAATGTTTTTTGGGTTGCAAAAGGTAGTTCTATTTTGTAAATTTTTGTTTGTAAGAATCATGGTTGCAATTGCATCTCCTTTAGAAATTGAGAATTTTAATGGATCTAACTATGAATTTTGGAAGCTAAAAATGGAGGATCTATTTGAATGGGTGTCTGCAACAAAAGAAAAGAAATTTGATGCAATCAATCAAGATGATTGAAATAAGATGGAAAAAAAGACACACAATACTATTTGATTATGTGTTGCAGATTCTATCCTCCTAAATGTTTTTGCATAAAATATTGTAGTTGCTTTATGGAAACGGTTGGGTGAGATTTATCTATCCAAGAACCTTGTGAACAAACTCTATTTGAAAATATTTTTTTTATCTTAAAGTTAAGGAAGGTGAATCCATTCAAAAGAATTTAAATTTATTTAGTTTTATTTTGAGTCAATTAACATCTATAGATGTTAAACTTGATGAAGATACAAATGTATTATGCTTCTTTGTTCTTTACTTAAGTCATGGGAAAATTTCATTTTTTATCACCACTAACCTCAAAGATCCCAAGATGGATGCACTTGCTACAACTTTGTTTTCACAAGGAATGAGGAAGAAATCTATGGATAGCTTAGTGGATGCTCTCAATGTTAGGAGAAGGCCTAATAAAGAGGGAAAAAAGGAGATCAAGGGTCTAAAGACAAGTCAAAAGGTTGTTCTAAGACTCCTAACAAGGAGGAAAAAATAAAATGTTGGAACTGTGGGAAAATAGGACATGCGAAGAAGTGTAGAAATAAAAGGAAACAATGGGATTCCAATATAGAAAAGTCTTCTAATGTAGATGATGAAGTTTTAATTTCTTCTTATAATATCATTTTTAATGAACATTGGTTGGTTGAATCACGATGTTCATACCACATGAATCCTCATAAGGAGTGATTTTCCACTTTTGAGAAATATGTAGGTAATGTCTACCTTAGGGAAAACACTACATATTCGATTGTTGAACAAGGAAAGGTATTGTTGTGTTTTAGTGATGGGAGGTTTAAAACCCTCCTTGGTGTTTGGCATATTCTTCGATTAGCTAGAAATTTGATTTTAGTTTTGAAGTTGAATGATTTGAGAATGCATGTAACATTTAATAAGCATAGTTATAGATTGGTGAGAGGAAACTTGGTGGTAGCAAGGGTAACTTGGATGGGAACTCTATTTAAGATTGATGCCACTTCTATTTGGAAGTCCATCTATGTGGCTGCAAAATATAAAAAATACATGTATGTTGTGGCACCATAGATTGATGCCAAATAGGTAAAAATGTATTGAAAATTATTACAAATAAAAAGTTGTTTGATAGTTTTTTTTATTTTGATGAAAAATTTGATTTCTTTGAGCATAGTGTGTTTGGAAAACATAACAAAGCATCTTTTCCTTCAGGAAGTAATAAATTAAAAGAGAAATTAAAAATTATTTATACGAATGTGTTTGGTCTTGTGAATAATGATTATGTTGGAAAACTTTTTTATTTTGTTATTTGATGGATCCATATTTATATGGATTTACTTTATGGAAAATAAATTTGAAGTTTTCACCAAGTTTAAAGAATTTAAAACCTTAGTAGAAAGCCAATCAATGAACATTGAAAATAAAAATATTAACATCAGATAATGGAGGGGAGTATTTCTCTAAGGAATTTTATGAGTTTTGTAAGCATGTAGGTATCATAAGACAAAATATAACTCCTTATACATCACAATGGAATGGTGTTGTACAAAGAATGAACTAAACTATTATGGAAAGATTTAGAAGTATGCTGAGTGATCCATAGGTTGATAAATGATTTTGGGAAAAAGTTGTGTGTACTACTTGTTACTTGATTAACAGATCTCCTTACACGACTCTTGATTTGACATCTTATAGTGTGTGGATAGGAAAGAAACCTTATGTTTCACATTTAAGGGTTTTTAGTCATGAAGATTTTGTTCATGTGCCTAAGGATAAGTGCAAAAAGATGGGAGACCAAAAAGGGGTCTTAAGTGGCCACTTTTTTCCTTTTTAAATAAGGAAAGACTGACCTTGGATGAGAAATTGAAGATGCTATACTCAATTTTAAGATGCAAAAAAAAAGGGTCATGCTTTGAATCTACTTTCAAAACTACAATTTGTTTTTTAAAATGGTAGAGATTAAGGGGTTCAAAAAGGGGGCCGAACAAAGTGGTTCTGTTTTTTTCAAAAAACATAACATAATGTTTGGTGTGGCCCTAATAATATATTAAATTTTTTAAGTATTTCAAAAATCGCTTAAGTGAGAAATTAGCTAACACTAAGTAGTTTATGCTTTATTTTTTTGCTAATTTTTTAATGAATATATGATTTTTTACTATTTTTCAAAGTGGACACATCCTGAAAAAATGAAAATTGAGTGTTCTCCTCATAATTTTTTTGAATATGTGCAAAATGAAGTTTAGTTTCTAAAAATGTATTTTTTTTTGAAATTTTGATGAACGGTTAAAAAATTAAGTCAAAATTACCACATGTTGGTTTTTGAAAAAAAAATGGATACACTAACAAAAAAAGTCAAAGATGAAAACCTGAACATACTCAAAATGTGAAAAAATTACATGTTTAGATAGCTAAGAGAGAGTTTAACATTATTGAGATATATTTCCAACTTCATATTGGAACATGTGCAAACTTGATGGGGAGCATCGTCAAGATTATGTCAAATATTTTATTATTTAAAAAATGTCTTTGGATGTTGAAAAGTCACTCCAAACCTTTGGGTTGGAAGCATAAGGAAAATCCAATCCAAAGGTTTAAGAATTTCCAAAGCAAAACATAATACAAATGCATTATAACACATTCACATTATGTGATTGCACATAATGCTCTTGCATTATGTGATTGCACATAATGCTCTTGCATTATGTGATTGCACATAACACAAGTGTGCTATAATACACTCATGTTATGTGAATGTATTCAAATAATGGAAGCATGCTATAATGTGAGCATGCTATAACATTTTTTTGTTATATTTTTTTGAAGATTTCTCTTTATCTTTCTCTTTCTCTTCTAGTGAAAGTATAAGTGACATTTATATATGAACATTTACTTTATTATACTCTAATTTGTATAGTTTCAAGATATTTGAGAATGGTTTCAAATCTCTAAGAGTTATAATGTAGATTCTAGGTTTGGGAAGATCTTATAATTTTTAGACAGTCAAATTTCAATAATTAATAGGTCAAACTTCAGTAATCAATAGGTTCCCACCATCTTGCTCTCTCTCTCTTTATCCTTTTCTCTACCTCTCTCTCCCTTGAGCTCAATATCTACCTCTCTATTTCTCTTTATCTCACCTCTCCCTCACCCCTCTCTCCCTCCCTCTCTCCTCGTTATACTTCTCTTTATGTCCCCTCTCCCTCTCTTTACCTACCTCTCTCTTCATCATTCCATACCACTCTCTCTCTACTTACCTCTTTTCTCTACACCTCTCTACCTCCCTACCTCCTCTCTATCTCTCCTCTCCCTCACTATCTATATCTACTTATCCCTTGCTCCCCCATCTATATATCACCCCTCTCCATCTCTCTACCTAACTCGCCTTCCATCACTCCCTAACACTCTCTCTACCTACCTCCTCTCTCTCTAAACCTCTTTATCTCACCTCTCCCTCCCTACCTCTCCCTTCCTCCTTCCCTCTTTACTTCTCTCTCCTCTCTACCTACCTCTCCCTCCCTCCTCTACCTCTCCTTCCCTCTCTACTTCTCTCTATCCCCCCTCTCCCTATCTCTCCCTACCTCTACCTCCATCACTCCCTATCAGTCTCTCTACCTACTCCCTCTACTTCTCTCTATCTCTCCTCTCCCTATCTCTACTTACATCTCCCTTCCTTCTTCTCCCTCTATCACTCCCTCTCTCCCTCCTCTTTCTCTCTCTATATCCTTCCCTCTCTACTCTATCTCACATTCTCTCTCTCTCTCTCTCTCTATGTCACTCCCTCCTCTCTCTATACTTCTCTTTATCTCATATATCACTTGTTACCTCTCCCTCACTCCCTCATCTCTCTCTTTGTCTTTACTTATATATATTCCATCTATCCCTCTCCACTCTCTCTCATCTCCCTCTACCTCTTCCTCCCTCCCCTTGTTTCTCCAACTATCTCCTTCACTCTCTACTCTCTATCTCACCATTCTCTCTCCCTCTCTTTGTTATTCCCTCCTCTCTCTCTACTCTTTATATCACTTATCCTTGTTTATATCTCCCTCCCTTCCTCCCCTCTCTCCCCCCTCTATACCACTATCCCTTTCTCTGTCTCTACTTCTCTCTATCTCACATATCCCTCTCTAGCTCTCCCTCCCTCCCCCTCTCTCTCTCTCACTCATATCTCCTTCCTTCTTTACTTCACTTTGTATCATCACTCTCTCTCTCTCCATATCTCTCTACCTCCCTCCCTCCATCTCTACTTCTCTCCATATCACTTACCCCCATCTCTCCCTCTCTACTTCTCTCTATCTCACCTCTATATCTCTCTCCTTCCCTACCTCTTTGTCCCTCCCTCCCTCTTTTCCTCTTTGATTGTTTATATCTCTCTTATCCCTCTCTCTCTTTCCATCTATACTTCTCTCCATCTCCACTCTCCATCCATCCATCTCTCTCTCTAGATAGGAAAAAGCTAAGTAGAGTGAGATAATGAGAGAGAGATAGGGAGAGGTATGGAATGAGGAAGAGGCAGGTAGAGAGGGAGATAGACTAGATAGAGGAGGGAGGGAGGTAGGGTGAAATATTGAGAGAGGAAAGGAGAGGTAGGTTGAGAGAGGAGATGAGTGATATAGAGAAGTAGAGATGGGGATGTAGGGGGATAGAGATAGAGATGAGATAGAGAGGAGAGAGGGAAGGAGAGAGAGGGAAAGAGGGAGGGAGGGAGAGAGGGATAGAGAAGTGAGATAAAATGACTAAAAGAGGGAGAGGGGGGAGAGAGAGAGAGAGAGAGAGAGAGAGAGAGAGAGAGAGAGAGAGAGAGAAGTAGGATATAAATAATTAAATAGAGAAGGAGAGAGAGAGTAGGAGGGAGGGAGAGAGAAAGAGAGATGGAGAGTGAAATATGAAGGGGTAGAGAGGTAGTTCTTGATCTCAAGGGAGAGAGAGGGTCAGATAAAGGGATGGAGATAGTGAGAGAGAGGTCTAAAGCAAATGGGATAAACAAAGAGTGAGATACAGAGAAAGAGAAAGATGATAGAGCTTGCTAATTACATAAGTTTGATCTCCTGGTTGCTAAAAATTGATCTGTTGATTATTGAATTTTGACTATCTGAAAAATCATAAGATCTTTCAAAATATAGAATTTTCATTACAAATCCTAGAAATCTAAAACCATTCTAACACATCCTGAAACTATTTACATGAAATATAACTTAAAGTATAAGAAAGTACAAATGTTCATATATAAATGTCACTTATACTTTAATGTTAATTTCATGCATATAGTTTCATTGGAAGAGAAAGAGATATATATATATTTTTAAATAATGTAAGCACGTTATAATGTGCTCACATTATGTGCAATCTTATAACACAAGTGTGTTTCATTATAACACTCACATTTTCTCTTTTTTAGGACCAAAAATTGGAGTGGCCACTTTTTGGTCCCCCATTTTGGTGTACATGCCCCAAAGGAAAAACATTCTAAGATGGATCCAAAATTAGATAAATGCATCTTCATTGTACTAAGTGATGATTTTGATTGAGAGATCCAAAAGTGAACTTTCAATAACGACTAAGTATTTGATTTGATGATGATCAAATGTGACTATAAGGATGGTAGATAAAAGATGGTAATGATAGAATGATTATTGATATCTTAATGTTTTCAAAGATGTTGGATATGAATTCAAGGATGAAAAAGGTTATGATCAAGTGGACAATGATTTTCAAAGAGGTGTATACCTTGCACTCAAATATGTGTTATGGATAATTAAATAATAATAAAATTCAAAAATATGGATATGGTTAAAATGGATAAATGGGCATGGACAAGGTATTCATGTGGTGTGGGGGTTGTTGGTATGATTTGGAGGTAAACAGTTATTTTAGATTTGGATCCAATATTTTATATTTCAAAGGGATGCCAATTTGGAAAATGTTTTGAAACAAACAAAAGGATTTCAAGCTAGACTTGATTGAAAATTGGTAGTAATGGTTTATAAACAAGAAATTTGGTATATATACAACACTAAAAAAGAAGACACAATAACAAGCCTAAATTTATTCAATAAAATGAGTGTTAACTTAGTGTGGGACCACCATATAATTTTATCTATTAATACCTTAATATTGGTGTGAGACACCTTTCTTTGAAGAGGTGGTAGGTAGGGGTCCAATGGCACAAGGGCTCACCTTTCCCCTTTCCTTTGATGTTTTTAAAACCTTTCCCAACTTCTACCTCTACTCAAGAAGGTGCTCAATGACTAGCTTTAGGAATGATACTACACCTTGCAACACAATAAGCAACAAATGAAAGGTCTTAAACTAGGCTATACAAGGCTTATCTAGGGAATCCTATAAATACCACAAGGGTACGTGAGGCCTAATCTATGAATTTAAAAGTGTAAGAAAGTCAAAAAATTGGAAGAAGAGGGGTAACTCACCTTCTCCTTCACTTACTCTAGGTATAAATTTATTGGGGGCTTAGCTCAAATGAAAAAATTAAAACTTCCAAGAGGAGTGTCTTTCGATTCACCCCTGCTATTTATACTCCATTAGAACACTCGAGATTAGGTGATCCCTTGGGGTGATGAATCTCCAAGCATGCACACTAAAAATAAAATAAGGTAACACTAATTTTTAATCCTCAAGATCACCCTATGGTGTGAGAGGAGAGAATATGTAAGTGTGCTTGGGGAATAAAAGACAATTGTAAATTATTAACCCAAATCAAAGTGTGAAAGTGAATTTTAACCCAATTTCAATGTGAGCACAAAAAAGGAAGACAAAGAAAACAAAAAATAAAAAGGTCTATAATCAATATATTCAGCAGAACATCTTGCAAAACCATTAAAGTAAGTAGTTTACAACATATAATCCTTCGAAACACGAAAATACATGCATAAAAAGTGAGTCAAAAATAGAAAAACTATGAATTTTGCAAAAAATAAATAGAAAAAATAGATTCTTTGGATTTTTTTGATAAGTTAAACAATAATTAAAATCAACTAGATAAAAATGGAAAGTTATTCTTGATTAAAGTTTCCAGATAAATTGATGACTTTAGATGAGTTTACCTAAATTCTAGAGATTTTTTTGAAATCCTACCTTTGCCATAGTATGCATCTTTGAATCAACTTTCCAATGCCTAGATTGAAGTTTGAAAATATGGAAAAAATGAGAAAGTTATAAGCTTTTGAATGTAGGGTGGTTTTTACAAAAAATTGATGGTGTTAGGTAAGATTTAGGCCCTTGTTTCATTGGTTCTTGATTGCCCAAGTGACCAGTTGCTAAGAGCAGAAGGGGCTAAGATGGTGGGAGGATGGGTTTTAAGCCCTACAAAGTTGAAGGACACCTTGAGATTATGCTTTAAGTGATTTAAGGGCTTAATAGTGTGTTGGGCCCTTAGTCACCAATGTGACAAGGAGCTGAGTCTAAGCAATAATAAAAAACCCGACTTGGTGGATTTCTCATGTGTTCCCCTTTCAAATTTTAAACTTTAGAAAATAAGACTAATGAAAAAAAATTTCTCGTGGATTTGAAAACTCTATTAAACAAGATTTTACAAAGATCAAAATGTGACTTTAAACTATGTAATTCATTGGATTCCCAAAAACTGTGAGATTGATTTATAAAAAATAAAGAAATGCCTCTTACAATTTCAAATGGGTTTCCTTGAGCTATACCTATGTAGACTTAAAAATTTCCCCTACCACAAATTCAAAAAACCTATAGATTCTAGTGTAAAAAGCATGGAATGCAGTGGATTCCAAAGTCTTTGTAAAAAATATTTTAATTTTAGCTGGAAACTCTCTTGGAAGTGGATTCCAAAGCTTTTTAGGTTGTACATGCCAAGTGTACTAGGGTTGGCCATGTGGTGTTCACTTAGACTATTGTCAAAGCTTTAACTTGCTCATGCTGCAAATAGACCCTATGTAGTTGTATGAAACCATCCATACAATACACACTGTATGTGTTAGAGCAATAGGTTGTTTACTTGATTAATTTAATCATATTGATTAATTAATTAAGTCACCTTTACTTTATTTCACTTAAGCTAAAATTAGGAATCTTTATTTTGCATTATTAAATTAGTCATGTCATCTTGTTCATTATGATCTTTACGCTTGTCACATGCTAATTTGATCCTCATCCTAGGGTTCTCACTTTAGGGTTTTGATCTCCTTTCTTAAGGATTGATCTCTTTGTAATTATTAACTTCTTGGGTAATGTATTTTTTCCTTCATGTTTGAGAGCACCATTCTTGTGTCTCTTGATCTCCTTTTGTGATAGGTTATTTGCTTGCAAGTGTTCATTGGGATCTTTGAGGTTGGATTATCAACTTCTACAATGGTATCAGAGCTCTAGATCTAAAAGCTTCTTGTTCTTTTTCTGTGAGATTTTTCCTTGAAGCAATTTTCCAGTGGATCCAAGGTCAAATCAAACCTCTCCATTGAATCCAAAGTTGTCGGAATAGTCAAGATTGACCTTTTTTTTTTGTTAAAATTGGCTTTTGTTTGTCAGATCTAAGGGTTTGAAGAAAGGGATTTTTTTGTTAGATCCAAGAGGTGCCTTATTTTTCAAGATGTTTTGAGCCCAAACAGGCCTCACCATTGAGCTTAGAAGGCCCAAAAACCCCTATTTCCATATATAATTTGCCAATTTTGGAGCAGGTGACCTCAGGGCAAAAAAATTACCTATACGACCGCCTACACACATTCTGAGGTTAAAAATTGTAAATATATATATATATATATATATATTTCCTACAAAAAAAATATTTTCATTTTTTAATTGATTTTTTTTTTAAAAAAAGCTTTTGAAAAAAAAAATTAAAACAAAAATAAAATGGGAGGTACCGCCCATGTGGCTTGAGGAATGGTGGGGGTGGCCCATGTGCCCCCACCATATTTAAAAAAAAAAAAATTATTGTAAATTTTTTATTGTTTTTTTTTAAAACAATTTTTTTTTTCAATAAGCCAAATTGTAAAAATGTGGTGACAGCCATTTGGTCGTTAAATTTAGGCTCGTAGTTTTGCTACGACAGCCATATGACCGTCAAATTTAATACAACAGACTATGTTTTTTCCCTTTGGGAGTTGTTTTCTTCCGGAGACTATAACTTTTGTCCACAGTGTCGAAATCAGGCAAATGGGATATCGTCAGAAAGAGGACTCAGAGCACTTTCCAGTGGTGCAGGTATATTTTGGAGATTTTATCTCAAGGCCCTGTTATTTCTAGTTAAATTCAGATCTTCTTTTCTAGAGTTTCCTTCAGTGTTTTCAACATAACTTTTGCATACGATGTCAAAAATGGGAAAACAAGATATCGTCAAAAAGTTGCTTCTGAGCTCCTTGCAGTGGTGTAGGTGGTTTCTAGATTTGATTTTTGGTTTTTTCAGAAATCCTCCTTCTCTACTATAGTATTTTTTGAACCTTATGGGCTCACATTGCATGTATTTATCATCTGTAAACACACTGAAATAAAGTGCCTCACCTTTGTATGTGTAGTACTGGGATTCTTGCACATCACTTTGTGCCTTGTTATACTCGCACTATGATATAAAGTGCCATGGGGGTTGATGTTTGCCTTTGTTTTTCCTTCATACCTTTCTCATGTGTATGTGACTTTTTTTTTCACATCCTTTATATCTGCTTTTACTTTCATGACTGCACCTTCAGATGTTCTTGGTTCCTCATATGCACTACTTTCAGGCATTCAATTTTAGTGTACCTGTCATACCTCTCCCTTATCAGCATTATGGGGGGTTTCTACTGTTGGTGCTAATGCTTCCTTGGTTTCACATTGCAGTGAGCTATGTATACAGTATTTTTTCCTATGTACTAGGTAGATGTTTTGCCTAGTTATCCATGCATTTCAGTGAGATGGAGAACTTACCATATGGACACTCTTGCATTCCTATTTCTGGAGGCGACCTTCCATTTTCACTTGATCAGTTCTCTAGACTATTGGTACTTATGCCATCTATATCTTCAAGTTTCAAATGTTTTGCCTTAGTTTTCCATTGGATTCGAGTAGTGTCATTAAGGGAACTTATGCAGATTCTTGTCTTCTTGATCCTAATCATCATTTGTTTTAGAGGGTTTTTTCTTTCAACATTTCAACAATCATTCTATGATAGTGTTTGCAGCTTCTTAATGCTTCAGTGGTGTTTTCCATGTTCATCCTTTGTTCCTATCTTTTTGGGACAATTCCTTCTTGATTGGGGGCTTCTTCATATTTCACTCTTGATTAGAGGCTTCTTAGTCCTTCACTTGTATTTCTCTCTTTTGGAGAGGAGTTTTTACCATGAGGTTTTCTCCTTTTCTCCTGTTGTGAGAGATCTTTTACATTTGTACATGGGTTCTTCATCTAGCCTTGTTGTCAGGACCCATCTTTGCTTTCATGCATCTATCCTTAGTTTTTTAGCTTCTCTCTATGTTCATCTTAAGGGGGGGTGTTAGAGTAATAGGTTGTTTACTTGATTAATTAATTAAGTCACCTTTACTTTATTTCACTTAAGCTAAACTTAGGAATATTTATTTTGCATTATTAAATTAGTCATGTCGTCTCATTCATTATGATCTTGACACTTGTCACATACTAATTAATCCTCATCCTAGGGTTCTCACTTTAGGGTTTTGATCTCCTTTCTTAAGGATTGATCTCTTTGTAATTATTAACTTCTCGGGTAATGAATTTTTTGCTTCATGTTTGTAGAGCACCATTCTTGTGTCTCTTGATCTCCTTTGGTGACAGGTTATTTGCTTATAGGTGTTCATTGGGATCTGTGAGGTTGGATTATCAACTTCTATAGTGAGAAAGGTATGAAGGAAAAACAAAGGCAAACATCAACCCCCATGACACTTTATATCATAGTGTGAGCACAACAAGGCACAAAGTGATGTGCTATAATCCCAATACTACACATACAAAGTTGAGGCACTTTATTTCAGTGTGTTTACAGATGATAAATACATGCAATGTGAGCCATTAACATCCAAAAGGACAATATTTGAGAAGAAGGATTTCTAGAAGAAACCAAAAATAAAATATGGAAACCACCTATAGCATTGCGAAGAGATTAGAACAAGCTTTCCGACGATATCTCGTTTGCCCATTTTCAACATCATATGCAAAAGTTATGCCAAAAACACTGAAGGCAACTCTAGAAAAGGAGATTCAACTTTAACTAGAAATAATAGGGATCCGAGAAAAAATATCCAAAAAATACCTATACCACTAGAAAGTACTCTGAGTCCTCTTTTCAATGATATCTTGTTTGCTTGATTTTGACACTGTGGGAAAAAGTTATGGCCTTTGGAAGAAAACAACTCTCAAAAGGCAAAAAACATAGTCACTGCATTTAATTTGACGTCCAAACAACCATCACAGCATAGCACTGGGCCAAAAATTGACAACTAAATGGTTGTCATTGCATTTGCATAATTTAGCTTATTTTTAAAAAATTGTTTAAAAAAAATAATAAAAACAATTACATTTAATAATTTTTTATTTAAAAAAAATATATTTTGGGTGGGGGACTCGAGGGCGGAGTCACCACCTGCAACTGCAAGGGCAGTACTCCTAGGTACCTCCCCACATAGGGGTGGGGCCCGAGGGCCTGCCACCTTGCCGTGGTAGGGGGGCAAGGACCCATGGTACCCTCCCCACGTGGGGCAGGGCCCAAGGGCCTGCCACTTGCCGTGGTAGGGGGTAGGTACCTCCAAAAAATTTTTTAATAAAAAATATGTACAATAAAATCCTGTTGCATGCCTTGTAAAAAGGCTCTTTTAACAAAAAAAAAATCTATATTTGAATTTTTTTGAGAAAAAAAATACGTAGGAAAAAATATATGGTTTTTAAAAAAATTCACCTCGATCCGTGTACTAAGAAGGCCATATGACCTTCCTAGCAAAAGAATTTTACCTCAGAGGTCAACTGCTCGGATTTTGACAATTTCATAGTCGATCTTAGGGTTTTGTGCCATTGTAAACTCAATGGTGAGGTCCGTTTGGGCTCAAAATGCCTCAAAAATTAGGCACCTCTTGGATTTGGCAAAAAAAGCCCTTTCTTCGAACCCTCAGATTTGACAAATAGAAGCCAATTTTGACAAATCAGAGGTCAATATTGACTATTCTGGAAGATTTGGATTCAATGGAGAGGTCTGATTTGGCCCTAGATGCATTAGAAAACTGTTTCAAGGCAAGATCTCACAAAAAAGAACAAGAAGCTTGCAGATCTAGAGCTCTGATACCATTGTAGAAGTTGATAATCCAACCTCACATATCCCAATGAACAAATGCAAGCAAATAACCTGTCACATAAAAGAGATAACAAAGCACAACAATGGTGCTTTGCTTGCATTCCATACAATACAATACAATACAATACATACTATATGTTTTCCGTACAATCACACCAAACTTTGTATAAATGTACCTTCAAATAGCCCTACAAGTGCCTCAAAAAAAATTTCATCAGAAAAATGCTAAGTATTATATATAAAAATACATCTTAGATGTCTTGGACACACTGGTGCAGTCCTTTTTGACCTCAATGACATCTGCACAAACTCTATTTTTGGGACCACTCAAAAAACCTTCAAACACAGTTAATGGAAATCAACAACAAGACAAACAAACACACAATTAGAGTGAGATAAGGGGTTAAGTTCCTTGATAGAGTCACCAAAATGTAATGTTAATATTTGAAAGTTAAATTAAAGCAAAATAGTATCCAAGCTCCCATTTCAAAACAAGCAAAACCTCCAGATAAAGCTCACAAAAGATATCAAAACAAAGAAATAAAATTAAAACCAACTTGAAATGTTACCATAACCTCCATTATGATTTGATTTTCTCCAATGACTTTGGGATTTGGATTCTCCTTGCTTAAAGATTACCAATTTGATATATACCTAACATAAGTGATAACTAATTTTGAATAAAGGATAAAGTGCTTGCATTTATAGTCTTTTGGAAAGGGGAATTGATGGTCAAAATTTGATTATGAGATCAAGGGTGGAGAATGGTTGAAAAGAATTCCCTAGGATCAAGGGGAAGATGGAGGGTGGAGATGAAGGTTAGATTGTGTACCTAAGAAGGTTATAAAGTTTGGATTGTGTTGAGAGAATAAGGGGACCATAAGGACAAGTGTTCCTAGGTGCCCAATATTATTGGAATGTGTTGTAGGGAGCATAGACCTAATTATTTAATTATTTTAGCCACATGTGTGAGATGAATTATAGGTGAAAATGATATTTATTTATTTATTGCGAGGAGATGGAAAAATATGATTAATTAAATAATATGACTATTTAATTAAGTGATGGAATTTAGATAAAGGGACTATACTAGGTGATAGGTTTAGTTTATTAGGACTAGGTGATGAAATTCACCAATTAGGGATAGGTGATGGTTGACTAGGGAATATTTTAGGCATCTACATGATATATATGTATATACATGTATATATATATGTATGTATATATACATGTGTATATATGCATATACATATACATATACATATACATATATATTAATAATACATGTATTAATTAAAACTAATTGATTACAAATTAGGCCTATCTATCTTAAAAAGTCTTGTGGTGCACCAATTCCACATAATTAAGAAATCTAGAAGGATTGGAAGTAGAAAATTAATAAGAGATAAGGAAACCTTCAAACCTCATAAACATGGCATAAGAATTTATTCCCTTAAAAAATGCACATGCTTTGAGTATTAGAAATAATGTTTGTCCTTATGTTAAAAAAATGAGACCACCAAGAAAACCATTTAAATATAGTAACACTAAAGTTAATCACAATGACATAAATAAGAACACCAAAATATTCTACACACAAGTAGGAATCACGAGTCTTAAGAGATAAATCAACATTCACAAAAAATAGTAAAGTGTCTACTCATATCCTAGATAGGAAAATCCTGGTCATTTTTAGTATAAATTTTTAATGTCATTCCAATTAGAAGTTGATTTAGCCAAAAAATCAACAACCTAATTTTCTTCCCTTCTATTATGGTTCCACTTAACAACATTGAAACTATGAATGAGGATGTTGTGTTTTCTTACATTCATTCAACTACCACTATTTGAAGTGAGGAATTTCTTTTGAAATGATCAATTAAAATTTTAAAGCCATATTTTAAAATAATATTGGTAAAATAAATTTTACTAAACATGCAAAAGAGCTTGGAAAATAGTCACCCTTGTAAAATCATTAAAACCAACACTGGACTACTAGTGAATTGGAACTTTACTTTATGATCATAGCAAATACCTCCCACGCTTGCATTTCTAGGATTATCTTTTGAAGCACCATTAACATTAATTTTAAATAAGTATAGAGGAGGGTGTTCCCATTAAGTGAGTTGATAATATTTAGGGTTGTAATTGGAAGAGGTAAAAGAGGGACCAAGTCTCATTAGAACTTTGAATTCTCACCAAGAACTTGGTTAATAATCTTGAAACCAAACTTGACAAGTTTCTTTAAGATTGGTCATTATTCTACGCAGCCTTACTAATATGTTTTTTTTACATTAAAAATCTCTTGATTTCACTCCCACCAAATATTCCAATAGATAAAATCAAGACTAATATCATGCAAAATATTAAGGGTTTTTAGCTTCAAAGAAGGTCACAATTGATTTATAATCTAGTTATTTAGATAGACTAAAATTTTTTCTTCAAAATTCTTAATGAATCACACCATAATTGGTGAAGAAAAGTGGCAAAGGGACAAGCCAAAAGAAGACGTCTCCTAGAATTTTCATCTTGAAGGAAAATAATACATCTATTTAGACCAATAACCTCTATTTTTTAAACATTATCTTGATGAAGAATTTTATCTAAAGTCACAAGCCACATGAAAGTATTAACCTTAGGCTAAATTTTAAGATGATAGTTTTTATTAAAATCTTAGAGTTTTTATCTTCTAAATTATATTTCAAAAGAGCTTTACAACCAACTTGCATAATGTAAAGCCCATAACCTTTTGAACCCCATCCAAGGAAATTTAAAGGTCTATCTAAAGTGATCTCTTCAGATGCTAAAATATGAGCTAATAGATTAACGAAAATATGTACTTATTGACTTGACCAAATATATTTAGGTTTCCATTCTAAATCTTCACTCCATCTTGCATGACTGCATACTGAAAATTATAAACATAAATCTAACCAACTTTAATATATATATTTTAATTATAGAAGATTAGGGAATCCCATATAAAGAAGGCCATGTTGGTCCCATGCATCATCCTAGAAAATAACAAGGTATCCCTTCTCCATAATTCATTAAAGGCTAGCTTTAATTAGACCACTAACCAATTTCATAATTTTCCATAGTTGAGAAACTTTGTGAATGGTTAATATCGTAGGGATGAAAGTATGATTCTCCATACTTAAGTACTTGAGCTTAAGACTTATCCCCCACAAGGTTTATCTCCATATTCAAGTACTTGAACTTAAGACTTATCCCCCCACAAGACCTACTCCTCCACACACCATCTCCAATATAACTTTGTAGTAAGAGTTGTACTATCTTGTAGGGCATATATCATACCTAAACCACCTCACTCTTTAGGTTGATAAATATTATCCCAATTGATCAATTACCATTTCTTTTTATATGATTTTTCTTCCCAGAGAAATTTTCTCATTCTATGGTCCAAATCATGGAGGATGGCTTTTAGAGCTAAAAGAGATATAAATCTATTGACTAGGAGAGATTGAATCACAACTTTAAGAAGGATTATGTAACCAACTAAAGAGAGGTATTCGAAAGGAAATATGCATCTACCCAATATAATTTCCACATAATCCAAACAGAGAAATCTATGCAAACAAGTATTCAAAATCCATATACAAAAGTATAAACAACATACCATCAAATATAACACAAGATATTCCCTTGGAAAACCCTCAAGATGGAAAAATCGAGCCTCTAAAAGCATCCATCACTCATGTATTATTCAATAATGAAGCCATTATAGTACATCTTTAGAGTTCTCCATGAATACTGTTCAAACAAAAGTTTTGTACAAGAAATCCATGTGAACAAACATGTAACCACACATCTCATGCCAAGCGTCAAACTCTCACAAATACAAATAAGAGATACTCTCAACCCCTTAGCCAAATTAGCCAACCAACTAACCTTATACAACTACCCATGTGCTTGCTTTTATAGACATAAGTTGCACAAAACCACTAAGTGGTATTGCATAAAACCATGTGACTAATGCCATGAGTTGAAAAACCATTAACTCCCACATTTATTTTTGGTACTAAGTTTTCCCAACATTAATATTTTTTCAATGTGCAAACCCACATTAAATATTCAACCCAATGTTACACATAACACATAAAGTGGCCCCAAAAATGCTAACCCATGTGATGCATGCATCCCTAGATCCCCTAGGTACACCAAATAATAAAATATTACATTAGAACATTTTGCAAGGTGGACAACACACCTTTTCCTAACATTATCTATGTGTCGAGTGACTAATGTATGGCATTACACAAAATCCAACATAACATCCCAATGTTTTCCCTAAGGTAAGTAGGAGAAATAGGAATACATAAATATTTGAAAGGAGGAGAATCAACCTAAGTAAAATAATATTAACAATCTATTCTTGAACATGAGAGTCAATATGAAAAAATAAAACTTGAGAATTCTATTCATTCAAGAGTTGACAAAATGTATATTAATATAAAAGTCAAGAGCTCACCTATGGACAATATCTTCCTTAAAAGTGAGCTTGGCCATCAAACAAGTGTCATCTATAAATTGAAGATGGAAAAGTGAATCCATACCCTGCATAATTTTGAAAGCTAAAAATAGAACAAAAATAGTTAAGGTGTTTTAAAAATTTGCCAAGTCCTTTTGTTAAAATGAGAAAGAGATTCGGAGAGAGAGGATCACCCTAATGTAGAGCTCTTTTAAAATGAAAAAAATAGGAGAGCCACTTATAATCATAAGAAAAAAAGGAGAGGTACACCATACCATTACCCATTGAGTCCAATTATCATTAAAACCAAAGGGCATGTAAGATATCTTCCAAAAATTTCTAGCATTCCCTATCATAAGCCTTGGAAAGATAAAAATTTATGCATATATTTTTTCTTGTTAATATGCATAAAGTGAATGGATTTATAGATGTTAAATAATTCTATTGATAATTTGACGACCTTGAACACACCTCCCTATTGTGGAGAAATGATAGAAGGAAGGAATATTTCAACCTTCCAACAATAGTTTTGAAAAAAATCCTTAAAGATAATACTACAAAATTATGATTCAAACATTAGAGAAATTTAAAACATAATCTTTCTTGTGAAATACAGTTGTAAATGAGTTATTGAAGGATTTTAACATTTGTTTTGATGTGCACAATTCCTTAGAAGCCTCCAAAATGATAACTTTGACAATGTCCCCAAAAGCTTGAAAGGACTTAAGGAAAACCATATGGACTTGGAGTTTTGACCTTTTTTTTTTATCATCATAAAGATAATCTTTGGAAATAAGTTCATCGAGGAAGGAGTTACCATGAAGGGAGCTAAGTCTAGGAATATAATTCAAAATGATTAATAGAAAAAAATAGTAGGGGCTTTGAACAACTCACTAAAGTGTGACAAATTTCTATTTGAATATCTTAATTGATTCAATGTGAGACCCTTTCTCTCATTGGATCTCCTTCAAACATTAACGTGTTTTTTTACCCAAAAAAATATGAGAAAAAATGAATTCCTATCTCTTACTTGTAACCTTTTAGCATGAGATTTTTGTTGTCACATAATTTCTTTTTTGAAACTCAATCTTTTCTAATCCATTGTAGAGTTTAGAATGAAGAGTTAAAGACCTCCTTACTTAAACCTTATTCTTAAAACTTTAGATCTCCCAATTTTGAATTTCTTTGCTGAATATTTCCATATGAGGAAGAATAGGGGAGAGGACCCATAGTTGAGCATGTTTCAATAGTTGTGATAGTAGTTGTTTATATAATGTCCAATAGTTGCGACTTGACTACGCATAATTAAACAAAATGTATTCTTTTGATCTAAAAAACACAAGTATTCCTTTAATCATGTGATGCCACATCAGCACTCAACTACCCATCATGTGAATGCACAAGTATTGGTCTCACTTTTTTTTTGGGGCCTTTTTGGACACCTTGACAAAAAGCATGCTGATGTGGCATCATATTTGATAATATGGCCCTGAAACGAAAGCTAGAAGCAAGGGACTTGCCAAGTAAACTTAAAAATTAGGAGTGATTTGAAATTTCCACATAAGATAATTATTAGCCCAAAGTTAAGATGCATAACTAGTGGATCCTCTCCCGTATGAACATTTACAATCACAGATCACGTCGAGCTAAAATCATTTATGTGGCACTGCTACGGAAAATATTAGCATTTAAAACCATACATAGAGTTATTGGACATACTGCATGCAGCATGCTGATTGGACGCTGCCAAGAAAAGGTAGCAAAGTGGCGCCGTCATTTTGTGAAGCGCCCTCTCCGTATCGACCATCCGCATCTCCAAACGTGCATTGATTGTGGTATGTAATATGTGACGTTTCGAATGTGTACGCTTTCCCGATGTCTCTGTTTTTTAATCTGTATTATACGGCAGCATCTTGACAAAATGACGACGCCACTTTGCTTCCTTTTTCCGTGTCCTCAGTACTCAATGCAACGCGCCTTCGCTTTTTATTCGCCACCTCATTCTCTTTTTAACTAGTACCCATTTCCGTGTTACAGCCCAAGCTCACATAGGGTCCTATGCAAGCCAGGGAAGTTTAAGTGGAAGAGTTCTGCAGCTCTGTCAGAGTCGGTATATAGTGGAGAAACTCATTTTGAACTAATTTTTTTCTTTCTTTTCCTTGTTTCGTTTTGGATTATCCATTATGGTATATTATTCTTAACCCTTCATTCTCTTCACGACTCAGCAATGGATTAATCACAAATGCATGCCTTCGCTGCTGGCATTGGTATTAATTCCTAAACCCATAGTGAATTTATTTTCCTTTCCTTTTAAAACAACAGGTAGGGTTTGATTTCCTTAATTTTGGAGGTTTTTTTGTTTTTCAGTTCAATGAGAAGTGGCTGGTACGAAGCATCTGAGTGGTAGGTAAGGATATATTCGAGTCCTTGCTTAGGCTATGAAGCATTTTAGTGTTTGAACAAACTCATCCTATCCTGTTCTCAGTTTTGTAAAGCACCCTTGCCAATGCATACATGAATGCTAGTTGTATATTCCATTTTGGCAGTGTTGGTAGGGGTTAAACCCGCGAATTTCAATTGGTTACATGCTTTTAACGCCTTCTCAACAAACCCATTTTGTATATATCCTGCAACGCATCTGGTCGATGCAGTTGTTTCAAAATCGTATAAAGTTCTAGGAAAGTACGATTTATTATACAATCGCGTTCAAATGTTGCACTTTAAAAGTCATCATTTCCCTAATTGCATCCCAAAAACTGGCAATTTTGCAATATTTGAAGAACTTTGCCTGCATTTTTTAAAGATGTGTTATTTTTTTTTTTATGCACTGTAATGCAGGAATATGCTAATTTTTTTCTTAGATGAGAAAAGAACTTAATGGTTAAATTATCATTTATGTTCCTTAATCAAAATGCATAAACTTCATTATAGTGACGAAAGTCCTACGTCTCCGAAAAATAATTAGAGTGGTGCCCCTGTTGTTGAAGCCCTGGGATCTTCTCCGCCACACTGGGGGATCAGATCTTGTGGCTAAATTTGATGGTTGTATAGCCGTGTTTATGCATTTCTGTCTTAAAATACAAAGGAAAGTTGTTATCGCATGAAGGGGACATTTTTGGCTGACCTATTTATATATACATTGTATGTATATCTGTATATTGTGGCAGAAGCCATTCTCCCTAAAAGAACGCACGTCTTAGATATGATAACATAATGCCCCATCCCCATACAAACAACGACTGTTCACCATACAAAATTGTCTATATCATGTGATCATTTTAACATAGGGGAGAGGACCCAGTAGTTGAGCAACCTAACTTTGCTAGTCTAATTATCCTACATGGAAATTTCAAATCACTCCCAATTTTTAACAGCAGCTTACTTGGCAAGTCCTCTGCTTATAACTTTCGTTTTAGGGGCCATATCATCAAATATGATGCTACATCAGCATGCTTTTTGTTAAGATGTAGTTGACCAATACTTGTGCATTCACATTATGGATAGTTGAGCGCTGATGTAGCATCACATGATTGGTTGCTTTTTAGATCAAAGGAATACATATTTTTTTAATTATAGGTTGTTATGTCAACTATTGGTTCAATATTGATAAAAATATTGGACATTATATAGACAACTACTATCACAACTACTGAAACCATTCCCACACAATGATCTTATAAAAACGATATTCGACGTTTGGTTATATGATTTGGTTGATGGTGGTAATTTTATGTTTGTTATAATGATCTTATAAAAACGATCGACGTTTGGTTATATGATTTGGTTGATGGTGGTGACTTTATGTTTGTTATAATGATCTTATGAACAAGCGGCAATTATTTTGGTTTGCGATTTTTCAAGTCCATAGAAATGCTTTGGAGATCGATGTTTGAAGTGGAGATGTGGTTTCTCAAATGGCTGCCGCTTTAGGTGGTGGATTTTTTGTTGCTTTTGGTGGCTTGGGTGATGCTAGGTGACACTAGCAAATATGGTCTCAAATGGCCTGCTATGGGCCCTCTTGAGCTCAAGAACAAGTGTGGGAAATGCCTGTGCTGGACGTTGGAACTCTCGCCAAAATTTGAAAAGGGCAGATCAAGGTACACAGAATGTCCATTTCTGTCTCTGATTATCTGATTTTTATGGACGTGGCTATTCTCCCTTCAAAACAGCATGTCTAAGACATCATCACATACATAACATCATACAAAACGGTACATAGCATCATATGTGGGGACCCGGTAAGACGAGGAGTTGAACTGACAGGGACATGCTGATGGAATGGGATGAAGATGGCAACCAAATGGCACACTGTTGGGTATAACAGTAGCCTTTCATGCCATATGCCTATAGTCAACAAATGGACTGTTAGTGCTTACTATTTTTCTGGCCTATTGTATTTTGCAACCAAGGTTTTTTGTCTCCTGTTCAAACATAAAAGGTGGAGTTCACAGGGAGGAGTCGCAGGTGGGGGATACAGTAAACAAATGATATTAATGTGACATGTGAGTAACAATGCAAACCGATTTCAATTTTAGTTTGGTTTCTCACTTGTATAAGGTTTTAAAATAAAATTGAACAAGTGAAGTGTAGGTTGCAAAATGTTGTGTGCTTTGAAATTCTTCTTTCTACTGTTGAAAAGTAAAGAGTGGAGTCCACAAAGAGGAGTTAAAAAATGATATGCAGGTGATGGGACCCACAACAGCTGTTAACTTCCCTATGTTGACCCTGAGCATTTTCTGTCATAGATGAACCACTAGCTACGATGATGGAACTAGCCATTTCCTAGCCTTTTCAAATATGTGTCATTTTTATTGATGTCATTTGTTTTAATTTGAAAATGCAAAAACAAGTTGTAGAAGATTCCGACCCCAACTTCACAAGTTGCAGACAATCAAAAGCCAAATATGAATTTCAAATGGACATCACTCTTCTTGATAGGTTTCTCTATACTATCTTAGCATGTATTGTCAAGACATTTCGTTGAAACTATAATGAAGTAGAGTATAATTTATAAAATAAAATAAAATTAGTACCCTATTTTATTCTTCTAGTGGAATGAGGAAGGAAGGAAAAACAGTATAGGCCAATGTCATGCACTTTATGCTGCTTGTGTTATGTTTTACCATGGTTGCCAAGAGACCAGTATTGGTACTAGTACGATTGTTTTTGAAAAATAGTTGAGGGGGTACTTGGAGACACCATTTTCTTAATGTCATTTAATATTTATTAATTTACTAACATTAAAACTCAAAATATCCCGATATTGTACTTTCAAACAAGAGTATTGGTAAAGTTTTACATTAACTTTAAACACAGAAATGTTAAAGGGTCAAAGAGTTCATGCTACATATTTGATATTATGTATTGAAATTTAGAAATATCGATATCCTGATAGGCTAATATGTATACAAAAAACAAAAAGTAGAAATAAAAAATCTATTGTCTACACTTCTATGTTATTCGTTTCTAGGTCCCCAGCTATGATGCTCTCCAAATGTTCACCACTCTCAAGCCCAGGTTCCCCTATTGGTAGTAGAATTGGGAGTAAATCATTGAGGCTATTTGCTTCAACCACTTCATCCACCAAAGCTGTAACTTCTCCATCGGTTGAAATTTGGTCCCATTTTGTTGAAGGACCCTTCTTATACCTAGGTTTTAGATGAGAGAGAAGGCGAAGTGAGCTATGAATGTACACTAGGTTGTCTACTTTCTTTGACACTAATTGGTTCCTCTTTAGTGAACAAATAATATCTTAAGTACTCCAATTCCTCTCACAAGATGAAGAGCTAGCTACTTGTGAGAGCAATCTTATTGCAAATGATTGAAATTCAGGGGTTTCACCTCCATGGTTCCACCATCACTCTATAGGGTCTTTCTTTGCATGCATATCATATAAAGCTTCCATGGATGAAAAATCACCGTGCCCGCATGAAAACTTGTTCCTTTGAAAAGCAATACTAATCAATACAAATAAAACTTGCAAGTATTTTAATAAAATGAGACCTTTGAACTTCCACAATTTCCAAGCAATTGATTAACTTGATGGGTGTCATGCCCCTGTCCAAGTAAAAAATAGATCAAAGTAATTGATCAAGATCACAACACCTAAGGGACAACGATTTAATAAAGGGAGTGATTCTAACAAGGGTAGTGACCCCTTGGAATTAAAGGTATTTAAATCAAATTAAATTAAAGGTTTCAGACCAGTGATTAAGGAAATGGTTGTGACTCTTCCAAAAAGGCAGTAATAATGAAGAGTTGTGACTCCCAAAAAATTGAAGACATAAAGGAGAGTATTTCATTTGAGAGGATCATCCAAGGAACACACATTCAAATATCAATTCAGAAATTCATTATCAAGTATAAAAGCATTCAAGTATTATTCAAAGATTGACCTTATCAATCCATCAATAAATATTAATCAGCCAAGTGCAAATTAGCAATAATCTAGCAAATACATCAAGCGATCGGTTCTAAATTCAAGGTAGCCTCTTGCAAATCGGGAGGATGAAATCCCTTTTGGGTCCACAAGAATTGGAAGGATGTAAACCCTTTCATGCTCTTATCAAGTTCAGACACAAACCAAAATCCTTGTCAAGGGAGACAAAAACCCTCCAAGGTGGACTAAGAGTTGGAAGGCCAAAAACCTTTCATGCTCTTTGGCAAGCTAGGGACGAAAATCCTTGGTATTTCCAGAGAATTCACTATTTGATTAATTTGAGTATTGATTATGATTTATTTATCTGAATATTATCTTAATCTTTGATAAAACTATTTTCATTTTTGAGTAAATGTTATTGTATTAAAGCAAAAATCAGGAATATCCCAAAAGGGGACATTACAATGGGTTATATAGACTTAATTGGTTTTATCTGCGAGAACATCTAAAAGAAATTTTTAAAACTTGGAGAGCCCCATGAGAGCTATTGAGGAAATCTCTAAAACTATTTCGTGGAAGCCATGGTTAAACCCTTGCTTTTGTAGTATTAAATGAAAATATTTTACCATAAACTTAAAAACATTACAATGTAAGGGAAAATGGACGGTAACATGCCTTATATGATTCTATCCACTCAACAAAATAAGAAGAATGTAATAGCACAATTTATTTTTTTTGATGTAAATTGAATTCTGCTTCTTCATAGTTTCAATAGAATGAACTAAAAATACACATTTAGATACAATAGAGAAACCTACTAATAAGAATTATGTTCATCTACAACTCATATTTGGCTTTCACTCTTCTACAATTGGTCATTTGGGGTTGTCTGTGACTTGTTTTTGAATTCTCAATTTAAAACAAATGATGGTAATGAAAGCAACACATATTTGAAAATCCTGTCTTTATATGTTATTAATGGCTATGCTCACCAAAAATGGTGAGAAAGGAACTATAGCTGGCAATTTATTGGGACTAAAAATGGCAAGGTCAAAATGTTAAAAGTTAGCAACTCTTTTGGGTCCCTTTACCATAACCTAAACATTCAATTTTTTATGGAGAAATGTAAAATGACATGGTATTGTATGTTAAGAATCATGACTTGATGCCTTAAGCATACAATTTTGTACATACACAGGTAGGTCTTAGTGTTTGTTGTGTATTTCGTTATCGTAGTTTCATTACAATAAAAAATGTGAAAAGGACAAAATATACGAAATTAGCAAGAATATTCATGAAATATTAGAATAAACATAAGACTACCACAAGTAGCAGTAAAAGCCAATAAAAATTAAAACCCTTATAGGGGAGAAGGGCCTATAGTGGAGTGGGGTCCAATAGTGGGGATAGAAGTAGTCCTTGGTGGGCCTCATAGTGAAGCACCTTAATATCCAATTGCAAAACACTTTTTATCCATAGAATACACAAACTGACAAATCATGTGATGCCACATCAGCGCACCAATAAAACATGACTTGGTGCACCGCTATCGGTCTCACTTTTTTTTTTGGGCCTTTTTTGGATAGCTAAACAAAAAGCATGTTGATGTGGCCCTAAAATGAAATATAGAAGCACACAAGTTGTCAAATAAACTATTGTACAAAATTGAGAGTGATTTGAAATTTCCACGTAGGATTTTGAGAAAGGTGAAGTTAGGGTACTCCACTATGGGCCCCTCTCCCCTAAGGAGTAAAAGCCAATATTGAAGGCTTCTATGTATATATGTGTGTGTATACATATATACTCCAATAAATGCAAACAAATTTTAACTCACAACTGTGTATATATGTATGTATGGTACATATACATATATGTATATATATGTACATATACATATATGTATATATATATACATATACATACATATATATATATATGTATATATATATATATATATATATATATATATATATATATATATATATATATATATATATATATATATATATATATATATATATATATATATATATATATATATGTACATCATATATATATCAGGGTTTCAGAGCTACTAGATTCTTGAGCTCAAGACAATTTTTGCAGCCTTTCAAACAAAAAATTCAGTTGGAGTTCAAATTTGTTTGAATTTATTGGAGTGTATATATATACATATCAAGGTTTTAGAGCTATTAGATTCTTGAGCTCAAAACAAGATTTTTGCAGCCTTTCAAACAAAAATATCAGTTGAGAGTTAAAATTTGTTTAGATTTATTGAAGTATATATATGTATACACACATAGATACATACATATCTATACATGTATATATATGTATGTATCTATGTGTGTATACATATATGTATATGTACCATCCATATATATATATATATTCATTTCGAGGCAGTAAAGACACATCATTCACTCAATTCGAAGAGTTCAAACATTCCCCTTGGGCCATTCCAGAGGGGAACTAGCTATCCAGCCTACAAAAGGGCATGGAGGAAGCCATGTGCACATGCGACATGTTGCAGCTATGGGCTTGTGCAATACGACAACGTTAGACTTCGTATATTATGTAGACCTCCTCCCGCGTTTAACTATTTGTCCTTTATAAATGCAGTGCATTTAATTCTTTTTAGTGATTTTATATTTTCATTGTATTTTATAAAGCAATGAATTTATTTTTTCTAGTGATTTTATATTCTTCAATTTTAGTTATTGGGTGATCCCACAATAGTGGTTTACAATTTTTGGCCAACTAGACACTGAAATTATTATTTTTAACTAAATCTTCACATTCGGGCAGCTATAGTGGCTAAACCGTGAAGAATTTGAAGATAATGCGAACTAGAGTCTCATCACATTTTTTCTGTAGATTTTAAAAATATTTTTTTCAAATTTTTTGGAATCATTTTACGCTTCTTTTTCCATCTCCCACGAAAATTGGTTTTTTTCAAAAAACAACATTTTTAAAAAGTGACGCAGACTGTATAATGCATAACTTTTTTTCCATGAAGAATAAAATTCTAATTCTTTCAAATTTAGATTCAGTAACTGATATCTAGTGCTTCCACTTGGTTAGATAGTTTTTTATTGAATATTTTTTCTTTAATCAAGTTTCAAGTCAAACCAATTACATTTCAGACATAGTGCGTATAACATATAACTTTTTTTTGTATATATCAAAATTCAAATTTATTTTTTGTTGGATCAAGGACTTCAATATCTAGTGCACTCATATTTTTCAATTTTTTTTTGATAATCTGCTATTTTTCCACATATGCAGAACATAGACCTTCATTTTCGATGAAAAACCTATGTTTAATAAAACTAAAAAAATAAATACATAATAAAACCAAAACATATTAAGATTATATTCGTTGGATAGCTTGTTCTGAGGACTACTTGATTCCAATTGGGTTTGTGAAGATTCATTCATTTTAATCATCAACCCGAGCTCCGAAGTGCCAAAATTTAGGGTTTCTTTGTGTCTCAGAGGAGGGATGAGGAACAAGGGGGGTTCGAGTGAACCCCCAGGGGTTCACTCGAACTAGGGTTCATTCGAACCAGCCTTTTATAAGGGTTTTTGTTGGAATTTTTAGCAGGAAAGCTTTAAAAGGGTTCACCTAAACCCAGGTTCTAGCAAACCCCTAATGAGTTCGGTCGAACCAGTATGTTCGTACGAACCCCTAAAATCAATATTTTTTCCATGCATTCGTTTTCTGTGAGTTTTCCTTCCTCACTTCAATTGTAAACCACTATTGTGGCTTCACCCTATTTATTTTAAGTATTTTTATTTTAGGTTTGGTAATTATATTAAATATATTATAGGATATTATAAATTATAAATTATAAATTATAAATTATATAATATATTTTTTAATATAATGTATATATATTATATATATTTTAATATAAAAATTATATAATATTTTTATATAAATATAATTATATCAATATATATTTATAAATTTAGGTTTTTTACTATATAATACAATATAGAAATTAAAAATTGAAAATTGAAACCAATTTACACTTCAATAGACTTTTTTTTAACAATTCAATATATAACACAAATAAAATATTAATTTAAAATATTAACAATTATTGATGTACTTTTTAAATTATTTTTATATTCTATTTAGACTTGATTTGGCTCAATTAATCAATACTCCATAGTTTTAAAAAAAAAATATTAAATTTTAATATATATTAAAATATTATCTATGACATATATATAAACACATAATTTATTATATATTATATTAGTTTATTTTTAAATTTAAACAATAAAAACCAATGACATCATAATTTAAACAATAACAAACAATGCAATTAATTAATCTTTAAATGAATATTACAAATCAATACATAATCCAAATGAAACGTTTTTAAATAAAAATATATATGCATAATTATTAATTTTTAAAATGACTAATTAAAAGCAAATTGGTTTCAATTTTTAATTAGTGATTTTAAAAATTTAAAAATTATAGATATATATTTTTATTTAAAAACTTTTATTTGGATTATGTATTGATTTGTAATATTCATTTAAAGATTAATTAATTGTATTGTTTTTTTATTAATTAAATTATAATGTTATTGATTTTTATTTTATGAGCATAAATAATTTTTTTTTATGTTAGGTAATACATAAACAATAATCTGATCATCTTAAATCTAAAATATAAATTAAAAGATATAGGTATATAATTTTCAAAATTACATTTGCATTTGATCTTTAATTAAAACTAAAACTAATATAAATAATTAGAACTATTAAGTATCTTTAATATATTTTAAAAAATATTAAAGAGTTTATATATATTTGTTATTGTTTAAATTATGATGTTATTGGTTTTTATTTTAAGTGTATAAATAAGTTTTTTATGTTAGGTACCTAATGCATAAACAATAATTTGATCATCTTAAATCTAAAATATAAATCAAAAGGTATAGATACTATTTTAATATATATTTTTTAAAATCTATGAGTATTGATTAATTGAGCCAAATCAAGTTTAAATGAATATTGTAATATGGTAATATTATATTATTATATTATAATATATCATAATATTATATATGATTTATTGTAATAATTGCCATTTATTACAATATAATACTATATTTATAATATAAATATTATATTATATAGAAAAAAACCTAAATTTATAAATATATATTGATATAATTATATTTATATAAAAAATATTATATAATTTTTATATTAATATATATATAATATATAATTATATAATATATAAACATTATATTAAAAAATATAGTATATAATATAGTATATAATTTATAATTTATAATATTATTATATCAATCTATAATATATAATTTTACAATATATATTAATATAATTATATTTATATAAAAAATATTATATATATTTATTACATCATATTTTTAATATATAATATTAAATATTCTATAATATATTTAATATAATTACCAAACTAAATAAAATAAAATAAACTTAAAATAAATAGCTAAAACTGAAGAATATAAAATCCCTAGAAAAATTAAATGAACTGCATTTATAAAGGACAATGAAAATATAAAATCACTAAAAAGAATTAAATGTACTGCATTTATAAAGGACAAACACTTAAAGGCAGAAGGAGGTATGCATAAAATATGGAGGCACGGGCCCGTTGCTGCAACTTGCCGCAAATGCACATGGCTTCCACCATGCCCTTTTGTAGGCTGTATAGCCAGTGCCTTACACGGAAGCAAAATGTGAATTTCCCAATCTAGGTCCGTGCATTCATTTCACGCACGTACATTGCTTGTGTAAGCTTGGAGATGTTTCTAACTTTCTTGTGGTACAAGCAGTCTCTACTTTATTCACTAAAACCTAAAACCAAAGAGATAACATACCAATTTGTTTGAGACATATCTTGTGAATTTGACTAGGTCGGTATGATTCAGTACATGCTTAAGATGTGAATTTATTCCTCCAACATTGGATTGATGGGGATCTCGATTTGGTTAAGTTAAATTCTTCGTTTTTTTTCGAAATATATATGTTCGTCTCTGAGAAGATTTTGTTATGTGACAAGCAGGGGGAATGATTAAAGGAAGGTGAGATTGATTGAAATTAGATGATTTAACATTTATGAGGAATAATTAGCTAGGTCTAGCACTATTTTTTATTTCATTGGTAAAATGAATATGTCTATGATCACTGATTTTAGTGGTAGGCTACTTGGCAATGTTTTTTCTGACAGGTATTTTTTCGGGTACAAAACTTATTAATCAGAGAATTGAAAGATTCCGTGAACATAAGAATTGATGACGCTACTTTGATGAAACTTGATTTGAATGGTTTTATTAGCGAATGTGAAAAACCCTAATAATATTTGTTTAAATTCGTCAAAAATTCATACGGACAAGGTGCCAATATTTTTCCTCCAGTAGGGGTCCTGCAAAAACACCTTGGTCGAGTTGTGTAAGTGCGCTGTATTGGATTTTACTGCTAATGGTGATCCCTCTCACGCCTTTGCCGTCAATGGTGGTAAACATGTCTATTTGGGCAACTATATTAATGACCGGGGTTGCAGGTTATGAATTTTCGGTAAGCATTTTCACGGCAACGCTCGGGGTCCTCCCAGAGCGACTATAGGCCATAATTCCTTGCTGGACAAGAACAGAGAGGAGCATTAGGGGCTTAAATTTGACAGTCAACCCTGCCTATCAAGCAATTTTTTTATGACGGTCATTTATTTGAAGTAGCCTTTCAAATATTAAAGGTTATCTATTTTAAGAAAAATATATGTAGATTGAAAAAACATATATAGGAATAATTACATAGAAATTTTGACAGTTTAACTAAAATCTTGCCTTTCAAGTGATACTGTCTTCCTAAAATTTTAATTGTATTTTACAGCTAAAATGACTAAATACGACCATACGGCCATCAAATTCAAGCCTTGGGAATCCGAGCATTGACTTGTTCTTGCGGCCTTGATGACATTCTTTGCTCCCGCTGGTTAGAATAATGGATTCTGCCATTCGTCGGCGTCTCACATTCCATAGTCCCTTGCCTTCGCTCGACCACCTATCAGCTTTCCTCATTGTTTTATGCCTGCAATGACTTATTTTAATGCTTTTGAAGTTAAGATAAACATAAACCTAAATTTTAATATTTTTTAATTTTATTTTAAGTTAAGATAAAAATTAATGTATTTTTAGTTTTAAGTTAAGATACAAATTAATATATTTTTACTTTGTGGTTTAAAAATAAAATTTAGTGTTTCTTTTTATTTTTAAAGTTAAACTATTAATATATTGTTTATATTTAAAAATAAATTAAATTATAGATATATTATTTTTATTATTTTATTAATATAAATATATAAATAAAATTACATATTTATTATATTAATATATTTTTTAATATTTAAATATTTTAATATATAATATTTATTATATTATGTTTTTATATATAATATATTATTTTTATTTCTATTTATATTATCTATTTTATTAATGAAAATATAAAAATAATATATATAAATATAAACTTATAAAATTATATATTTATATTATATAAATATTTATAGATTTGTATATATATATAGATACACAAACTTCATATGGGAAAATAAAATAAAAATATCATATTGGGAAACTTTATTATTTAGTAATGTATTACTTATATTTATTAAAAAAAAAAAATTACATAAGGTGAATTTAATCCGAATTTTTTACTTTTAGAATGTTTTCCTCGCTGAACTTCATCCGAATTTCAATGTTGCCAAACTTGAATTCGAATTCGAACTTGGTGACGTAGTATATACATACATACATTATGTATGTATGTATGTATGTATGTATATATGTACTATATATATATGTATGTATGTATATGTACCTGTATAGATATATGTGTGTGTGAACGCTATAATGGCTTTTAATGTATCACTTGGGCTTAAGAATTTGCAGTTGCAGACTAATAACCCCAAAACACAGAATTATTCATTGCTCCTTGCTGACACTATGGTTGTTAAGGATAAAGGGCCTGAAAATGCAACTGGGGTTAGCTCCAAAGTATACACTGATGTTGCATACTCATTTAATGACGATGATGAAGATGAGGAAGTGAAACAAAAACCCAAGGCTGAGGTAAATGAAGGAGAATTAGGCATTTCCACGGCAACCTTACGATCTGATAATCAGGAGATGACTAAAGAATAGCAGCGCCGACAACACCAAGCAGAACTTGAAGGCAAAAGAATGAGGAGACTGCAAGAAGATTGGCTGCAGGGGGCATTGGTACAAGGAGATGGACATGGCTCTTCCAAGCCATCCATTGAGATGGTTTCCTACAAAAATGTGGATGATAAACCCGTTTCTAGAGAGTCTGGTAAACCATATATGGCATCATGGTTCCATTTCATGTAGCCACCATCAAGAGTGTTACAAGCCAACAAGATGGAGGGATTTCATATATAAGGATAATTTTCAATGTTCCTGGCTTTAATGCCAACTACATGCCAACATTGAAATTCCCTAGCAGTATTTATAATAAGGAAATTTCCTTTAGATCCAAGGATTCAAAGCACATCAACCATGTGGTACAAATGATTAAATCCCACAGACGATCTGTAGCAATGAAAGAGTCTGAAAAGGCAGAGAGAGCTACACTGGTGACTCAGGAGAAACTTCAGCTTTCAAAAACAAAGCCAAGTAGGCTGTGGATCAGGCCAGCATTTGGTGGAAGAGGAAGAAAGATGACTGGAACTCTGGAGGCCTGCCATAATGGATTTCGGCAGTCAACCATGAGAGCAGAAGAGAGAGTTGATATCATGTATCAAAACATTAAGCATGCATTCTTCCAGTCAACAGAGAAGGGGATGATTACTTCGCTTCATTTGCATTTCCATAACCATATCATGGTGGGAACCAAGAAGACCAGGGATGTCCAGTTTTATGTGGAGGTAATGGATGTGGTCAAAACTTTAGGAGGGGCAAGAAGGTCAATGTATGATCCTGATGAAATTGAGGAAGAACAACAAGAGAGGGACAGGAAAAATAAAATCAATGCAGAGTTTAAAGGATTTGTCAAGCGAGTAACAGAGCTATGGGAGCAGTCTCATCTAAAAGATTTTGAACTAGAGTTTGATATACCATTTAGAGAGCTTGGTTTTCATGGAGTTCCTTTCAAAGCCTCTGCTTTTATTGTTCTTACGGTAAACTATTTGGTAGAGTTGGTGGAATTACCTTTATTAGTAATCAGTATTAGTGAGATTGAGATTGTTAACCTTGAGAGAGTAGGACTTGGGCAAAAGACATTTGATATGGCTATTGTTTTCAAAGACTTCAAGTGGGATGTATGTATATATGTATATATACATGTATATATATGTATGTATATATGTATATATACATGTATATGTATGTATATATGCATATATGTATGTATGTATGTATGTATACATATATGTATATGTACCATATATATATACTTCAATAAATTCAAATAAATTTTAACTCGAATTGATACTTTTGTTTGAAAGGCTGCAAAAATCTTGTTTTGAGCTCAATAATCTAGTAGCTCTAAAACCCTGATATTTATATATATACTCCAATAAATTCAAACAAATTTTAACTTGCAATTGAAAGTTTTGTTTGAAAGGCTACAAAAACCTTGTCTTGAGCTCAAGAATCTAGTAGCTCTGAAACCCTGATATATATATATCATATATATGTACCATATATATATACATACATATATATTTATATATACTCCAATAAATTCAAAATTTTAAACAAATTTTAACTCCCAACTGATATTTTTGTTTGAAAGGCTGCAAAAATCTTTTCTTGAGCTCAAGAATCTAGTAGCTCTGAAACCCTGATATTTTTAGATCTACTTTTCATTTACTGTGAATAGATTGAAGCAGCAGCTGTACGAAGATTGGTTTTAGTTTGTCATTTAAAAAAACTGCTTTGGTAGGGTTTCGTAATATTTTCCTGCGAACTCTGCCCATTTTATCTCATCAGGATCACTGATAGCATGACATAGTTTGTGCAGAATCTTGAGGTAAGTTACTTGCCATGGTTTCAGTGAGTTTTTTCTGGGAATCTGTAAACAGCCAGATCATTTTTTGTTGTGTTTTATTTCATTCTAAAACAATTCTGTTGTTATCTGTTAAATGAAGGTATTGGTTCTGTGGTATAATCTATGGCTGTTTTCATATATGATATTATTGTAATACCTAGTGTTAGATCTCTATTTGCTTCTTCACATACAGATATTTTGAACTATGAAATAAATTTTATGTTTATTTGGTGGTTTAAAATTTTTGTTCAGATCAAGTTTCATCAAAGCAGCGTCATCAATTATTATGTTCACAGAATCTTTCAATTCTCTGATTAATAAGTTCTGTACCCGAAAAAATACCTGTCAAAAAAAACATTGCAAGTAGCCTGCCATTAAAGTCAGTGGTCATAGACATATTCTTTTTACCAATCAAATAAAAACAATATAGCTAGACCTAGTTAATAATTCCTCATAAACGTTAAATCATCTCATTGCAATCAATCTCACCTTCCTTTAATCATTCCACCTGCTTGTCACATAACAAAATCTTCTCAGAGACAGACATAAATATTTCAAAAACAAACAAAGAGAATTTAACCTAACCTTCAAATCGAGATACCATCAATCCATTCTTGGAGGAATAAATTCACATCTTAAGCAAGTACTAAATCATACCGACCTGGTCAAATTCACAAGATATGTCTCAAACAAATTGGGTATGTTATCTCCCTAGTTTTAGCTTTTAAATTTTTAATGAATAAAGTAGAGACTGCTTGTACCACAAGAAACACCTGCAAGCTTACACAAGCAATGTATGTGTGTGAGATAAATGCACAGACCTAGGATTGGGAAATGCACATTTTGCTTCCTCTGGAATGGCCCAAAGGGAATGTTTTAATTCTTCAAATTGAATGAATGATGTGTCTTTACTGCCTCAAAATGAATCTATACATGTATATATATGGTACATATACGTATATGTATACATACATAGATACATACATATATCTATGTATGTATACATATATGTATCTATGTATGTATACATATACGTATATGTACCATATATATATATACTCCAATAGATTCAAACAAATTTTAACTCTCAACTGATATTTTTGTTTGAAAGGCTGCAAAAATCTTGTTTTGAGCTCAAGAATCTAGTAGCTCTAAAACCTTGGTATGTATATATATATATATACACTCCAATAAATTCAAACAAATTTTAATTCGCAACTGAAATTTTTGTTTGAAAGGCTGCAAAAATCTTGTCTTGAGCTCAAGAATCTAGTAGCTCTGAAACCCTGATATATATATGTATATATGTATGTATATGTACATAGATATATATGTATATGATGTACATATATATATGTATATGTATGTATGTATATGTACCATATATATATATATGTACTCCAATAAATTCAAGCAAATTTTAACTTGCAACTGATATTTTTGTTTGAAAGCCTGCAAAAATCTTGTCTTGAGCTCAAGAATCTTGTAGCTCTGAAACCTTGATATTTTTAGATCTACTTTTCATTTACTGTGAATAGATTGAAGTAGTAGCTGTAGGAAGATTGGTTTTGGTTTCTGTCATTTAAAAAAAAAACTGCTTTGGTAGGGTTTTGTAATAGTATCCTGCGAACTCTGCCCATTTTATCTCATTAGGATCACTGAAAGCATGACACAGTTTGTTCAGAATCTTGAGGTAAGTTACTTGCCATGGTTTCAGTGAGTTTTTTTTGGGAATATGTAAACGACCAGATCATTTTTTGTTGTATTTTATTTCATTCTAAAACAATTCTGTTGTTATCTGTTAAATGAAGGCATTGGTTCTGTGGTATAATCTATGGCTGTTTTCATATATGATATTATTGTAATACCTAGTGTTAGATCTCTATTTGCTTCTTCACATACAGATATTTTGAACTGTGAAATAAATTTTATGTTTATTTGGTGGTTTAAAATTTTTGTTTCTTTGTCCTTGAGTTTATTTTGTGACAATTTTCCTTACAGAACTAAGTTAGTATTGAATGGATACCAGCTACTGCTGATGCTGTAAATGCAATGGTTGCCAGAGCTATTTTCACATAGAGTGAATCGTTGATATGGGACTGTCTTCATATGTTAAACTTGTTACAGTCTTTTTCACAAACCTTATACATTACAGCATATTTCTTCAAAGTTTGTGCGGCACATTACTGGCTTTTGTACTTTACAGACCAAATGTCACAAGGCAATGGATTGGCATGAAATAAAATGACTAAACTTTTAAAAGATTATGTTGAATAAGTGACAAATAGCTTAGTTTCCAGACGAGTACATCCTCTCACATGGTTGGTTTCTTCATTATGCTGTCTGTACTTTACTAGTTGTGGTCGAAGCAGTAAAAGTGTGAATGCATTGGTCTGTACTGATTGATGCACTTTTAAAGTGTGTTCCAAGCTTCATGTGAAATAACTGTAAATAGCCCTATGTATACATTAAATGCATTCCGCTGGCTTAAGAATTTTCTTTTTAATATAAAAAGTGAATGCTTTGTTGTCAGTAGGATGCTTTTGTTTGGACTCTTTGAAGTTGAGCCTAATATCTTAGCCATACTTTTTCAGGTACCCTTACAAAGTAGGTCGATCCTACTATTATACTGGATAGCTAACATCTTGGTTTGCTATAGAAATTTTTTTGCAATGGTAAAGAAAAATGGAGCTCTGCGCCAGTTGTATCAATTTGTGTTTGTGTATATATTTTGTATATCTCAGGATGGATGGTGGCGGCAACACGTTTTGTATGTTTTGTGTAGACTTGGTTATGAATGCTCTTAATATTCAACACTAAGTTACTTGAGTAGTAAAAGTAAGCCATTCATTGCAGATTTCTATTTGCTATGGTGAAGAAAAATGGAGATCTGCACCATTTGTATCAATTTGTTTTTGTGTGTATATTTTGTGTATCTAAGGATGGATGGTTGTATTAGCATATTTTGTATACGTGACTGGTTATGTGTCAAATAATTGAGCAATTTAAAATGAATTGAACATCACAAAGAGTAGATAAAAACAGAGCACAATACAATAAATGACACAGATGGCTACATCCATGGGGAAGGCGGGCACAACATTTTTGTTGTAGAACAGCAGCAAATACAAGTTCTTCATCTGATGATTATTACAATTAACAATCCCCAATATATAGAAGTGATTTGGGGAATGGAGAAATTGAAAAGGCATGGAATGTAAAGGGGCAAAGCCTGTTGGACTTCACATACACAACATTATGAACTATATACTTAAATATTTCCTAAAAACATACTAATATTAAGGGGTATTTTCAAACAGGGCTTAAATAGCCTGCTTCCTTGGAAAGCCCTAAAGGCTAGGACCAATGCAAAGGGGCAAATACTGTGTGAGATTTGGATATAATGTAGTAGATATTGAGGGCCATTGCAATTTACAATAATCTTGCTTGACACATGTTTTTTGTAATGACCTTGCCGTGCTAACCCCAAAGGACAATCTAACTGAACAAATTTTTGCACAATTTTTTTTGAAAGTAGAACATTACATAAGATGAATATGAACATACATTACATGTAAAACAATTATACAATTACAATATCAACTATGTCCTCTGGGGTACACAAGACGGTATTACAAAAACTTAAATTAATACGATACGATAATGAATGAATTCCAAGATTACATTATAAACCATCCATTACATTACATAAATGAAAAGTATTTGTATACGACACATAATCAAGAGAATATACAAATAGATACATTACAATGATCAAATTAGATTATACAAATACATTGATAATGAGAAATTGTATTGCTTTAAAAATTACATATGCACAAGTGTGCTTCCCAACACATAGTGGGAATAAGACATTGATTACACGAGAAATACAAAAATGGACATGGTGTAATTGAATTGTGGCGAAGCTCTGGATTCTTTGCAATGACATGAATTCTACGCTTCACGAACATTGACTGGGAACCCAATAGGGTGCATAGAACGTTCCACTCAACCACATGGACTCGGAGGCCCACCCCCCATGTTAGGAGATAACAAGAAAGACCCATGACAAGGAAAAGTCAAGTGGAAAAACAACAAGACTCTTCAACAAGGGCAACAATGAATATAGGAAACATTTGCTTCTAGAAGTACAAGAACAATGAGGGGAAACAACAAACACAGAAGGTTGCTAGAGGGTGGAGTGTCATCACATAAGTTCGACATGGGTTACCCAATGTAGATCTTCATAGGTTACCGGTCCCCCTACTTGGTTAAACCCTAGCAACCTCAACCGATCTTTGGCCCTCATTCTCACTTATGCAGGATCAACATACTTTTCAAGAGGACAAGGCAGTTGATCTTTGCTATTCAAGGCCTTCCCACTCATCTCAAGCCTAAGTGAGCACTTGAGCTATGAGTGAGTCTAACTTATTTGGATTAAAGTGAGATACTATTCAAACCCCCTAATTAATTATTAGGTTATCATTGGTTAAGGAAACTCTCAATGAGTTATCCATACGCCACTTTGTGTGTTGGCCCCCATTGAAAGCCACTCCCCCTACTAAAACAAAAGAATCGTAATCACAAACGGGGCAAGCCAACTTGCACAAAAAATCAAAACCAAAAGTAAATACATCTAGTGAGGCACGGATCATCTCACACTAAAACTTCATAGAAAATCCACTTCAAGTGCAAGGCTAAATCCACAAAATCAACTCGAGCATATGAATAATAGTTCATAAAGAACATGAAAACCAATTATAAAGCAACATTTTCTTTCCCCTCCTTTGGAAGCCCAAGTAAATGACTACCCAAAATCTCACAAACGAGGGTAAGTCAAAGGAATACAAGTTTCCAAATAAACTCCAACACAAGCTTAATGAATAAAATCTCTTCAAATCGAGATAACACAAAAGAAGAAGCATCAAAATGGAAACATCCAAAACCTACATTAAGAATAATAAACAATCAAGTATATATTTTATCTATTCATTCATTAAGAAGTAATTTAAAATATCTAAAGAAGTTGGCTAAGCACATTTTTTAAATATCCCAATAAATATTTTAGAACATTTAAATCATTTTTTAAGTTTTACTAAGGATCAAGAGCAATAAATTTCAAAGAATGTTTGAAACATCATTACATTTTTCTAAAGGTAAACTATTAGGAATTATTTTAATAAACAATTGCATTCAAGTGATAAGTTATAAGAATCATTTAAGCCATCTTTAACGAATCCTTTACACACACATTAAGAAACTAATAAAATAATTATAGAGCTATAAATAGTAATCCTATAGATAAGCAACTTCCAATATCAAATAAACATAAAGACCCTATATCACAGATAACAATAACCAAAAGTAAAACCCTAACCACAATCTATATTTTTTTTTTATAAAAGAAAAAATTTATAAACAAAATCTAAAAATATCTAATCACACATTTTATGCACAAATTTCTCTTGATTTTAATATGGCCAATTCATGTTCAACTACTTACATCAATTATACCAAAAATTGAAATGAGAATGAACAAACTAAACATAAGATATACTTATCTCAAAATAACATCTTACATCTATCCATCATTTTACTCTTATCTTTACTTGGAAACAAACACAAACTGGAAAGAATTGCCACAACATACATAGTTTTATTTATAATATAAAATTAAATACCAAAATCAAGGGAACATGAAAGTCAAATTTTTCGTTCTTACAATTTTTTTTTTTTAATTTTTTAATTTTTTTTTTTTACAACACAAGTTAAATCATCTTTTCCATTTTATCCAGATCTCAGTTACGAAAAACATTTTAAATCTTTTAAGAGATATGAAATCTTAAAATATAACCACTTTAAACGCATTAAACACATTTAGATTTCTCATAATTATAAATCCTAAAATATATATCTATTTACACATAATAATTAAATTTAATTGAGAACATGAATATCAACCTATAAATTTCATACAAACTAGTTGCTCATAGCTAGAATTCATAAAATGCATTGCAACGACAGATGAAACAGCTGAATGTATTGCAACTACAGATGAAACAAACTAAAAGCATAAGTATATAAATTAGACTACTCTCCAGCCGCACATGGCATACCACGTAGCAGCAATAAAAACCAAAAAAAACATTTGCCAGAAAAACCAAAACATTCGATTTTCATGTCGGACATAAATTACTGTAACAAGCCAGATTGCAATGCTCAACTTCTAATAGCAAAGGATTAATGTAAATGAATCTACGAAGTACACAATCTTTGCAGCCCTCTAGTCTTGTTCTCCAAGAAGACCTACCTCCAAACTTAAACAATCTATATTTTAACAAGACACGTGTTTTTCCACTTGCTAGAAGATCTTTAGGCTTTTATTTAATCTAAAAACCTAACTCTCGCCAAAATTATTTAATTAACAACTAAGGGTAACAATTTATCTCACCATTTATTATTATTTTTATCATTTAACATTAAATAACATGATTCAATTTTAATAAATCATATTGTTATCGTAATAATTTTCACCCTTATTTTAATATTTTACCTGTTAATAATATACCATTTATTATTATTTTTACCATTTAACATTAAATAACATGATTCAATTTTAATAAATCATATTGTTATCGTAATAATTTTCACCTTTATTTTAATATTTTACCTGTTAACAATATATCACACTATTATAACGGTCACTCAATTCTTTTAACTATTTTATTTTTTTGAATTTTATCATTTCAAATATAATATTTAAACAATATCCATTTTGATATTTTATTAATTTATTACTTTAATTTCTCTTTAAATTTGTTTGTATATATATATACAAATATATAATTTAAATATTTCGTTTAAACAATAAATCTTAATTTATTATAATTAAATAAATACTTTCATAATGTTTAGTTTAATTTAATTCTTTGATTTAATAAAGGCTTTTATCTTCATTAGTCAAAGCCTACAATTTGACAATTTAAATTTAATGAAATAATTGAACAAAACACAGTTCACAAGCACAACTCAATGATCGAACAGTCAAACAATACCAATCAAAACCTGAATTTACAAGCGAGTCAGAAGCAAAACAAAGACAACACAGACATAGGGGCACTACATTTTTAAGCTAATGATCTTGTAGAGATCTACAGATAATGATCTCTCGTCATTGTAAATCCTATACTCTCATATGTCGATATTTTTAAACAATTGTCATTAATCCCAATAAGTTTCAAATCCCAACCGAAAAAATTGAGAATGTGTTAAATATTTCTAAGAAAGCAATCAATCAAAAGAAATTTTCGCCATCCATTTCAATTGACGACACTTGATGTCTTATTTGCTACGCACTTCTTAACTTCATTAGCCTCCATGCCAACAAACTGAACCCTAGAATATTGTGCACGATTTGGTGAAAGGTATTAAGTGCCCTTTTGTTTTGTATTTAGTTCATGGAATGTAGTCGAAAGCAATGATTAATTCATTTCAATATGGCTGTGTGTTCTCTAAATGGAAATAAGTATGTTTGTCCAGCCTATACAAAATTGTTGCGTAATAAAATTGTTAGTTATATACTTGTGGTTTTGTAGAAAATTGTTATATTATAAATTGTTAATTACATACTTGTGGTTTAGCATAAACATAAATATGTTAATAGAGATGAATCTTGATTGCAGACTATTAGCCACAACCATAGATATTTTCAATTACAATTTAATATTTAGAAATATTTATGGTAACATATGCACATAAAACATAAAACTATAAATAGAGAGTAATCTCAGTGGCCAACTATTAGCTACAACATAGGCATTTGCAATTACAATCTACAATTAAGAATCTTAAATCTAGAAAAGAATCAAAGTTTGTTCTTTAGTTTTCTATATGATATACATCAAATGATGCAAGATCATTCGGGCTTGTCCATAAGCCCAAGTCACCAAATATATTTAATTTTTATTTTCTGTTTTGTTTCCAGTTTTAGTAGTTTTTCTTGTTTTGTAGCTTTGTTGGCTTGCTTCACAAGAGATGCTTTTGAAAGGTCTCAATGTTGCAAATGGAAATTAGATTTGTTGTGCTATAAAATTTCTATTGATGATTTCAAAATTATTTTCATGATGTTACACGATTTGTTTTCCATGAGTTTATAAGTGGTTTTCAAAGGGTTTAATTCAAAATGCTTCAAAAACTTCAAGGGGGACTTTGTGTTGTTCTACTACAAGATTGTACGTTATTCTACTATTGGATAATGTTTTATTTAGTTACATGAAGATTGTTGAATTCTAGGTTTATGAGTGCTATATTTAAATATTTGTTCCTTGTATTAAGTGGTGACGAGGATCAACCAAAAATGTCATAGAATCAAAACCCAAAAATAGCAACAATATTGACCAAAAAGTTATTTTTTCTATTCAGGTTCAGCCACATATGGTTTCAATCAAATTTGACAATTATTGTTGCTTGTGCAAATATAATCGAACAAAGTTTATATTTTAAATCCTTAATGTAAATGCCTACCATCATTCCCTCTTTGCATTTAGAGGAAATGAGTTTGGCTTACTCCTATCAATATTCTTGTTTCATAAATCCATTCAATTTGAAGAACTTTAATCATTCATGACACATGACTAGTGGCTTGCAAGCCCAATTTATCTATGCCACTATTATTACTAAAAGCAACAGTCTTTATGCTATGGAACCCTCTATTTTCTTGTGGTTGACTTATCTCACGTGGAAGCTAATTTGTTGGAGATCAAGCCTTATTAGATCTTCCTATTTTGTTGAGAAAATATGCCTCAAGAGTTATATGGTTGTTATTGTTCAAGGTTTTGGACATAGATCATATTTCTCCTATCTGTTCCATGATCGACTCCTCCATTCCTTTATCACAGTGTTTGATCATGTGTGGTATTTTCTAGTTTATTGTGGCCATTTTATTGGCCACTAATTATTTCTTATTATTGTATTCTTTATCTCTTCCTGACATAATGACTTAGCTTTTTTGGGTTCTTATTTCTTCTAAGGGCGGGTACATCCCTATGGTTGCATGCAATACGATTGAGAGATGCATCGACTTGTCAGTTACATGATTCAACATTTCCATTGGTTGATCTTTACTTTCCTATGTGGATTTATTATTATTCCTTACCATTACCTTTGGTAGCTTTCTTCGTTTTGAATGGTGAGGTTTGGTGGTAGTGATAATTTCTTTTTCATGGGTTGATTCTTAACCTCGATGATAGGTACTCTTTAAACCACATGCTACTTCCCTTTGATTATAGGTAGTAATATTTATTGATGAAAGGATACTTTTCTTGAACAACAATTATCTTTCCACATTGTGTGTTTGTTCATTTTGGAAGGCGAGAAGAATTGGAGAGTTGTGCAATTATCTTATTTAAAGGATTATTTTTCTATTTTAAAGAGCTCTCCATTGGAAAAATTTAGAGAGGCTTCCATGGGTAGAGGTAGTATTGAAAAGACTTCATAGGCAGTGTAAACAGAGGTATCTCTCTTTCAAGCAATGCATGTTGATCTATATAGGATCTAGACTAGATTGCAGTATTTAAATGCTTAACTTTTTCAATGTTTTACAATGATTATTTCAAGTTAATTAAATCGAAATTAACTTATGGAAATAACAAAATGAAAGTGCTAACAAGGTGATTATAACAGAAAGAAAGGAAATGAGACAGAAAGAGAGAGAAGAAGAGAAGTGCAAACAACGCTTGATAACGGAGTTCGTCACGAAAGTGACTACGTCTCCGGGTCCACTCCAATAGAGAGACCGATCCGATTAACTCCAAAATCGATTACAATGCACCACAATCATTCTCCAAGCATTTCGGCAGCGTAACGACACTCTGATATGCAAGAATGATCTGAAGAATTCTCCAACAAGATCTCTCTTTTGACGCCTCAGCATTAGGACTTCATCACCTGAAAAAAAACTTGGATCTCACTCTCATCTCACACCACCTTTTTATACATAAAATTTTCTCAAATTGGTTACTAACCAATTGATTTACAAGGTATTCCTTATCTCTCCAAAAATATTCAAATCTCCCTATTTTACATTAAAATCTCTATTAAATCCCCTATTTTACATAAGAAAATCAGAATAATCTCCCTTATTATCCTTACTCGGGCTTAGGAGATTTTAATTAGTTTTGATTTAATCCTTAAAAATGATTATTGTTTAAAATTTGGAGGGATTTGTTAATTTTTTTATAAACCATTCGGTTTCCAACACTTAACAAAACGATTGGATGCCACCCATACACCGAACCCGTCGCGTGGCTCAGCGGTGGGTACTTGTTTTGATGCCCGGTCGATTCGGGGTTCCAAACCCCAGCCGTCCATTTTGAAAACAAACTTTACACTGAATACATGACAAAACAATACCGGTTCTTTTCATAGTAGTGGACGCGGATATGGTGCAACGGCTACGGGCTATGTTGGGCGGTGCGAGGTTGGGGGTTCAAACCCCCCAACAACCATTTTGACAAACAAAACAAACTGACAACCGCCGCGGAGAGAGGAAAAGTTGTTGCCACGTCGACATGTACTAACCGTACGGACTGCCACGTGTCATCTTCTGATTGGTCCATTTCAGATTTCGTACCATTTGCTGACGTCAGTTGTACGGATGATGATGTCATCACTATGCCTTCAACTCCACCAAGTCAACTGCAAACTTTGACCGCTGATAAGTTTCGCATATGATGTCGGATTTCGACGAGACGAACACCGTCAGAATCGTCTCGACGAGCTCTTCGCGATGACGCCAGTTTCATTGATTTTTGAAACAATCATTTTTTCGCTTCCTGGATGCCCCTGATTCCAGTTTGACCTGAGGTTTGACCGGCCATAACTTGCACAAACGGTCTCCTTTTTGCTCCGTTCGAGTTGCGTTGGAACCAGGACGCCAAGCTCTTTCTGATGGTGCAGACTTTGGAGAAAAATAAGACACTTCAATTTTCACTGAAAAATGTCCACCGGATCAGGTCTCCCCACTGAAGACCTTTTGGACCTCCAAAAGTTGCATTTACTCTGACAATAAGTGAGGACTTGGCCTCCCCACTTGTCTTGTATCCTCTGTACATCTAAAAACCTAGCTCACAAGCATAATGAAGACTGCAACAAGATTGTTGAACATAAACATAACTTTATCACTTCCATAAGCATCTACATCCAATGTCGTAGCCACTAACCAACAAAAATTGACTAGCATCAAGCTGAACAACAATGCAGCAATGAAAGAAAGTAAGTCAACAACATATCGATCCTTCACAACAGGAACATTATTACCCAAGGATCCATCAATGCTTTCAAGCATCTTTTTCTCATGTTGTACTGCAAGTGCATCCTGCAACATCTGACCCTGGTTAGCTACTCCAAGTTCAAGTGTAGAACCACCTATACTGACAGACATAAGAGTTGACTCTTTACTTGCATTAATTACCCTCTTTAACTGCCCTGTATTTGCAAAAGAATGATCAGTCTTAACCCTGTGAGAATGTACAATGTACTGAATGCCATTTTTAAACAAGTGATAATGGTTCTTTTCCCTGTAGAAGATTGCTTTTCTGTCATAAAGATAAGGGCTACCAAGCACTATCCCACAGATATCCAATGGAACTACATCAAATTGTACTTCATCCACAAACTTACTAGTGATTGTGAACCTTAAGGTGCGTTGTTTTGTTACTTGCAACTTATCATTTTCACAAATCCAGCCTAGTGGATAAGGTTTCTTATGTGGTGTAGTTCTTAATCCCAAGTTATTTACAACACTTTCTAAAATTAAATTCACTTGAGAACCACTATCTATGAGTGCATCAATTTTACTGTTCTTAGCAACAACCCTTAAATGAAAAAGCTCATTCCTTTTTGCATCTTCAGAGAAATCATTTACCGTAGAAGAAGAAGCACAACTAGCAACAGAAACACCAGAAATAGGAGCTTTACCTTTTAGACCCATCGCTGTTATCTTAGTCTCATCATCTGAATCTGAACCAAGATCCATAACAACATTCATGGCTTTCTCCTTACCTTTCTGTTTCTGATTACGTCTCTGAGCCCACTTAGGCCTCAATTCAGGATGCAACTGCCAACAATGTTCTTCATCATGACCTTTCCTGTCACAATGAGAACAAGAAAGCTTCTCATCCTTCTTGACTGTAGCTGCCTTCTTTCCTTTCCCTGTCTCTGCATTCTTAGAAGATTTCTTTACATCATTATCAACCTTATCAATAAAAGATCCTTTACCCCTTGACTCTAAGTGTGTAGCTTGAACAGACACTTCATCCAAGTTACAAGGTTTCAAAACCAAAATGGAATGCCTAAGATAGGAATGCAGACCTCCTATGTACTTCAACAACGTGTCCTGGGTATACAAAGGAACGTTCAAAGCAATAGCCCTTTTCCTGAACTCATGGGTGTACTCTTGGACAGTTTGACCCTTCCCTTGCCTAAACATTTGCCAATCCATCATTAACTGCTGCATATGTCCTAAGGGATAAAACTACTTCTTAAGAGCATTAATAAATTCTGCCCAAGTTAAACTGACTCTACCATGTTGTGAAACTTCTGCCTTAGTCTTACTCTCCCACCAGGTTAAGGCTGTACCTCCTAAATGAAGAGTAGCTAATTGGATCCTATCAACATCATCTAATAGGTTCTGGACTCTACAATAAACCTCTATTTGTTGAATCCAATCATCCAATTTTTCAGCATTAAGTTCTCCACAATACTTTGGTAAATCAAATTTTACATCCAGTTTAATTTTAGGCTTATACCCACTCTTGAAAGGATTAGAAGAAATAGAATGAGGAGAAGATGGAGAAGAAGGAGAAGGAGAAGAGGGAGGAGAAGAAGAAAAGGGATGATCTGGTTTCTTGCCACCATCTCCATGTTGTTCCTCTTTCTTGTCTTTGCGATCTTCTTGCTTCGACGAACCTTCTTCATGTTCTTTCCGTTCTTGTCTCTCCTGAAAAAGAATGTCCACCTTAGCCTTCATCTCGAGGAATGCTCTTCGAAACTCCTGCTCACTGATTTCTTCAAGAACCTCCATTCCAGAAACGGACATCTTTGGAAATGTTCTATGCTTCACGATCTCAGGATTAAAGTCTTCGAGCTTGCCTTCACTCTTCTGAATCCTGGATCTCGTTAGCATTCAAAAAAACAAATAGCTGCAATAATAGTCAACTGTGCTCTGATACCAACTTGATCTGTATAGGATCTAGACTAGATTGCAGTATTTAAATGCTTAACTTTTTCAATGTTTTACAATGATTATTTCAAGTTAATTAAATCGAAATTAACTTATGGAAATAACAAAATGAAAGTGCTAACAAGGTGATTATAACAGAAAGGAAGGAAATGAGACAGAAAGAGAGAGAAGAAGAGAAGTGCAAACAACGCTTGATAACGGAGTTCGTCACGAAAGTGACTACGTCTCCGGGTCCACTCCAATAGAGAGACCGATCCGATTAACTCCAAAATCGATTACAATGCACCACAATCATTCTCCAAGCATTTCGGCAGCGTAACGACACTCTGATATGCAAGAATGATCTGAAGAATTCTCCAACAAGATCTCTCTTTTGACGCCTCAGCATTAGGACTTCATCACCTGAAAAAAAACTTGGATCTCACTCTCATCTCACACCACCTTTTTATACATAAAATTTTCTCAAATTGGTTACTAACCAATTGATTTACAAGGTATTCCTTATCTCTCCAAAAATATTCAAATCTCCCTATTTTACATTAAAATCTCTATTAAATCCCCTATTTTACATAAGAAAATTAGAATAATCTCCCTTATTATCCTTACTCGGGCTTAGGAGATTTTAATTAGTTTTGATTTAATCCTTAAAAAGGATTATTGTTTAAAATTTGGAGGGATTTGTTAATTTTTTTATAAACCATTCGGTTTCCAACACTTAACAAAATGATTGGATGCCACCCATACACCGAACCCGTCGCGTGGCTCAGCGGTGGGTACTTGTTTTGATGCCCGGTTGGTTCGGGGTTCCAAACCCCAGCCGTCCATTTTGAAAACAAACTTTACACCGAATACATGACAAAACAATACCGGTTCTTTTCATAGTAGTGGACGCGGATATAGTGCAACGGCTATGGGATATGTTGGGCGGTGCGAGGTTGGGGGTTCAAACCCCCCAACAACTGTTTTGACAAACAAAACAAACCGACAACCGCCGCGGAGAGAGGAAAAGTTGTTGCCACGTCGACATGTACTGACCGTACGGACTGCCACGTGTCACCTTTCGATTGGTCCATTTCAGATTTCGTACCATTTGCTGACGTTAGTTGTACGGATGATGACGTCATCACTGTACCTTCAACTCCACCAAGTCAACTGCAAACTTTGACTGCTAATAAGTTTCGCATATGATGTCGGATTTCGACGAGACGAACACCGTCAGAATCGTCTCGACAAGCTCTTCGCGATGACGCCAGTTTCATTGATTTTTGAAACAATCATTTTTTTCGCTTCCTGGATGCCCCTGATTCCAGTTTGACCTGAGGTTTGACCGGCCATAACTTGCACAAACAGTCTCCTTTTTGCTCCGTTCGAGTTGCATTGGAACCAGGACGCCAAGCTCTTTCTGATGGTGCAGACTTTGGAGAAAAATAAGACACTTCAATTTTCACTGAAAAATGTCCACCGGATCACATGTAGAGAGGAAGTTGAGAGACATCGACATGCAAAAGAAAGAAGATCCATGCAGTTTGATGAGGGGATTGTAATGAGGAATAGGATTTGTAGAGCCTTATTGTAATGAGAGAGATAGGTCACATGGAGATTTGTTTAGCGTAGTGTTCAAATAAGCAAGTTGTAATGTATAGCTACATAAAGTAAATAACTATTGTGTTTTTTCATTTTAAGCTTCTGCATTGTACATCCAATTAGTGATTAAGGATGTGAGGATTGATTTCCCTTTAGTGGATTCTTGATCCTTGATTGCTTCAAGTGGTATTAGAGTTAGTAAGTTCATTGGTGAGGAGATCATATTAATTTATCAAAGAATGAAATCTCATTGGGATGTGTGATGAGAAGATTGGGTTAGTTATCACAACTAGTATGCCTATTAAGTATGTTGAGGAGATTGTATGAAGTGAAGTGAGTTCATTGGGATGTGTGATGAGGAGAATGGGTTGATTATCACAGCTAATATGCCTATTAAGTATGTTGAGGAGATTGTATGAAATGAAGTGAGTAAATTTTAAAGGATTGAAGGTGTCTCAAAAGACTCTAGAGAATTTGTTGTTGGTGTGGTCATCCTCTAATCATAGAGGGCTATGAGTTCTAGTAAAATATGTTGCAAGTGAGGAAGTCCTATAACTATAGAGGGCTTTGAGCTTTAAGAAATTTCTTGTAGATGAGAGAGGAGATTTGTAACCATAGAGAGTTTGAGGAACATGTATTCAAGATAAGGTATGTTGTTGAAATTTTTCTAAGTAATTTAGTGAAATTTTTTGTAGGTAGTGTCTCGCAGTTGCAAAGGGATTTTTGCTTTAGTGAGTTGCAAGTAAGTCCTTGTGATTGTAGGGATAAAGTTGTGTTAATCTTTGGAATTTCTAGATTGTAATTTAAATTTGTATGTGTAAAATGTCTTCCAAGAAATATTTTTTGTAGGTCTAGTCTTGTAATTGTGAAGGGATTTATGCTCTAGTGAGTTGTGAGTAAATCCTTTTGATTCTAGGGTTAAATTTGTGTTAATCTCTGAAATTTCTAGATTGCAACATGAATTTGTATGTGTGAAAAATGTCTTCTAAGAAAGGTGAGGAGGATGGTTGTGAAGAGACTAGCTATAAAGTTTGTGCTTATGAAGTAAGATAATTTGCGTAGACAATGTTCTTTAAGGGTTGAGAGAAATCAAATCAAGATTGGAGGCATTGGAGATTGTGTAGTTTGGAGAAGTAGATAAAGGTAAATATGATGATGAATGTCCTGTAAGTGGCATATTGAAGGGTGAAGAAGATGATGAGTGGGATGAAGGAGAGGTAGAATATTGTTACTGAAAGGGAGGATATTTGAGTCTCATAAAATAGAGAAGTTAAGAGAGACAAAAATCCTCTTGCAAGAGGATTGTGAGTGGAGAAATAATGAAGATAATTGTTCTAACTTTTTTGATAGAGATTGCATGGAGATAAGAATATGTGGGAGTAGCCCACACAAGTGTACATGAAGTAAGAAACGAAGGAAAATTAGACAAGATGGAGAAAAGAAAAGGAGAGAAGAGAGAATGGTCATTGCAGATCTAAGATAGATGAAACTATTTTTGAGAATCTTGCGGGATGAAGCATTCGTGGTCACTATAAAATTTGTGTTTACAAAACAATATGAGAAGACTTGTGTGGATAATTTTCTTGAAGGGTTGAGAGAATTCTTAATGGATATTGGATGCATTGGAGACTATGAAATTCAAAGAAATTGTTCTAGATAAAGGTAATATGATGAAAAATATCATGTAAGTGGCATGTCGAAGGGTGATGAATATTATGAGTGGGATGAAGTAGAGGTAGGATATTGTTATACCTAGAAGGAGAAGATTTGAATGATCATCATGAGATATAAGAGTTTAGAGAGAAGGAAAACCTCTTGGAAGAAGATAGTGAGTAGAAAAACAATGAAGAGAAGTGTAGCCTTTTGGTAGAGGATGCATGGAGAGAATAATATGTGGGAGTAGTTGTGACAAGTGTAAATGGAGTAAGAAATGATATAAAAGAAGACAAGATGAAAAAAAAAGAAAAAGGAAGAGAGAAAAGAAGGGAAGAGAGTGGTCATTGTAGATCAATGATATGATGAAAATATTTTTGAGGACCTGAGATAGAGGTTTTTGGTTGGGAAAAGGGATCACCATGCTTCCTAACTTTTGGAATGCTAAGGGATTAAAAATAATCTCAACATCCACTTGGTTGCAAACCTTGTAAGGAAAGCCAGAAGTGTGGATCAGGGTTCTAATCCCTCTTTTGGTGGTGGTGGGAATGCTTGGATAGTTTAATTTGATATTATGCAATAATGTTCCTAGGTCTATTATGAAAATGCAAAAAAATGAGATGAATTATGATGCAGAAAGACAAAAAAAAATTCCAATAACACATAGAGAAGACATAGAGGAACCTGATATTCAAATTTGGTGTTGATTTAGTTGGTCTAGGGTGTTGGGTGCCCTAGATTGGACTCCTAATTTTTGAGATCTAATGTCACAAGCTTGAGGTCTCTGATATATGTAGTTCCTATTATTTTGGTGGTACTGTCAAAACTTCATTTGTTGGTGAGGAAATGCAGTTTCCTTGACTTGACAACTTTTAAAGTTTAAGTGCATGAATGAAAAAATAGCTTTCAATCTCCCTCCAATTTTCTTTAGATTTGTAACTTGCACACATAAAAAGAGGGGAAGGGTTGGGCCATATAGCGTCTTGTCTAAGTCAAACCCCGTGTTGGTATTTCTACCTCCACAATGACAAATTTTGATATAAAAAAGAGCTTTTCCTTGAATGGTTTGAGGCTAATTTGATAAACAAGTAATGAATTGACAACTGTTTGCAACTCACCACGTAGAATTGATCTCCTTGATGGACTAAATTCATGCTCATCATCTTCAAGGATAGATTGTTGCTTGTATTGAATTGATTTGGATGCCTACAAGTGTTAGTGCTCATAAACAAATTGAATGTAAAACATGAACAAACTTACATAGCACATGACATGATCCTTGATGAATGAAATTTTTGAAATAATGCTAACAATTTTTCTCTAAAAAATTTACTAGGATTTCAAATGGTGAAAATATTATGTATTTATATGCAATTGATCTAATTTCCCAAAAATCAAATACCAATATTCAACAAATAAATTTGGAAGCTTAAATAATAAATTATAGAAATCAACATTAAAATTGGAGCCAAGATTCGCTGGTCTAGGGCATGGGGTGCCCTAAACCAAACCCATCCTTTTCGAGGTCAAAAGTGGCGAGGGAAAAATATTAAATGCATAATTTTGTTCCCTTATTTGATTTGCTAAAGATATTTATAAAATGGGCAATTTAATGCATAAATAGGTTCAAGCACATAAAGAGGAGCAAAATGCAGTGTGAAATTGTCAAGGGTGACAATTTTCAATGCTACATTTAGCCCCCACTTTAGTGAGTGTATGAACTTACACTCAAACTCAAATTAAAGTAAGAATATTTCAAGAGGGGTTCAGTTATCCAAATATTGAAGAGATAGATGGCATTGAATCTAAGGGATGCGCTAGCCCCCAAGATTCAAGATCCTATGGCAAGACAATACAAGGACAAAGGAACACACATGTATAAGATGCAATTGCATCATAACAGACATGAAAAATACACGATGAAGACATATAACGTAACATATTGTAAACATAAATATGAAATGAAAACACAACACGATGGAAACACAAAGAATACATATAAAATTCATAAATAACAAAATGAAAATTAAAAGGTTATTACTAAAAGGATTTGAGTCAGTAAGGAAAAGAGACCTCGGTCTTAAGTTTGTCTCAAACACCAAATGTCATTTCTCGAATATGATGTTAGTCAAAATAGTACTCTCATAAAGACTAGAAAGTTGCATTATGCCAAGTCACTCATGAGCTGCATAGATCCATTGGCTAGCAAGTTGTGTTATGCTAGTTTTCCATGCAATATGATGGGTTCCACAAGGCTAGCAAGTGTTGTTATGCTATGCGACTAATGAAACACATGGCTCCACTGACAAGCAAGTTGTGTTATGTTTGTTGGCCATGTTAAAGGGGTGCTTAAGCACATGAACCAACAATTTGTGTTATACTGAATCCATAGACTATATTTGAAAATCACACCTCAAGGAGTGTACAAAGTTTAACATCATAGGAGACTATTTAATGACATGGGGGACATAAATCACTTTAGGGGGTGTACAAAGTTTAAAATCACAAGGGATGAACATCACTTCAGGGGGTGCACAAATTTTAATGTTGAGGGGGATAAATAAAATAAAAAATCCATGCCTCAAGGGGAATTATAAATAACAAAACCATAAAAGGGGTAATCCAACAAATGGAACATTATATTTCAAGAAATGCCACTCAATACATAGTAGGTCACACCCTAGGGAATATCATACATGATAACACCACTAAGAGAGGACGAAATCATAGAATGCTAAGTCACACCTTAAGGGGTACTGAACACAATATCATCACTAAGGGACATAACATGGCATGAAAAATTTGTATTTAAGTAGGTTGTCAATTTCAATACAACTATAAAGGGGACACTAGCATATATTGAGGAGTTCACACTCTTAGAGAACATCTTATTTGTTATTACTACTAAAGGGACATTATGCAAAGAACAAGGCCACATTCTGAAGGACATTATATGTAATATCACCACTAAAGAAGGGCCACATAAATAGAAAATTTATCTAATTATCTAATATGTAGGGGTAATATGCCCCCCCTCCTTCCCCTCCTCCCTAGCCCCTCCCTAAAATGTTAGTGTACTTGCTACACTAAAATTTTAAGGAGATAATGAAATAAATAAAGGGATTCCTCATACCAAGGAATACACTTAACACAACGCTAAATGTCCTTGCCCCTAAGTGTAAGGGAAAAGGTGAGCCTAAATGGATGATATATCATTTTCTCCTTGTTTGATGAAATATGATTGCACAACATTATTTTGTGCCCTCATGCATGGTAATTAATATCATGTGATACTAAAATTACCACATAGAAAGGGACAAAAAGTCATAGTTATTTAGTCTATTATCTTATCATATTTATCTTTGCAAGGATCCAAGCCTTCTAATTTCTTCTTTAAAGTACAACACTTATTAGTGGTATGACCAAATAATCTATGATATGCACAAAAGTATGAGTTTTTATTCTTGCATTTAATGTCTCTTCTTTCTTGCATAAGAGGTAACATAACGAATCCCAATTGTAAGAGTGTACATAAGGTACGTTTTAGTCTCAGACAAGGGATGTGGAGTAGGTAATAGGCCCTTATTAATAGGACCATAAGGTTTGCTTGTTTTGGAAGATGGAGTAAATTTTGTATGTAAAGGTGGAGGACCTTGGTAGGGTATGTGCAAGATCATGGGGGTCCAAAAAGTGGCAATGTAAAAAAAAGATGTTTTTTACTTGCCCAAAAATGTGAAATTCCACTTTAACTTTTTCTAGACTTAGGTAGAAAGTACATGTTTCCATAGCAAGCACCAAAGTGGAACGGATATCCATTCAAAATAGATATATGTTCTTGTGTATTAAATCAAAACAAGAAAAGGCCGAGAGCCATTTTCACTTGCCTTATTCTTTGATGTGCACTTTGGAGAGTCATTTATATATTATATTATATCATTTTATAATATTATTCTATTATATATTATATATTAATATTATATTATATCATTATAAATATTATAATATAATATATTTTATATTATATTATATTATATATTGTATTACAAAATATTATATCATATTATAATACAATGATATATTATATTGTAATATGATATAATATATTATATTATATTATATTATATCATATTATATTATATTATATTATATCATATTATATTATATTATATTATATCATATTATATCATATTATATTATATCATATTATATTATATTATATTATAATATATTATATTATATATATACTAAGGGACGGGGAAAACCTGACCAAATTATAAAAAAAAAACTTAAAACTAAATGAATATCTGTTTCTTGTGTATTAAATCAAAAAAGAAAAGGCCGAGTCATTTTCACTTTCCTTATTTTATTTATTATATTATATCATTTTATATTATTATTATATTATATTCTATTATATCAATATATAAATATTATATTATTTCATTATATATATAATTGTTTTTGATATGTAAGATTAGGTATTTTATTAATATAGAAACAACATACATTACATCTGCAAAGAAAGAGATCAACACCATACCAGAAACCAGGAACTAAACCAAATAACCCCTAGCAAATCGATATCCCCATCGAATACGGCCAAAAGGCTATAACCAAGCCAACAACAAACACCAAACTATGCAACTAACTAGCAAACATAATGTGAGCAAAAGGAGGCCATGCCTCACACAAAACCATTTAAATTGGAAAAAGATTCAAAATCTTCCACCCACTCCATACCTTCCACTATTACCAACCCAAATTTTTCTTCAAAAACTCCACAGCCACAACCAAAACCATCTGATGGCGCATAAGCTTAGCTCCTTTCAAATCCAATAGGAAGGGGAAGACTCTCACCACCTCATCCATTTCCTAAAGCAGCTCCAAATCAGAAGGACATGGAATTCCTTTACCTACAAATACCGCTTTCAGAGTTTCCTCTAAACCACCCAACAAATCCCCATGGAACAAATGCACGAGCAATTCTTTGGCCTCCAACTTAGTAAGGCCCCCATCCAACAACAGATCCAAAAAACATGAAGAGATGTATGCATTGTCCTGTGCATACTCTTTCCTTTCCAAATGACCTTTCCCAAGCACCATTTTAATAGCCACCATGACCAGAGGGTCGCTATCGAGTAGAATTCTCTTAAGTCGTTGGTCGGTGATAGCCATGAATGCAGCTTGCCTCTTTGTCGCTCTCAAGGAAATGGGGTGTCAGCCCCAAAAGATTCCAACCCCTCCATAGACAGAGATAATAAACTTAGAGTGACTCAGATTTTCCATCTGCGAAGCAACCAGAAACTAAATATCGCCAAATAAAACTTCACCCATAAAGCCACTAAACAAGCACATCAAACCGACCACAGACAAAATTTTGAAACCAGCCGCCATAAATAGAGCCCACAGCTAGCAAACCTGGCTCACCTCACACGAACGGAGAATAATGGCCAAGCAAGGCAATTTGTCCTTGCGATGAGAACCATCCTCTAAAAACAATCTTAAAAATTGAGCATGCCTTGGAATGATAATTTTGTGCCAGCTAACTTCTTTGCATGAAAACTCCATAAACAACATACTCTGACACCCAACCAAATGTCGCATCCTCTTCCACCCTAAACACTGATGGTGGCCAAACAAATAAATGCATCTCGAGGAAGCAAAATAGCCTTGTCATCTTCCCTTCGCTAATATGGAGGGGCACCCACCCAACCTCCCACTCAAATTAAACTACAAATTTATTTATGACTTTCATGGCTGGCCTTGTCACCCCTAGATTTGACAATAAATCAGCTTCCTTATTCCCTTCTCTAAAAATATGATTAAATTTCACTTGCTCAAATCCCTTGATTTGCTCCAATGCCACTTCAAGCTTTTCCCCCAAATTTCCAATTCAAAGATTTTCTTGATCATAAGGCATTAATCACCAGTGTGGAATCTCCTTCAATTACTACTTTGGTTGCTCTTAATTCTTGACAGAGGTTTAGGCCCAAAAGAAGAGCAAGAAACTTCACTTCATTATTTGTTCCTTTTGGAAGAGTAGCAGCCAGAGAACCTAGCACCTCCCCATTGTTTCTCCTCACAATACACCTCACGCCAGAACGATCGAGATGACCTTTGGAAGCCCTATTGAAATTCAGCTTAACCCAACACATCTCAGGCAGACTCCAAGCCACTTTATTATGGTCGACCGCTGAAGCCAAACCACCATCACCCACAAAAGCAGGAACCTTTTAGCCTTACCATTTTTTCAAGATGGAAGAGTCCCATGCCAAGAAATTATTTTCTCTAGGCTTCCTCTCATCTATCCTTGCATTATTAAATCATTCGACTATACTTGCTTCAATTTTGCATTGCAATATGAGAATTGAAAACTCCTTTTCCTGAAAAATTCTCCCATTCCTTTCTTTCCAAACTTCCCAGAGAACGATTGAAGGACACATTAGCCAAATTTCTCCTAAAAGAGAGTTTTTCAAAGGTGACGGCCAAGAATTCAACCAATCTAACAAGTGACTCGAGAGCATTTTTTTCCATTGCGACTTAGAAAGAAACCATTTACAAATAGCTTGTGTAAATGGGAAATTAATTAATAAGTGATCAACTGTTTCCTCACTACTTAAGCACAATGTGCACCTCGAAGGGCCCAAAAAGCCCAACTTAACAAATCTATCCCTAGTCAAAATCTTGCCTTGTGTAGTTTCCTGAGTGAAGATACCTACCTTTGGAATACGTGGCTTGTTCCAACATAATTTAATAGGGAGTCTTGATTCAAGCTGATTAGAAGAGGCCAAAATTGCATAGCCAAGTTTTTCCGAGTAATCCCCTAAAGCCGATAGATTCCAACGAATCCTATCCCTACCATCCCTCTTCCAAACCCTCCTCTTAGATAAAACTTTCTCAAACAATTCAACTTCTTAAGCTTCCAACCCTAGTAAACTAGGTTATTTCCATTGATGAAAACCATCGTGAGATTCAGGCTGAGCAGCAAAGTACTCACTAACCTTAGATCCCCCCAAGCATGTTTATCTTTTTCTTTAACATGAATTAGGTGGGGATTTTCTATAAGAATGGGAAATCCTTCACAAGAATCTTCCCAAAAAAGGGAATCTGCCCCACTTTTGACCTCCCAAGTAATATAATCAATGATTAGATCTCTAGAGTTTTTGATAAAATTCCAGATGTGCAAACCATTCGGGAGAGACTACTTTCAGAAGAAAAAAAATTCCTCATTATCCAAGTATTTGGCCTTAATAATTTTAACCCATTTCAGCTCAAGATGAGAATGAATTTTCCACACAAGTTTTTCTCCTAGAGTCTTATTTTGCAACAACATGTTTTTGAGACCTATGCCATCCTTTTCCTTTTTTTCGCAAACTTTTTGCCACTTGATCAAAGGGAACTTCCTTTGATCACTACTCCCATTCCAAAAGAATTCTTTCATTGACCTATTGATAGAGGTACTTGTCCCCATCGACAAATGGAAATAAGAAATCATATAAATAGGCAGAGCAACAATAACAAACTTAAGCATAGTTAACCTCCCTACCCAAGAAATCCATCTACTCTTCCAAGAGGATAGTTTTTCTTTAACTTTTTCTAGCAATGAATTCCATGTGATCCCATGTTGAGTTCCTTTATCTAAAGGAAGACCTAATTATTTGCAAGGCAATGCACCTTTTCGGAACCCCAAACACCTCAAGATCTAAACTTCCAGCTCACCACTTGTATTAAAAAAGAATGCTTCTGACTTGACAAGGTTCAACACTTGACCAGAAGCAACATAATATTTAACCAAAATACCTTTAAGCCTCCTAGCTTCTTTGAGGGATGCAATCGCAAACAACATTGTATCATCTGCAAACTATTGACGAATCACCAAGGGAAGGTTGTTGGTAACCTATAACCCTTCTAGCTGACTTGGAAACCTCTCCTTTTCCAACCACCTGCCCAAAGCTTCCACCATGATTATGAAAAGAAAGGGAGGGAGAGGATCTCCCTACCTTAAACGCCTTGACACTAGAAAAAAACCTTCTGGAGTACCATTCAGAAGAATTGAGTACCACGGGCTAGCCACCCACCCAAACAACCAATCAAGCCACTCCTTATGAAAGTTGAAAGCCTCAAGCACTTTGAACAGGAAACACTAGTTTACTTAGTCATAGGCTTTCTTGATATCCAACTTAAGAAGAATAGGTGGTTTTTTTGTTCTTTAGATATGATAAATGACTTCTTGCACAATTATTACACCATAAAAAATTGACCTGTCGGGAACAAACCCCATTTGTTCTTCCGATATGATAAATGGTAGAAATTTCTTAAGGTGATTGGCAACAACCTTTGCTAAAATTTTGTATAAGGTGTTGCAGAGCAAAATTGGCTTGAACTCTTCCCAAGTCTTTGGCTTCTCTTTTTTAGGAATGAGGGCAATGAAAGTATTATTAACTTCCCTTAGAATTTTTCCAGAATTACACGAATCCTCAATAGCCTCTAGTACCTCCAATCCCACAAAGTCCCAACATTTCTAAAAAAATATTGTTGAGAACCCATCAGGCCCATGGGCCTTCTCCAGATTTAACGCAAAAGTGGCAACTTTTATCTCCTCCATCATGAATTTAGCATTCAATGCAGTCATTTGAGGTTTTGTAATTAGGGTCAAAATTGTACTTAGAAAATAATTTTGAGCATACAAATTAGAGCCCTCCCTTTCATTAAGTAGGTTGCTAAAAAATTCTACAGCTAAATCCCTAATGGTTAAGGGATCAACCAACAACTGTCCATCAAAAGCAACGATGCTGGCAATTCTATTAATTTCCTTACTAACCTTTGTGGAATTATGAAAATATTCCATGTTCCTATCACCCGCTTTTAACCAAATCTCCCTCGATTTCTACCTCCAAAACAATTCCACCTTGGCCAACAAATCATTAAGTTTCAAAGTTAAAGCCTTTTCTTTATTGAAACTTTCAATATACATGCACTCAGAGATAATTTTTTCTGTGAGTTTCCCCAGTTATTCTTCAACCTTATGCTTCTCTTCAAAGATATTCTTGAAAGAAACTATATTCCATTGCCTAAGTTGTTGCTTAATATATTTTAATTTTTCCACTACATTGAACATTTTAGAGCCACCTGGGTTGCATTCGGACCACCATTGTTTAACCAGCTCCAAAATTTTGGATTCCCAAAACCTCATCATTTCCAGCTTGAAAGGGCATCAAACAGGACCTTTCTCGCCTACAATATCCAGTTGGACAAGAAAGTGATATGAGCCTGAGCTAGTATTTATTTTGCTTTCTAGAGTAAAAGGAAAATCACCCAAATTCCCTTTAAAGAAAAACTTGTCAAGATTTTCCACAATACTGCAAAAATCCCTCCTCCTATTGGTCCAAGTAAAGTGCCCATTACCAATTTACAATTCAACCAAAGAGTTTTGCTCCACAAAATGAAAAAAATCCTTCTAGGAGGGAAGAACTCTACCAGTCCCTCATTTTTTATCAAACGATCTTAGAATAGCATTAAAATCTCCCCCCAAAACCCAAAAATCCACCCATTTTCTATTAAGGAGATTATATAATTCTTGGCATACTTCTCTTTTGAGAAGACAAGAGGTTGGACCATAAACATTAATCAGTAAAAAGTGGAGATTAGAAATTAAACTTCTTACCCGATAGGCAATCCAATATCAACTTGTTTCAATATCTTCCATTAAAAAAATTTTGAGGCCTCCAAATGGTTAAAAGTCCACTTGAAGCACCCTCTTCACCTATGCCAACCCATTTCCACAGCTTCAATTTTTTACCAAACTTCACCAAATCTTGCTCACCAGTTTTTGTCTCTTGCAATAGAACCAAATTTTCCTGACATTCCTCAATGTGGAGCCTAATAAGACTCCACTTGTTAGGGGTGTTTAAGCCCCTAACATTCCAAGTTAAGAGCCTCATTGTTGTTCAAGAAGAGACTCGCTCTTCCCTACGTTCATCATGAAGTCTATCTTCTTTTGACAATTTGCTTCACGATCCCATTTTCCTTTCTCTTGATTTGAAATACGATCTCTTTTCTTATTCTCACCACAATCACGAGTGGATTTAAATAGGTCCCTTTGGCATATACCCAGTTTTGATCTAGTCGATTCCAATCTTGAAAGAGATTTCCTTTTCCTCCCTGAGAGAGAACCCACACCTTCAGGGTCATCCAAAAAAAATCCTCCTGAATAGGGGAAAGCTCATAAGCCATTTCACCTTCCTCCAACTCCTAAGGATTATTCTTATTCGCTTTAGCCAACTCCACTAGTTATTTTCCTACCTCTATCAAAGAATTCAACTCAACATCCTAACAATCTTCCCCCAAAATTTCTAAAACTTGAGAGATTTTCTAATTCAAGGCCAAATTATTTTCCAAGCCTAGAGACGCTCCTTCCTCCATCCCTACCTCATTTTCTTGCATGTTGACCTCTTCTTGTGGGTTAGTTTCCATAACCACATCCTCTGACTGATGAACCAGAGATTCAAATCTTTTGTGAAACAACTAGGAAGGACTTTTAATAATCACTAGCTTCACCTTCCTACCCCCATCCTGACTCTTTTCCTCAAGCAACCTTTGGGTTTTCCTTAACTGCACCATATGCGACGAAGAAGCTTCTGTCTCTTTGGCCTTACCCACTTTTGGAGAAGAAGATCTACAGAACAAAGGTTGAACCAACAAATGACTAGTGAAGGAATCAACACTTAGCTTTTGAATCCAACTACCATATTCAGAAATCAATTCTATTTCGCTCGAAATGCGCCTCACCAGGCTATTTTCCACACACAACCTTACATGAGTAGCAGCTTCCTTCAAATCTTTGTGTTCTTCTGCACAAATGAAAGTACCCAGAAGGTTACCAATCTCCTCTAAGATACTGGAATCCCAATATTTTGAAAGAAGATTGGATAGCATGTACCAATCTTAAACCATTTCAATTTCATGGCTTAAAAGATTAAAATCCACAACCCAATGTCTCATATAGAAGCCACACCTGTCCAACACCCAGACTCCATCCACAATCTCATCCCTCAGCGTCCTGGATGGACAAATGACCAAAAGTATCTGTTTAAAAGAATTTAAACTAAAGATCATGGCCCCACCACTCTCTCCACCATTTAGTCAGATAATCCTAGTTAAGAGAGGCACCATACCATTTTTCTATGATCCCTATATTCTCTAGACGCAACACCTCTGCTTGCAACTTGGTTGATGTTACAACCAGAGTGGCGCACCCTCCAAGAATAACCTTGCCCTTTTCTTGGTCAAGAGAATGATTCTTCTTCGACCCAAAATCGTCCCTTGCTTCCTCCCATTCCGATTGGGGTTGTTTACGCTACCAAACCTTTTTAACATAACCATTATGATGAGGTTTTCATCTCCATCGAGCTTGGTCCTCATCCCTCGAAAGGTCCCCAAAAACCTTTTTGAACCCTATCTTGTTGGCGAGGCCTTCTAAACTCCTCATTCTAATATGCCCCTCTTGCATTTCTTCCTTTGGGTCGAGGCTCACCTCTTCTCCACCCAAAATCATCAGCCACTCTTCCATCCACCTCAAAACCCTGAAGATTGTTCTTGTGAGGCCTCTCCCACCTCTCTGGATTCCAAATGTCCCCAAAATATCTAGGCTCCCTTTTGCCATTCGAGCCCCTGTCTGATATGTGACCATCTCCCAACCATTGTAACCCTGCACTTGACTGTTGCAAACCTTCATTCCTACACTCCATTTGTTCTTCTTTTGGTTTTGTTATTAAAAATTTGGGGGTAAGCAATCTCAATTGTTGACATGGTAGAGAGTGATCATGTGTGGTTGAAATGTGGTTGTTGGAACTATAGGTAAGAAGCCCCACCATTTCACCGTAGGGTCTCCCCCAATCTCAATTTTTGACACGGTAGAGATTGACCCCATGAGGTTTGAACCTTTGATTGTTGGCACTACAGACAAGAAGCCCTACCATTTCACCAAACTGTTGCCCCCTTCATTATATATATAATTAATATATAATATAATATATATTTAATATTATAATATTATATATTATATTATATTATAATACAATATACTATATTATATTATAATACAATATACTATATTTAAATATTATATTGTAATATAATATATAATAATATATATCATTTTATAATATTATTATATAAAAATATTTTTTTTATAATATAAAAACCCTCTATTTAGTTGGTCTGCACCATCCCTTATACTAAGGGATGGGACATACTTGATTTAATTAAAAAAAATAACTTTAACTAAATAGCTATGTATTTTGAAATGGATATATGTTTCATGTGTTTTAAATCAAAAAAAGAGAAGGTTGAGCATTGTTTTCACTTGCCTTATTCTCTGCTACGTGCTTTGGAGCTGTAGACATCCAAATTTGGACACTTAATTTATCCAAATTTATCACTTTTCATCTAAACATCCTCTTATCCGAGTTAATTAAGTAATATTACTATTATTTAATTAATATCCTTAATTCTGCCAAATCCTTAAGGTATTTATTAATTAAATACCTTACCCTCTTTAATCCTCTTTTCATCAAATAAATTAAATAAATATTACATTTATTTAATTCCTCACATGTCATTTTCATCTAATCCTAATCCATTTCCTAATCTCTTCATTAAGGATGTGCACATGCCTAATCCTTGATTAGGATGTGTCACATCCTCCAACTTTTACAAGTTGGATTTTAATCCTAATTAACCCCTAATTATCCTCTAATTACTGATTAGTCAAATCTAATTAGTACCTTGGTCAACTCTTCCCCCCCAAGAAATTTTTAATTCTTTTTTATTTATCCTAGATTCCCCTCTTTTATATGTGAATTTTTAATTCACATTCTATCCTTCCAAGACTTCTAGAACTTTGGACTTGTCACAATCTCCACATGTGACCAAGTCCCACCTTTTTGGAGCCCACCTTTTATCCTCTAGATTCTTTCAATCATTGTGAATTTAAAATTCACTTTTATTCACGGGTGATCCCACAATAATGGGTTACAATTTTTGGCCAAACTTGACATTAAAATTAGGATTCTTCACCAGACATTCACTTCCTTACACCTATAGCAGCTAAACCATTAAGGTTTTGAAGATGAATCAAACTAGTTATTTGTTAGATATTTTGTGTAGATTCTAATTATATTTTTTTAAAAAAATTAAAAAATAAATTGTAAATCATTTTATGTAATTTTTAATAACTTATTTTTTCTACTAATCAGCATTTTTCAAAAGTGATGTTTACTTCAGCACACATAACTTTTTTTATTGATAGGATATAATTCTGATTTTTAAAATACAAAATTTTCACACAAATATCTAGGGGATGGATATTTTTTCATAATTTTTTGTTACATTTTTTTTTAATTAATTTTTCAAGTCGGCGTAATTATAATTTTGACAGAGGTGAACTTCGACACGCATAAAAAAAATTTTATTCATTTGAATTAACTTATTCTTTTTTTGTTGGAATAAGGACATCAATACCTAGGGCACATGTATTTTTTAGAATTATTTTTCTTTATTTTTAATTTTTTTGTATGTGTGAAATAAAGAACTTGATGTTCATTGAAAATCCTACATTCACAAGAAATAAAAAATAAATATAATAATCAAATTAAACATATTTAAAATTATACTTTTTAGGAAGCTTATAATAAGGGCTATAGGCTTACAAAGCATAAATTTTAAATGAATTCATTTGATCACCCAAAAGGTAAATCAAAAGTGGTTTTTTATCAACATTTTGATAGGTGTAGAGGAGACTTGATTATAGGTATGGTTTAAATCTAAAAAGGTTCTATCCAAGGGGGTTTGATCTAAGGGGGTTTAATTAAAATAATTTAAATGAAACATTTAAAGTCATAAATCATTGTATTTTCTAAAAATATGTGATTTTAGGCAAAAATCAGGATGTCCCAAAAAGTGTAACCCATTATTGTGGTAGCACTCTCACCCAAGATTCTTCCCATCTTCCAATGTACTTGCAAGGTACTTGTACTTCCTCCACATCATGCACTTCTCTTCCACCTCACTTACACCTCATCTCCTCTTAGCCACTTCACCATCCACATGTCAAGATGTGAGTGTTTGTGGGTTCTCAACCCACCATAGCCCTTCATCTTGGCCTTGTTGGATGCATCTCAACCATTGAATTCTCTAGAGAATTCAAATTCATCTATAAATACCCCTTCCTCAAGGGCATTTTCAACACTTCTTCATTTGAGCAACCTTATGCTGCCAATTTGCATTCTACAACACTTAGCCATTTGATAACTACATGCTACCAATTTGCATCCTCAATCATTTGCCATCATTTAGCCATCTCTTTTAATCATCTTGCACATTTAATCTTGCATCTAGCTACATCACAAACCATCTAAGGAGCACACAAAATCATCCCAAGCAAGGGCCAATCAAGGAGACATCAACAACAAGGAAGGTGAAATCGTTTTTATCTTGTTTTGTCCATTTTCCTTCTTGTTTTATCACTCTTTTGGCTAATCTTGAAGTGTCCTTAGTCTTTTATCATTCGCATTTTTGAGTTATTTTGCACATTAGAATAGGGTAAAATTCTTAGGATCACATTTTTGGCACGCCCGGTGGGACCCACAAACGGGTTTTTGCATTTAACCTCCCTTTTGGTTAAGAATTTTGCAGGAAAAGCTCACAGAAAGGTGGCAACACCCTCTGCTTTACCGCAAAATGGTGGCAGCGCCCTTTGCTTTACTGCAGAAAGGCGGTAGCGCCCTCTGCCCTACCGTAGAAAGGCGGTAGTGCCCTCTTGTCCATTGCAGAAAGGTGGCAGCGCCCTACAGCTGAAAGTCTTATTCTCTAACACGTTTGCTGCAATTAGGGATATTTTTAGAAGGTTTTTCTAACACTTTTTTTGCAGTGGGAGGGGCACAACTTTCTATTTTTTTTAAAAATCTGACAAAATTTGTTGCAGAAAGGCGGCAACGCCCCTACAGAAAGGCGGCAGCGCCCCTGCAGAAAGGCAGCAACACCCTCTGCTTTACCGCAGAAAGGTGACAGTGCCCCCATTTTTCCACAGAAAGGCGGCAGCGCCCTCTACTTTTCCACAGAAAGGTGGCAGCACCACTGTTTTGTTGCAGAAAGGTGGCAGCGCCCCAAAATAGCACAGTTTGGAAGGTAAAATAGTCATTTTGGCTTCGTTTTTGCTCTCATTTTTTGCTATTGTCAAGTAATAACCCCCTAACATTGTTTTGAAAAAGATATTGGTATTTTTTGCTAACGATTTGCAGCGTATTAGGGCGTAATTGATCAAGAACGAAGAAAAAGACAGCTAACATTTGATTGCAGGGCCACCTATTTGATCAGATCTGCAAAAATTATCCTTGTTGTTTTGGAACATAGTCTAATTAGGGGGGTTAACTTCATTGCTTGTTGTGATTATTTGTTCTTGTGTTACCCAAGGGGGCATTGATTGTTTTCACTTTCCCCTTGCACTTCATGTGAGCCTGGGGAATAGTTGGAAGCGGTTGGTGTCTTCTTTTTAGTGGGACCTGCTTGGGGATTTCATCACCCTAAGGGACGATTCCAACCACGCGTACTGGCAGGGTATATAAAGGGGGGAGAACGAAAGTTGTACCCCAATCCAGTCACGTCATAATTGGCGGAGCGTCGAAGCTAGGGTGATACCTAGATAGACATGAAGAGTTGGTCCGAGCCTTTCAGTATCTCGCTGGGGTTCCCGACTCACGCTTGTATGGATTGGTGTTCACGGTTGTGCCTCACGTACCGAGAGTATATCGAGGACTCCCTAGAAGCCTTGTACATCCTAGATTAAGACCTTGCCTTGCCATACCCTTAATATTAATCATAGGATTGTGCTTGCTTGAAGTTTTTTCTTGTAAAAAATCTGTCAAATTTTTGATACTTTGGCCTTACTTTATCATTTTACGTCTTTCCCATAGCCATTTCCATCAAAACCAAACTTTGTCTTACTACAAAAAGGCAGCAGCGCCCCCTGCTTTACCAGAGAAAGGCAGCAGTGCCCCTGATTTTACTGCAGAAAGGCGGCAGGGCCCCTAATTTTACTGCAGAAAGGCGACAGCGCCCCTGATTTACTGCAGAAAGGTGGCAGCACCTCTGATTTTACTGCAGAAAGGTGGTAGCGCCCCTGATTTACTGCAGAAAGCTGTCTATGCCCCTGATTTTGATGTCTACACCCCTGATTTAGCTGCAGAAATATGACTACACCCCTGATTTACTACAGAATGCTGACTACGCCCATTTAACTTCCCAGGGCCATCATTTACGAACCGTGCATCGGATCGACTTCGTCCAAAAACCAAAATTGCTTGCTCTATCTAGTGGTACCTTTTATTTCTTCCTATCTAATTAAACCAATCCATTCCTCTAATCAGATACATACAATCATCTTCATCTAATCACAATTATCCAATCAACATCATCTAATCATTTGATGCTATCCAATCAAACTGATCTAGTACTTTAATAAAATTTATCAAATCATCTACTCAATCCAATCATCCGTCTACCGAATCCCACCAAAATCAAAAGCAATCCCATCCAATCATCCTAATCTGAGCTTTAATCCAATCCTAATCTGAGCTTGACTTAAATCCCAATTTGAGCTTTTATCCATCTCCATCCAAAATCTTGTATCCATCCTCTTTATCCTGTCATCATCATGAATCCTCATCGTCCATCAATAGTGGTCAAGGGAAACCCTAATTACGTTGACAATGATAATGAAAGTCTTGTCGATCAAGAGGTATACGACATAGATCCCCTTGACGCTATCATATCTAGTAAGCTTTCTCCACCCACTATCCAAAATCCAATTACTCCTATGAGCTATCATGTTATGTCTTCATCCATGCCCAATCATGCTCCTTATGCCACCTTTGACAATGGATATCTAGTATCTTCTTCATCCCCGTATTTGTCATGTCCTTCATCTACACCATCCTCTTATACAACATCTACATCCTCTTATCCTAATTTTCCATCCCAATACTCCTATTACAATTCCCCATCCATGTCCCCCTATCGTAATCCTCTTTCCCAATCTTCCCATACTAATCCTACATCCACACCCTTTTACCTTAATCCCACATCCATGTCTCCTCATCCTAATCCACCATCCCAATACCTTTATTATAATCCATCCCCCACATCCTCTTGTCCCACTACACCACCTATATCCTCTTGTCCTAATCTACAATCCATGTCCCCCTATCTTAATTCACCACTCCAATATTCTTACCTTAACCCTCCATCCAATCCTAGTCCTCCATCTACTCCTAGTCCTCCATCCAATCCTAATCCCCCATCTACTCATGGTCCTACATTCAATCCCATTCCTCAATCTAACCCTAGTCCACCAACCCATAATCCCTCATCCATTTCTACCACCCTAGCCAAGCCAACCATATGCAAGTCTCTCATCTCAGAAGTTCTCCAAGGACTCATTACAAAGAAGCCATCCCCAACTCCACATCTTGAAGTCATGGAACCATGCCATCCCAATCCATCATCCATGGTCACTAGTGATGAGACCCTTCTCCATACCACACCTATCATTGTTGTTACCACTCCTAGCACTGATCAAACCATTGAAACCATTGAACCCACTAAATCCATTGAACCCACATCTCTACTATGAGATCCACTAAACCCATCGAAGACACCCAAGTCCAATCCACTCCCTCTACTCCTAGATCCACCCAATCCATCGAAGACACCCAAATCCAATCCACTCCTCCCACTCCTAGTAGCACCAAAACCCATTCCAATGAACCTCATGAATCTTCCATCCCTCCATCTTCCCCACTTGAAGAGTCCCAACAAGACTTTACATGCCTCCCACACACATGAGTCATGCCAAGAGTCTAATCCAAAGCATGCCAGCATATCCCCTTCTCCAGATCAAGATCCTACCATCCCATCTAGTCCACCTCAAGATCACAGTCCCCCATCCATTCCATCCCATGATCCCTTTGTCATTCAAGCTTCCACTACTCCTCTCCATCTCCATCGCATGAGCCTACTACCACAAATCTAGATCCTATCATGGCCCCTACTCCCTCTCCTTCTCATGCTCCCATCATCTCCTTCTCATGATCCCTCAAAAATGCTATCCCCACACCACTGTATATCCCCTTGGTCCTCTCACATTCCTCCATGGTGGTCTCCTCGCAGAAGAAAAACAAAGCCTATACACCAACCATCCTCTTCCACCTAATAATGAACTCGATCATTCTTCCAGAATAACAAAAATCCTCCTAGATCGAATGCTCAAGAATATGAACTATCAAGGAAAATGTTTAGGCCTTCATGAGCAAGGTATTATAGAGCCCATCCAAGCTAAAGAACATTTGTATCCACAAGGTCTTGGATGTATTACTCACGACTCACAATCCAAAAATTTTGGTACAACCTCTAGACATCCTCAATGAGCCTTTTTCAAAAGGAATATCGGCTCTTCCCATCGCCCCACCAGGTCATATGTGGCCATCCCTCCTCTATCGTATCACCTCAAAACAACCATCCATCTTCCTCCTTCATCTGCTCCATCCATTTTAGGTCCTTACATCCCTCCATCTACCATCTCCAATCCTCCATCTACCATGCCCTTGTTTCCTCCAGGTCCTACGTCTATTTTGGGCCCCTATATCCCAAAATCACCTCCTCCATCTCGTCCTATCCATCCTTTCATCCATTCATCACCTATCAATCTCATCCATCATAAACATCCTAATTAGGATCGACAAAGGCACATACCTCAACATCCTCCATCTACACATAATCCCCATACTCTTACCCCCATCACTCCACATCATCCATCTCCTCACACCCATCCCATTGCTACTAAAAGCACTTTGGTTGTTAAAGAAAAAATGCATAAATCTAAGCATCCACATGAATCTATGGCTCCCCATGTCCCCTCTATAAGACATGGTGAAGAGAAGAAAAATCTAAATCTACATCAAATCCGTAGGCCACAAAGACCCACCAAAGCAAAGATCAAAACCATGTGGATCCCAAAGAAAAAAGATGCAATGCCATCACATGAAAAATTAGTAAGAACATCCAAAGTTGCTAATCCAAAAGCTCATACACCCCTTTGACTGTTTTGGGTCCTTATGTCCCGAAATTCACCATTCCATCTCCTCCATTATCCCCACATTCTCCATCCCTTAATCCTATTATCTTTCCACATCCACCACCACATGTGCCTATGTTGGTCCTGAACACATCTCCCCATCACATATCCACCCCATCATTCTATCCATACCCTTTCTAGCATCCCATCCATTTCCCATGTATCAACCCCATCAAATCCCTCTAATTCACCCTCATGCATAATCCATTTAGCCTAATAAGGTTGTACCAACATCCAATAGTCACTTCAAACATGGGCTCATAACACCTTGATCCTTATCACATGTCTTCTAAATCTACTTATCCACTTCCTTATCATTATCCATCTCCTTCTGTATGACATCCAAAAACAAAAACAAAAACAAAAAACAAAATAGTAAAGAGAAATAATTCATCCAATGGTGAAAACTTGGCAAACAAGCGCCTTGGATAAGTACCATGATGAAAACTTGGCAAACAGGCGTCATGCATAAATCCCCATCTGCACTTGGAGGAAACTTCCTGATATGTATTCCCTCCATCCTCTATGCTTCCAGCTATGCACCTGTCTTCCTATTATTCATCCTCTTCATAAATCCCCCCATCCCACCTATCTTCTGCATCCTACCATCATATCCCATTTATCTCCCATTCCCTCCATCCTTCTTGTGATCTTGATCAAAATAGGGGCACCTATCTATGCATGCTTTGGACACCTATTGGTATGCATTCCCTTCATCCATGCTCTATCATATTCTTTAGCCACCCATCCTATCCTCATCTAGTTATCTCCTTTATCTTCCCATCCACTTGTCTTTTATCCCTCATGCCTCATCATATATGACATATCTAGAGTGGGGGCATCTGCTTCCTTTGTGACATAGTCCTTGGAGAAATCATCTATCATAACATCCCTTCCATCTCCCCATCCTTATCTTCGTATCCATCTATCCTAGCATCCCTTTCATCTCCCAATTCTTTTGTCCCTATCCATCTATCATAGCATCCCTCCCATCTCCCCATCCCTATCTTCATATCCATCTATCCTAGCATCCCTTTCATCTCCCAATCCTTATATGCCCATCCATCCAAACAATCCCTCCCATCCCCCATCCCTATATCTCTATCCATTTTTTTCATCTTTATCCTCATCCCATCTCACAATCCCTTGTCATTGGTATCTAGCTATAGGCCTCCCCCCATGCAACCCAATGCCATTTATCTAATCGCCATCACTCCTGCTTCTCTTTCTTGCACATCTTTCCAATCCCCTGTCACGTTTCATCACTCATCTATCTATCATATCATCCTCCCAAGTCATTTTAATGATTTGGATAACTATCCCATCCCTGAGCTTTATGTAATCGTCATCATCTTATCCAATCCAACATGTCTATCCTATCTTGTCGTATCAGTCCCATCTTTTTATCCACTTATCCTATCATCATCCATCATCCTTTATCCATTGTTTTTCTTTGGTCTTGTCGAACTACGTTGCCCCTGTGCTTTCACGTAGGCAAGGTCGATCATTTGATCTGCCCCCGGGGTTCCATCATCAATCTTCATTGTCCACTTTGCTCTTCTATCATCTATCATTGGTCTTTCTCCTTTTGTCCATCCTATCTTTACCATCCATCAATGTCTCCATCTTGGTCAGTCATCCACCTTTCACTGAACTACGAGGGCTCTGCGCTTTCATGTAGGCAAGGCTAATCTTTGATCGGCCCCCAAGCCCCTAGGTCTTTAGGGTGTGTCAGTCCCATGTCTTGTCTTCCTTGTGTCGTGCCATCAAGCTATGCCCTTATCTAGCTGGTTCTTCACAAATAAGATCCACTTGTATCATGAGATCCAATCGATTTTGAACATCCCACGTCATAACAACCTTTTTCATAGTGATATAAAAAATGACAAGAATGTAACTTGGATATCCATTTAATAGTGATTTTTTTTGCAAAAATCACCCACTAATCAGAGGTATGTATGATTTTTTTTTCAATCTTTTTAGTTTTGCATTATTTTTTAAGAATTTAAGTCAAAAATAGGTTTTTGAATATGCATAATAGTTTGCATTAAAATAATTGTTAATTTTTAAAATTTTCAACATCAAACAAGTTTAACAATGGCTAAGAATCCCAACCCTAATCCAGATAAAAACCCTGCCCAACCAAATCCTCCACCACCAATTTCTCCATACAAAATATACCCACTATCCATGAATCCATAGGAATTTAAATCAATTGAGAAACATATGTCAGATGTATGAGATACTCTTAGTTCTTTGATATGAAAATCACATTAGAAATAATAATTTCTAATGTTGAAACTCTCACAAACCAACATATTAGGTTTGTAGAGTGGCGAGAGTCCCAAAGACAACATTACGCCAATGGTTTATCATATGATGGAGTGAGAGAACTTGACATTATGAAAGCCTGATTAGCACAACTATTTATCAAACCCAAAAATGGACAACTTGTAGATGTGTGCAAGCCTAAATTTTTGATTAAATGGTGCACACATCGAGGTATCCTAGACAATTTTTGGAAACATGGGTGGATGGTTTTTGATAAACCACCCAACAACAATCTTGATGTCCCACAATATTTTCTACGAAAACTATATACTGAGTTTATCCTAGGTAAGCATGTCTACTACTTTGATATGTGAGATTTCTAAGGTGTGAGTGAATGCCTCATGATAGACCCAGGGCACATCGAGTAACCCCACTTCTCCCTACTCTTCCTATTGTGTCCCCAAATCCAATACCTCACCCAAAGATTATTGTAGATGAAGGCAGTCGCATCTACAACAATCTCTAGGTAAGGTATTGGAGTTGGGTATGCATGTATTGAGTGACCATTTGATCACATAAAGCTCACATGTTGTGTAGTCTCTCTCAGGTCCCTCCCACCCCCTCTTTCTCTCTCTCAAGTCTCTCCCACTCCCTCTCTCTCTTAGGTCTCTCCCACTCTCACTCTCCATCTCCCCCCCCTCTCTCTTCCCCATCTCTCTCAGGTCCCTCCCACCCCCTCTTTCTCTCTCTCAAGTCTCTCCTACTCCCTCTCTCTCTCAACTCTCTCTCTCAACTCCCTCTCTCTCTCTCACACACACAGGTCTCTCCCTCCCTCTATCTTTGTCTCCCTCTCTCTCTCTTAGGTCTCTCCTTCCCACCCTAACTAGATAACTCTCTCTCTCTCTCAGGTCTCTCCCTCCCTCTCTCTCACTCTCTCTCCCTCTCTCTCTCAAGTCTCTCTCTCTCCTTCCTCCCTATATATCTCTCTCTCCCTCTCTCTCCCCCTCTCCTCTCTCCCTCTCCCTCTCTCCCTCCCTCTCCTCTCTCTCTCTCTCTCCCTCTCTCCTCCCTCTCAAGTCTCTCTCTCTCTCTCCCTCTCTTCCTCCCTCTCTCCCTCCCACCCTCTCTCCCTTGGGTCTCTTGCTCCCTCTTTCCCTCCCACCCTAACTAGATAACTCTCTCTCTCTCTCCATCTTAGGACTCTCCCACTCCCCCCCCTCTCTCTCTCAGGTCTCTCCCTCCCTCTATCTCTCACTCCCCCTCTCTATATTTCACTATATAATATTAAAATGTAGCATATAATATATACTATGTATTAAATATATTATATAATAAATATTACATTATATTAATATAATAGATAATATTTAATACATACCATATATAGTATATATTAATATATACTAATATACCAATATATTATATATTATCTATTATACATAATATATTATATATTATATATTAATATATAATATATATTATATATTAATATATAATATATATTATATATTAATATATAATATATAATATATTGGTATATTAATATATATTAATATATTATATATTTTATGTAGTATAAATAATACAAGGATATTTGTTACAAATGGATATCCATTTTTTCTAACAAAATTAGTAGGCTTGGGATTTCACTCGGGATTTGGTTCAGGATAACCATACCTAGAAAGTCAACTAAAAAAATGTGTTTAGAAAATTTCCTTAGTTTTCCAAAGTTTTCCCTTGTGGCTGATGACTTTTTTAATCCAAATTTGATGAAACAAAAAGGGTTTATTAAAAAAAAATGTCATTTTTCCACCAATATAAGATGTGTTATTTTGAATTTAATAGATAATTATTATTGATTTTCTACATAAATTCTGACTAAAGTCCTTATTGATAGGCTTATTGAAAAACTTCTATAATTTTCAAACTATTTCACTTTTTTCGAATCTAAAAGATGTGTCACATTCTATGCTTCACATACTATAGGATAAAAAATTAAATTGAATTTCATTAATTTTTGACCAAGTTATGGTGGTTAGACAAACATGTTTTGATAATTTTGAAATGTTCAAATAAAAAATTCATAACTAATTATTTACTTACAAAAAAAAAATGTGGCACATTTGGGCATGTGTCCTCTACTTATATTGAAAGTTTTAGAAAAAAACATTATTTTTCTCTTGTACATAGGTTGGTCAAACATCCACCTACTTTTTATCTTTTTCTTGAAAATTTAGTACTATTGCATTGAAATTTCAAATTTTCACAAAATAGATTTACTTTTTTCCAAAAAAGGACTAGTAGCCTAGAAACTACATTCAATTTGCTATAAATTATATTCTTTATTTTTCAAATTATGTTAATAACCTATTCAATTTTTTATGTCAAGTTGCCTGACTCTATTTTTTATGAATTTTCATTACCACTTAGGGGCCTAGTTTGGACCCCCATAATCCTACACTTACCCGGTTACTAATTTCTTTTGTATCTTTAGATGATATTTGTTCCAAAAGGGTGTGGATTTCATGTTCATTCTTTATATTGCAACCTTGTTTAGTATGAATCTTAAAGCCTTGACCATAGCATTATTCCAAGATAATGGGTGTATTAGTTACCTTGTTTTCATAAGATCGAGGATCATTTATAGAATCATCTTGGTTGACATTACCATGGTCTCTAATGCTTAATGGGAAAGGTAAAAATTGTAAATTACTCTCTTTGTGGGAGGAGGAAAACATCTCCACTAGAGGTATGATAGGTCTTGTTGATTGTTGAGAATTATGAGTAGGCAATACCAGATAAAGGACAACATCACTTCTAAGGGTAGGTAATGCATTATGTGTGGGGTTTTAATGGATATTTTTATCTTGCACCAAGATAGCTTCACTTGAAATATATGCATTGGGAGATAAGGAAATATGTGCTTCATCAATTATAGGAGAAGCATTACCAAAGATAGAGATTGATACATCAATCAAAGATCTCAAAGAGGACATCATTTTCCCAAAGCACTTAGCCATTATAATAGTGTATTACTCACAATTATACACACTAAAATATTGATTGTTAAACACAATAGGCACAAAAATAAAAAATAGATCTGGATATAAGACCTTGATAGACTACTGTCACTTAAATCTGAGCAAGAATACGCTAGTCAAGGGCATGGTACACCCTAGACTAGAGACTTGCTTTTTGAAAATTCAAAAATTGGAACTGTAGTGTGATATCTAGGTAATTTGTTTTGTGATTGTGCAAGTGTGACTGTGAATAAATTTCCATAAATTGATAGAATTATAATTTTGCAATGTGAAATTCAAATATGCAAGCAACTTCTAAAATTCTCAGCCAATAAATGTAATTCAAAATGTAATTTTCAAGTACAAAAATTTAATGGTCCTAACTTGACAAATCTGAAAATTTGAAATCTTTCTCTTTTTAAAATGCAATTTTTTTCACCTTTTTTTACTATATGTAAATGCTATAATGAACACTTTAAAACTTACAAATTTTGATTTTCAAATTAGAATATGAAATAATGTAGATTTATGAATGCAATTATAAAGTAGATCTAGCTTATAATGATAGAAATCAACCCTATTTAAACTTTTTAAATGCAAAATGTTGTGTAAATTTTTTTATTTTTTTAATTATTTTATGAAAATGATGAATAAAAAAAAACTAAGATTAAACTTGGATCTAAAATGATATGCTTTAGATTTGAAAATTTTCAAAAGTGTAAGACACGTTGGGTTCACCAAAATGTTTGGTTGGGAAAAGGATCACCACACTCTTCCCAAATTTTGGAATGGTAAGGGATTAAAAATGATCTCAACACCCACTTGGCTACAAACCTTGTAGGGAGAGATAGAATGGTGGATTAAGGTTATAACCCCTTTTTTAGTGGTGGCAAGAATGTTTGGATAGTTTAATTTGATATGATGCAATAATGTTCCTAGATCTATTATGAAAATGTAACAAACTATAATTAATTTTGAGAAATCTAATGCAGAAAGACAAAAAAACCCTATAGACATAGAGGGTAGACACAAAGGAATTTGACATTCAAATTTGGTGTTGATTTAGCTAGTCTAGGGTGTAGGGCACTCTAGACTAGACTCCTACTTTTTGAGATATGATATCAAAGGCCAGAGGTCCCTAGTCTATAGTTCCTATTCTTCTAGGGTCACTATTAGAACTTTGTTTGTTGATGAGAAAATGCAGTTTCCTTGACAACTTGTAGGTTTTAAGTGCATGAATTAGAAAATAGACTTCAATTTTTACCTCCAATTTTCTTTATATTTGTAACATGCACACATAAAAAGAGGGGAAGCATTGTGCCATATAGAGGCTTTCCTAAGTCAAACCCTGTGTTCGTATTTCTACCTCCATGATGACAAAATATGATATAAAGAGAGGTTATCCTTGGATGGATAGAGGTTGAATTGTTAAACAAGTAATGAATTGACAACTTGCTACAACTCACCACTCAGATCTGGTCTCCTTGATGAGTTGAATTCATGCTCATCACCTTCATGGATAGATTGTTTCTTGTCTCGAATTGATTTGGATACCTAAAAGTGTTAGTGCTCATAAATAAAATGTATGTAAAACATGAACAAAATTACATAACACCTGACATGATGCTTGGTGAGTGAAAATGCTACAATAATGCTGACAATTCTGCTCTTGATTGATTTTTGAAATATTTTTTTTCTCTCCAAAAACTACTAGGATTTCAAATGGTGAAAATACTATGTATTTACATGCAATTAACCTAACTTCACAAAAATAAAATGTCAATAGCTAACAAATAAAATTGGAAATTCAAATAATAAATTACTGACACCAACATATTAAAATTGGAGCCAAAATTAGTTGGTCTAGGGCAAGGGGGGGCCTATACCAGACCCATCCTTTTCGGGGTCAAAAGTGTTAGGGGATACTTTCATTCCCTTATTTGATTTTCTTAAGATATTTATAAAATGGGAAATTAAATGCATAAATAGGTTCAAGCACATAGGGGGAGCAAAATGTAGTGTGAAATTATCAAGGGTGATAATTTTTTATGCTGGAAGAGGAGTTTAGAGTTTTAGTTAAAGAGTATGGATTTAATGAAGATGATGAAGGTGATTTAATATCACAATTTGTAGTGGTAGAGAGAGTAGCTTGAGTTATGTCAAGTAGATGATAGGAGTATGCACACTAAATAGAGAATAAAATGATAGAACAATACACAATGCAAAGCTCCTACTCTATACTTAGTTGCACTTTCATTAGATCAAAAGAAATGTAAATTAAATAATTAAAGGATAGTGAGATTCCCTTGGCAACACCCTCTTGATGCCATGAATTTTCTCTAGATTTGTTGATGGAGAGGATAAATGTAATTGCATAGAATTTTTAGCAGCATGAGCTTACTTTGCATCCAATTTCAACCCTTGGAAATGACTTGAGCAATGGGATATTTATATATTTGATGATAACAAATGGAGAATTTGGACTGATTTAGAATGAAAAATCAAAATTGAATAATAGGAATTTAAATTTGAATATGAGAGGGATGGGAAATTAAATGTTGGTAGTTGGTGTATGGAGGGTTGGGATTAAAATTTTATTTTGGATTTGGATAGAAGGTAGTTGGAAATAGGTGTCTAGGATTTGTTTGATTGATTTGATGGCTAAGATTTAGGGTTGGTTCTATTTAAGATTGATTAATTTTATTTATTTTTATTTTTTTAATTGTGGATTGGACATGATTGTCTTATTACTATGGATTAGTTTAGATTTGTGGCTTGAGTCTAATTAATCAAACACCTAGATTATTTAATTAAATATTGGAGAGCAATGTACGAATTGGTTTAGTTAGATAAATATGATTTATTTATTTAATTTGATGATGAAGTTTTAGAGGCTAAATGCTAGTTAACTAAATACATATAATTTATCTAATTAATTGGTGTTGAGATGATGAGTGTGGTAAGGATGTGATTAGTATGGTGTCAAAAGTGGTAAAAATGGTGATGTTAGAGTAGTCAATTTTAAGTGTTTACATTTTTCCTCTCTTTAAAATGATATTGCGATAAGAAGTAATGTTATTTCAAATAAAGTAGATGCATACACTTAATGAGATAGGATTGGTGGTAGGATTCCCTAATTTCTTGGAAGAGTAAGGGTTAGAAAATGGGTTAGTGATGACCCCTTGATAGAGCAGGAAAGTTGATATGACTTGGGTGGTCTCTTAAAATCATAAGTAGGTCTAGAGGGATGAAGAATGGGGTTTGAATAGGTAGAAGGGAGGGGAAGATGGTTATATGTAGGAAAGTTGGGATACATGGAGGTGAAGAAATAATGTTAAAGGGGATGAGATGTGAAGAGTTATGTAAAGGGCTATGATGGGTGTGGATGAGGAGAGTGAGAATGACAATAATGATGTGTGATGATTGGGTAAAGTGGATGGGAGGTGCATGCTGGGAAATAATTGAAGAGATTCCAAATGTTGTAAGCAACTTCTTTATTGTAGTACCTGACATTATGTAGCACAATATAAGGGATCATAACGATGGTGTGCCGAGAACTTGAGGAATTAATATCCAAGTAGGTATATGACTTTATGCACCATCATATGGAAGACCATGATGATGCTATTCATAAGGTGCCTCAAGATAGAATCATAAATGAAAGCCACAAAAAAAAACACAAGTAAGCAATAATGCACAAAAGATGAAAAGTAAAGCCATAATATTTTCCCTTGATCAAGTTGAAATCCAAAAATCTATTGATATGATGATGATGATAACCTTGTTGATGTGTGAATGATATATCTTGAATAAAATAATTCAAAACTAAATAAGGTTTGGATTTCAACAAGATTAAGGATAAAGTTTATGGATGTTTGGATACATGTTCAATTGTTTGAGTAAAACTGTTTAGAGTTTTCTATGTTGTTGGTGTGGTGTTTGGATAATTGTGATCTTTGGATTTTTGAATGGTTGTGTGGATTGGGCACTAGGTATGGGATCCTAATCTTGAAGGTTTGACTATTTGGAATTTAGGATTGTGGACCTTGTTTTTGGATTGGATTTTCTATTTAGGATTGGATGATGTTTGCATTGTTAAGGAGAAAACTTTTTCTAACACCAAAGGTGACAGTGTCAAGTGGATGGAAGAATGAGATTACAGATGGAAATGAGGGAGGGTATTCATGATGGAAATGGGGACTGGATGCAATTTCTAAGGGTTGTGTGACATAGGAAAAATATTCCCTAGTAGGTCATGTGCCATTTATGATGCTATCCTTGGACATATAAAGGGATTGTAAAAAACATGCTTCAATATCCTATCCACTTCCTAATCAAGATCAAGATTAGGAATGCGAATAGGTATTGATGACATGGAGATGCGAATGCAATGGATGGGATGATATAATTGTGTGCTATGGAAGGATAATAAATGGTTGTGGAGGATGGATGGGATGAGTGGATATATGAAGCTTCCCTCCAAGTATAGGGTACATGTAGACAAAAAAATACACTTGGCATTCATAAATAGGTTTTAATCATGGTATTTGCTCAAGGTGTTGTAGGAAAAGTTTCATTGTTGGATATTTTCTCTCTTTACCATTTTGATTCTTTTCTTTTTCAGATTCAAACATCCACTTCCATGCTAAGATAATGACATCCAATTTTGTTAGTTGCTTCATGTGTTTCATGTTGCTAATGTTGTGCTCAATGAAATTTGTTGTGGTCTTCAATTGCTAAGTTTGTTTCTCCTAGTGTCTCCCTAAGAAAATAAATTGGAAGGTAGGTCAAGTATAAAGGATTTATGGTTATGTGAAAGTTTATATGAAAGGGATGTTGTGAGCTTCAATTTCTAAGTTGGTTTCTCCTAGGTTCTACCTAGGAGAATAAAGTGGGAGGTAGGTTGGATAAAGAATGTATGGTTATGTGAAATTTTATATGACATAGATGTTGTGATGGAGGTATGTGGGGTGATGGATTGGGTTGGGAAAAAGGGGTAGATGGAAGGATGGGATTATGGAGGCATGAATAAATTTCATGGGACGACTAGGAATTAGGATTGACAAGTTCACACACCATTTTTTTGAGATTGAATTTTTTGTGGGATGTGATGGTGGGTTTTGGATGTTGAAGTTTAGAACTCATTGGTTGAGGGGATCTCATATTTTATGCTCTTGGATATTAGATCTTCAAATTTGGATTGGGTATCTATATTGTCTGATTTTGAAACCCAAAAGAATTTTATTTTTTGACTTGTTAAATTCTTGTCTAGATATTTAGTTTGCAAGGATTTCATTTTTTTTGTATTTTTAGGATTGTGGACCACTAACTTTTGGCCCTCAATTCATGTGTTTTTTTTATTTAAGGTCCTTGGATTTTGAAGACTAGTTTTTGAACTTAAATAAACTTTGTATTTTGGAATTTTTGAATATTTAAGATTTTGGATTTGGAATGGTGGGCTTAGCTATGTGGGATTATGGGGTCTAGGTAGGTTTTGTTTTTTTCATCTTTGGATTAATTGGGATTCCAAATTTTTAGGTGCAAGGAGTTTATGATTTTGGAGGGGTTCCTTAGGATATATTGATGCATCCAAGTCTATTTTAAAGCTCAATTCTGGAGTCCTCTTAGGTGGAAACAACTTCATGTCATTTATATTCAAAAAAAAATTGTCACAAGCCATATTTTGTGTTTCATACATTGTGAGAAAAAAATGAATATGCCAACATGTCTAAGTGGGTTATTGAATGCTAGGGGAGACTTTTTTTTGTACCCTAGTTCTCTCGATTATTGTGAGCTACATTATTCTAGCACAATGCCTTAAGAGTCCTAAGTGAAAATTTTTGTCTTAAACTATGATAGATTTGTTCTTGGAATCCATGGAACCTAAGAATTATTCATCTAAACCTCAAATACATGTAGGTTCTCTCCATAACATACTCTCTCAAATTTTTATATCTCTAAACCATTTGACCATGTCAATGATGTATGAAAAGTTGCAAAAAGTGTCCTTTGTATTCAACAAAAACTTTTCAAGAGTTGTATTTTACGTTTCATATGTCATGACAAAAACCAATTTCACAAACACATTTGAGTGGGTAGGTGAATGCTATTTGATTCCCTATTTCACACCCAAACTATCCCAATCATTTTGAGCTACATTATTTCAACGCAATCTCTTAAGAGCCCTGCGTCCAACAAAATTTCAAACTATGGTGTATTGATTCTCATAATTCATGGAAATTAAAAATAATATATCTAATACTATAGTTTCATGTAGTTTCCTTCCATAATAACCTCTCCCAAATTTTTATATCTCCAAGCCATTTGATCATGTCATCAATGTGTGAAAAAATGCAAAAAGTGTCATTTGCATTCAAAAACTTGTCAACAACCATATTTTGCATTATTCATCTCATGGGACTCAATAGAATATGAATAAATTTCTATGTGGGTGTTTTAATGTTAGGGAAGGAATTTTTTGCACCCCATTTGTCCTAATCATTCTAGGCTCCATTATTTCGTGTAGTCTATTAAGATCCTTAAGTGTAAAAAACTACCAAACTATGATGTACTTGTTCTTGGAATCCATGAAACTTATGAATTTTCCATTGAAACCTACAAATACACATAGGGTACCTCCATGATAGCCTGATATTTTTATATCTACAAACCATTTGGTCATGGTAACATTGTATGAAATGTTGCAAAAAGAATCATGTGTTAAGAAAAAACTTTTTAGAAGCCATATTTTTCATTCTTCATCTTATGGGGATTAAAAAACACATTAACATATTGAGGTGGGTGGGTAAACATTATAGGAGGGATTTTTTGTACCCCAATTATGCTGATCATTTTGGGATGCACTATTCCAGTGCAATCTCCTAAGAGCTATAAGTGCAAAAAATTATCAAACTATGACAGAATAGTTCTCGATATCCATGACACCTAAGGTTTTTTTGCTTGAACCTATAGCTACATGTAGGTATTCTTCACAATAAATTCTCTCACACTATTCCAACGTAGTCTTTTAAGAGACCTAAGTGTATACAATTACTAAATTACGAAGGACTACTTTAGGGAATACGTGGAATCTAATAATGTTTTCTACAAACCTAAAAATACACATAGGGTTCCTCTAAAATATTATCTATCAAATTTGTATATCTCCAAGACATTTAATTGTGGTGATGATGTATGAAAAGTTATAAAAAGTGGCATTTACGTTCAACATAAAATTGTTGGGAGCCATCTTTTGTGTTCTTTGTAGATCATGGGGCTCAATTGTCTACATGAACATGTAGATGTGGGTGTTTGAATGTTAGGAGAGGCCTTGTTTCAGGGTATGTGCAGGATCATCATGGAAAAAATAGGCCCTTAAGTAGCGAAAAATTCAAAAAAATCAGAGTTAGGCAACTTGACATAAAAATTTGAATAAGTTATCTATATTATTTCAAAATATGTAAGAATAGAATCTGTAGCAAATTGAATGTAGTTTCTAAACTACTAGGTTTAAAAAAAAAAAATCTATTTGGTGAAAATTTAAAATTTCAATGTAGCAGTACTTAAATTTCAGGGAAAAAATAAGGTGTCTATCTAACCACCCTAACCATAGTAAAATGATAATATTTTTTTATAAGATTTTAGATATAAGTAGAGGACTCATGTATGAATGTGATGCATATTTTTTTGTAATTTTTTTCCAAGTAAATAATTAATTATGAATTTTTTATTTCAATTTTTAAAAAATGTAAAAACTCATATGTCTAACCACCTTAACTTGGTCCAAACTTCATGAAATTCATTTTTTCTTTTGTTAATCCTATAGTATGTGAAGCATAGAATGTTACACATGTTTCAGATTCAAAAAATGTGATATTGTTTGAAAGCTATAGATGTTTTTCAATCGGCCTATCAATTAGGAATTTAGTCGTAATTAAAATAGAAAATGAATAATAATTATTCATTAAATTCAAAGTAAAGTGTAATTTATATTGGTGGAAAGCTAAGAATATCCTTTAAAAACCCTTTATTTTCATCAATTTTGGGTAAAAAAAAGTCATCAACCACATACCCTACACAGACCCATCATATCCCCACTTTTTGGCCCATCATGTTCCTACACATAACCTTCACACTCCAACTCTCCCAATCATTTTTGGCTACACTATTCTAGCGTAGTCTCTTAAGAGCCTAAGAGCAAAAAACTACCAAATTATGATAGATTGGTTCTCAAAATCCATTGTACCTATGAATATTATATTTCAACCTATAGGTGGATATAGGGTCCCTCTACAGTACCATATCTCAATTCTAGTCAACTCAACATTGTTTGAATATTTCAACAATGAATGTATTCTTGCAAAAAGCATCAGTTGAGAGTATTGTAATCGTGGAAACAAGATTTTTTGTATTCTGTGCATCGTGGAGGTTAACTAGCTACAACAACATATCAAGATAGGTGGTTAAATCCATTAAAAAAACCTAGATTCTTATTTTTTCATGGAAAATATAGGGTTGTCCTATTTATGACTATTATAACACCCCTATTTATGGCTCTACAACAATCATAATTACCTAAATTTTATCATTTTTGTGGACATGAAACCATTGTTAGATTTTGGTGTGTACTACCCTAGGAAACCAAAATATTTCATTTATCTAGTATATATTCATGGGATTTGATGATCTTGTGGGTTGTTGTAATGATCAAATCTTACTAGGAGTCTACCCTAGCCCCATGATCTTTAAAATTTCTTGAATTAGATTTGACTACTTTATCTAAGAGTTAAAAAAAGTGAATGACCTAATAGAGACTGTCATGGAGGTCAAAGGAGGATGTCTTGTCAAGATTAAAATTTGACTTCCCTAATGACAACTCATCAAATTTTAATGAGTGTAGATATTTTGAAAATATCATACATTTCTATATTTTTAGGTTTTGTATACGAGGGAGATCTCTTCAAAAGGACTATCACTTGCAACTAAAGAGCTCATCTTAAGGGTCTACTAGAACATGAAGAATTGTAATAGATAAATTTTTATGATGAAAAAGGTCATCATGCCAACAAGGATATCCATGTCAAGAAAATATTGTAATGTCACCTCAATAAAAGCATTTATGGAAAAAAAAAGGAAGATAATATGTCCTTGTGGACATCTATGAATATGGTTAAACCATAATAAAAGGATAGTTATATTGCTTTAGAAAAGGAAAAGTCATGACATTTAAAGATATTCATATTAGTTGACTAGAGGATTTCCACCTAATGACTAGAATTCCACATGTAATTTAAGATATAGTTATGTAAAAATAAATGATATTGGAGAATAGTAAGTTAAATGGTTGTCATATCATGTCAATTTTTCCATACACAAAAATATATTCGTGTGCAACTACTAGGAATTATACAAATATAATATGAAAGAAATAACATGGTAGTTAGGAGATTGTCTTAGTAGACCACAAGTAGTCACAATTCCTTGAGATAATTATATAAATATATACCAACAACAAGAATCCACTTTGACTACCATAATAAACAAGGATAATCATAAAAAAATATAGATAATTCTGTCACAAAAAGGACATTCATAAGTTAAAGTATAGCCATGTCATTTACACATAGAGGACTATCTTAATATGTCGATAAAGATAACCATGTCACCAAAACCACCATATCATAGTAAACATGTTAACCAAGACTATCATACAAATAACAAGAGAGCAATTATATCATTCAAACTCAATCACATAAAAAAGGGATAGTTGTCACAACTAAAGATAATCATAAATGGCATTAATACAGTCATGTACTATTTATGATAGTCATTTGAAACTATCAAGTCACAAAAAAACAATACTATCACCAAAGGATAATCTCATAAACCATGAAGCCTATCATATTAGATAAATTACTATCTAATAGTTATTAGGGTGCTCAATGCACATGAGCTTACATTGTGATAAGGTTGAACTAGAAAGAAGCACAACATATTAGTGATAAAATTATAAGATATTTTAGAAAATGAATGATATGATGCTATTGCTACACATACATAGGTTATGGAGATAGTGAAAGGGTTGATAACGAGTAAGATGATTTAAGAAGAAACCAAGAGGGTTTCATGGAGTTTGAAGATGATTTAGTCATAAAAAGAGATTTAAATCAAAGTGAGAACTTATTGTTTCAAGGATCCTTATGAAAAGAACTTATGTAAGATGCATCAACCCATAATTTTTTTAGCACTATTGATATAAAAATATTGAACTTGTGTTATCTAGTGGTTTATCATATAAGGATATTTTTGTAGGAATTTAATATGGATGGATACAATGAATATTATAAAATATGATAAGATACAAGATAAATTTTGATGAGGCTTTGAAACATGGCAATGAGATAAAATGATAAAATTGGGTGGGTTTTTCAATAGAAACACCTAATTTGATTAAAAACAATATAATGACAGTGGATCTAACTTAGATAGGGAACTAAATAAAGTTGATAATCATATATTCCTAAAAAATTATCTTACTTATTTTCTATCTCCAATTTATAATGATTTGTCTTGATTTGAGAGGCATATAATCATATATAGGATGATTAAGGATAAAGGTGGAAATAATATTGTTGCAGTTATACCTAACATGTATGCATGCTAGCATAATTTTTAATTTATGTTAGTATGTCCTAATTGTTCCTAGTAATAATTTATCATCATAACAACCCACAAGATCATCGTGAAACTCTAGGCATTCCTTCAAACTAAGGCATTATATTGATGAACAATCAAGAAGGTATGACTATCCCTTAAAAATTATGGGACTATCCAAAATATATGCTTTTGATAAACTATTATGACCTTGTAACCAACAAAGAAATTATTACTTGTTTATAAAAATCATACTATATCAAGCATATATCAACAAGCAATAAAAATAAATTCTTTAAAACCCTAAAGATTCCAAACCCTTGAACAAAAGTTAAAGAGATATGTTTGTTTTCTTTCATTTTTCATCTAAAAAGGCATGAACAGTAGTAAAAATATATCAATATCATGAATCCTAGGTGATGGAGCATCAAGGAGATCCTCATCAAATACTAAAAACTCAAAAAAATGAAACTCTTACCTCTTATCAACCAAAGTAACCGAAAAATTAAACATTAAAATATTGAAATGAGTATATAAATGAGCTTGTCTATACAACCATAATGGTAAAACAAATTTGTATTAACCGAAAATATATATAAGCTTACAATGATATATGTTTCTAAAAGTATAATATTTATACAAGAAAGTCATATAGGAATATAGTCACATATCTGTAATACAAAAATATATGTATCAAATTGCCACATAGTAATACAACAAAGGACCCTAATGTAATCACTTCCCTCTAGTGGAAGGGAAGAGATCATGAACCACCTGAATATCAATTGGATGCAGAGGCATGCAATGCTGGTTTCTTTCAAACCCATTGACTCGACCTCCTCTCTAGAATATTCTAGACCTAAACCCAATATGATAAAAATTATAATTATATAAAAATAGAATTACAAAATGACATATAATAGAATAATCACTTATCACATCCTCATAATCACTTTGAACCATTTTTTCCCTCTTCATTTGTAATAGGGGTGTGCTCACGAACTAGAGTTGTGAAGCAGGTTGTGGCAAGCATCAAGATACAAATTAAAATACAAATGAATACCATTCAAATTTTTCACTTTATAGACATATAAAAAGCCAAATATAATATGAAATTTACTAATTTGGCTTATACCTCTATCAAATAAATTGAAGACGATACTACTATGGAAACACTATGCTCTATTATGGTATGAATATCAAGAGTATCAACTGATATGATTATGTGAAAATGAAACAATATTATTAAATTATAAAAATCTACCTAACATTATTTTACAAACATTTAATGATTAAAAATACTTAATCTTACCCCAATATAAGATGTATGACCACTTCAACTAACATGTAATAATTTTGAAGGCCCGACATTAATTAGTTCAACATCCAATGTGATTTTTAAGATTATCATTTATATAATGTTAAAATATTCACACATTTTATATTTATTATGTATTTACTAGTAATATACCCATGGACTCGACATCATTGTGTAAGTGAGAGGTGGAGGGCTGCTAGACATAGGGTGAACACTTTGACCTTGAAATTATATAAGAAATATTTTAGTAATTTAGTTAAGCATACATTTCAAAATAAAATATTCTAAATTGAATTTGACCTTATTCAAATTTGTCTATATATCATACCAAATGTTCAATCCATTAGCTCATATGTCATGACAATATGATCCAATATAGATATGTCCTATTGTTGGTTGTGTGCATTGCGATCATCCTCAAACCCATAAGTACAAAGAGAATCACAATTTTTACATAAGTTAGGTAATCTTCGAGACCTATAAGACTCACCCACATCACCCTATGCTAGAGGCCTAGCATGCTATGAAAGGGTCTAAGTGAGTGAGCTAATGGATGTAGGGTCTCTACCTCAAAACCCTCCTTCACAATTGAATGCATAGTAACATTCTCAAACTCTAGCCTAGAAAAGGGTATCTAGCACATTGTTCCCCCTCTCTATCCTATTCTAAGCCCCCATCTCTACCCTAGAAACCCCAAATGTCAAAATAATTCATCTCATTGAGGAAAAACTCACAATAGAGTTTCCTCAAATAGTATTGCAAGAACTCATTGTTATTACATGAAGGATGGTCAAAAACCATCCACCAACTATCTCAAAGATTATTCCTTATCCCTTGGTAGTGGCACCAGTGGATAGGGAACCTCTTGCAAGCATTGTGTATGGGTACATTAGTTTATGGGTCAATGAACAACACACAATTCAAATTTCATTTTTTTTTGTTTGATTTGATCGTAGGATAATTTTTCCACCTAAAATTATCATTGTTATTTCGTCTTGTTCAATCAAGTATTTATTTGGCCACTCATGGATACTATGTGAGAGAAGATCGATTCTAGTGAACTAGTGAGTGTAGACTTATGGGAGTTTATTCCTAATGGATATCTTAACCTTTCAATTATTATCTCAAGTTATTTTTTATTGTTTTCTATTTTCCTAATATATGTTCTTGTATCCTAGGAGGATTTCAGGGAAATGTAGGAGGGGGTTGTTGTGGTTTCTCTTTAGTAAGGCTTTCATCAACTGGTGGCACATTCTCAATTCCTATAAATTAAAGAAAACCAACTCAAAAAAAAATCAATCTATCTATTTAATTAAATTTTTACACTAAAAAACAAAAAACTTACCTCTTCAACCTTGGTGACATTGTGGTGGAATTTTGGAAATGGAAAAATTGTTGATGAATGAGATATTACTCAATGTGAGCATGCTCTAAAAGGATGCAAACTAGGTTTTGTTAAGAGGCCAAGTTCAAATGATCTTGACCTCTTAATTCTTTTATTTAAAGAAAAAAAGGCAAGTGTGTTATAACGTGCTCACATTATAATCCATTCACATTATATTGTGTTTCCATTGTTCCCACATATTTTTGTACAAGTTTAACCAACTTTATCTATGACATGTAGATATATTCCTCTACATCACCAAGGAAAAAAATGTCTTCACATCCATTTTCTCAACTTTAAGATTAAAAGGAGAAGTAATTGAACAAATATGTGTAATGGATAAAAAAATTGAGGAGGTTATTCCTCTAAACCCTTAAAAATATTTGAATCCTCCACACTTAGTCTATCCTAAACCTATAGATAAATCTCAAGTGGAACCTCATACTCTTTGGCTATAGCTACACAACTAAATTTGCATTCTCCTTTAGTTGCTTGGTTATAAGAATATACCTTATCTCCATGAAGACCACATTTTGACTATATATTGTCTTACTAATAATAGGATTCAAATACTATATCCCTTCAAATATTATTGAATCCAATGAAGATACACTTAACAAATTTGATGCCCAACTTAGATCTATTTAACTTTGGCACATGAATATCTCATAACCAAATAATAATATATGCTTAAGTGAGGGATTTTTCCATCCAAACCTACTATAGGGTTTTGTCAATAAGAGAAAATGTAGGAGACCTATTAAACAAATAAAATTCTACCTTAATTATTTCAACACATACCTTTAAACTTGAATTGACTCCATTAAGAGTCCTCACCAACTCCATTTTGTTAAGGGGTGCATGGAGTTGTCTTATGCTACATAATACAATTCTCCTTAGATAACCTATAAAAATATATTGATTAATATTATCCAACACTATATATTCAAGGACCTTGATCTTCTTCATTTCTTGGTTCTCTATAAGAGCCTTAAATTCTTTGAATTATTGAAGATCTTAAATTTATACCTTAGAAATAGACCAATTTTTCTTTGAGAAATAATTAATAAAAAATATATTAAAATAATTTTACAAATGAAGATATGTCAATTGGACCAAAACACCATTATGGATTACATCTAAAACATCTAAAAATATAGAAAAGATTGAACATAATTTTTCTTTCCATAAATGTGCAATATTTATAAAAGAATTTTTTTTAGAAAATAAATAACTAAATTATCTAAAAGATTTTTTTTTAAGGATCTAAGGCCTTTCTCACCAATGTGGCCTATATACTACAATATAGTCTTCTCAATCATTAGGTTATTGATATTTAGGGTAAAAGCAAGCATAGGAGCCCACATGCACATCCATGTGATCCAAGATTGGATATTATAGATCTCTTTCCTATAGGTTTTGATGCCAAAAGTATGGACGTTGTAGATCTCTTACCTTTAGTTGTATTTGAACTATAACACTAAATTTATGTCCTCACACCAATGTGGAAAATAGTTCCAATTTAAAATACCTTCAAGTAAGAACCATAGTTTCATGAACCATCTTGCACCCTTATTTGTTAAATAGCACACACACACTTGTATCATTCATCTTAGTAATAGATAAAAATTTCCATACAAAGCTTGGTATATACAACACTATTAAGAGGCCTTTGATCCTCTGATCATTAAATATGATCTTGACTCTATTGCATCTAACAATATCAAAGCATTTATTGTAGCCAATGTAGACCTTTCCATTACTAAACTTCTTATAATTTGAAAGAAATTCCTTGTAGGGATTCATGTGACTAGAAGCACTAGATTCAATCATCCATCTGTCCTCATATGTATTTTTGTTCAAGGCTACAATATATACTTATCTAGATTTATCCTATTGAACCCCTTAGATTAGAATCGTCATCTAATTCATTATTCTCCTTCTCCTTACATTCCTTGTGTTTATTTTAGATTACCATAGTTCAAATTCTTTAACTTGGATTTACCAAAAGAATTAGATATCACCTTATATTTTGATATTATTTCTTCTTATTCTTCCCCTTACCTTTCTCCTTTGACCCACCTTAAGTTATTAATGCATTCTTTATGGAATCTTAAGCTGTTTTTTTGTGTTGGAGTACCCACAAATTTTTTGAGCATAAGAATTGTGGAATTCATACTTATAGCCACCATAAAGTTGTCTCAAGAGTTTGGAAAAAATACAAAAAAAATGCATTATTCATCGTCATCTATTTTCATGTCTATGAATTATAGATAGCTCACAATGATGATGAATTCATTTAAGTGATTTACAACTAAGTTATCATCACCCATGATTAAATAATAGAAATTATTTTATATAAAAACTTATTTACTAAGGATTTAGCCTAGTATAGGCTACCCAACTTCTTCCAAAGGCTTTCCATGGTGGTTTCTCTCAATAAATTTGTTAAAATCAGATATTCCAAACACAACCTAACTAGGCTTATGAATTTTCAATTTAGGTCACCTCGTAGTCTTTATCCTGCATAGATATAGGTTTATTTATAGAGACTATAATCCATATATTTTTATATATGAGAAAACCCTTCATTTTAATCTTCTACAACTCAAAATGCATTCCATTGTACATCTATCAATCTCTAATTATTAAGTTTTTGTTAGGTATCATTGGACCAAGAACTCTCCTATGCACAAATTTTATGCAAACTAAGACTAATAATAAAAAACATATTTTCCCTAACCTAACATCTCATGTGATGGCTAGATTTTGATATGAAATGAAAATTCCTACTTAATCTTTAAGGAGAGTAGTGTTAAATGATAAAGACAAAACAATTTCAAATACATATAATGTATGCAAAGACATGCAACACATTAAAAAATTACATATAATGTGGGAAAATCCTTTAGAGAAAATACTAGCAACAAGGAAGCCTTAATGTGTTATTCAATAGTCACAATATGTTCCTAATACAATCTTTATAGTATCCAAACCTTTATACAAGCACCAACTATGCCCAAATAAATTTTAGTAGCATAAAATATATTATGAATATAAGTACTACAATCTCCATCCCAAGCATCCAATTCCTAGAGAAAGTCCAACTAATAAATTGCAAATGGTTTTTTGAAACCAAAGACAATAATCATGGACAAACTTGATGCCTAAAATGTATGACATAAATTTCAATGCCCCTTCACGATGGTTGAACATGCCAAAATTAAAATGTAACTCCCATAAAAATTGGACACTCCACCTTTTACTTATTTCTTCAGTATAAATATGCTTTATGATTTGTCATCACTACATGTCATAAGTTGGTCAATTTAAACATATTCCACTTTTTAACTCTCTTTTGCATTCTCTTAGTGCGTCATAATACAAATCACACATGGTATGGAGTGCCACTTGAAGTGGGATATTTTTTTCCATGTAGACATATAGTTAATACTTTAAAGAAAAAATAATTCATTCCACACAAAATTAAGATTGTATGAATTTGAGAAGGAGATTTTTAAGTTTTGGCAATGTTTTTAAAAGTGATATTTGGTAATAAAAAAGAAAGAAAATTAATGTTTACTTAAAGATAGTTTTTTTTTTTTTTCAAGTATTTCTTGAAAGTTGAGGTTTAATATAGGGGTGGGTGCAAAAAGATGGGTGGCCAATTTGTGGCCAAATTTCAAAAAAGTTTTGAAAGCTCATAACATAAGTGTGTTGTAGCATGCTTGCATTATGGATTGATGTATTGATCCTAAGACTCAGCCACAAAGAGCCCATAATGCGAGTGTGTTATAATGTGCTTGCATTAAGAGGTATTAAAAGCAAAAAAAAGGAATTCAAAATCATTTTCATTGTGACTATATTTTTTTCTTCCTGTGGCCAAAACTGTTCACTTTTGAGCTCGCATTTTGGGAGGAGCCATTTTGCAAGATTTTTCATCAAATTTTTGTTGTTTCATTTCCAGGATGTTGCCACATCGACAAGGATGTGTAAGAGGTAAGGATTGTTTGTTTTTTGTTCTGAATTTGATAGTTTTAGGTTGTTTTTTATATTTATTTTTTGAACTTGTAGGAGATGTTAATGAACTTGCAAACCCTCCTCAAAATCCTCAACAAGCACAACAACAACAAGAGGAACAAAATCCTCAATAAGCACAGCAAGAAAAACAACAAAAAAATCCTCAAGTTGAACAACCATAACAATAATCTCCTCTACCAATCCCTCAACATCCTCCTAGCACTTAGCAAAACTTAATGAGTGAAATTGAAAACAATAAAAAAAAATTAAGGATTTAATCAGGAGGTTGAATGATCCAAATGATTTAACCATGGTAATAATGACCCTAGCAACTTCACTCAAAGAAATTTTAAAACATATAGATTCAATCAACAAACAACTAACTAGTTGGCAAGATAGGAGGTAGGCAGCTAGGGCCTATTACAAGGATAAATTGTCATATAAAGATCTAAAAATTACAAAATTACAAAATTTGATTTGTGCTCATTATTCACTAACCCACACACAAATGAAAATCTTACCCTCAATGCGAAGAGGTTTCCTATCCATTGGTGCCACCACCAATAGATTAGGACATTTTTTTCGGATAGATGGTACATGGTTTTTTATTACCCACCATGCAACAATTGTGAAATCCCACAATATTTCCTTAGGAAACTATACTATGAGTTCATCTTGAACAAAATATCAAATTATTTTGATATGAGGTACTTCTAGGGGAGAGGTGGGGGGTCAGCTCAAGATATAATCTATGCACAATAGGATCCTACACGGCAAGTGAGATGACCTCTCGCTAGGTGGCCTCATGAGCACATCGTTATCCCTTCCATTGCGAAGGAGAGTATCGAGGTAGAGACTTTGTAGGCCATCAACTCTTTGACCTAGAGTGTCATCCAACATGCCAACCCTATACTACAACGCCATCCAGAGGAGTCTTCAAGTGGTGACCTTCAATCCCATTTGTGTCAATATTGCGGGGTGACTTGTTCATATGACCCCACCGACACTCAGGAGGCTACTATGCAGGATATGTCTACAACTATGGAGATGGTGAGGGCAGCTAACATTTTGAATGAGGCCTATGGCATTGATACTTAGGTAAATGTTAGCATGTTCATTGAATTTAATTTATCAAATTTCAATTTTGAAATGCAAGATTAACTAATTTAGTTTTATGATTTTAATAAAAGTGTAGGCACAGTGTTGATACTAGATACATCAGCCCTACACCCACTTATTTCTCCATTGCATCTACCATTGAGGTATGTAGCAAGTAAACAATTATAAATTTATTACATATTAATAGCATTGTTTTACATGAATGGTATGTTAATATGTGATTTTGGATGTTGAATAGGCTAACATTAGAGGTTTCAAGGGAACACCTCTTAGTGCCAATGGATTTAGACAAACCTACATGCAGGTAATAGAATAAAGATTTTAACTAATGAATTATACTTTATATATTTTTTTAGTTTATATTCATATCATTGATTATGTTGTATTGCACATCTTTCAAACTCAAAACATTACTTTACATTCTGTAACTAATAACTAGATGTTGATAGATGACAAACTTTCAACTGCAATATAGTTGTTTAGAAATTCAACATAAGCAGTGATGCAATTACTTCACATAGCATAAGTAATAAGTAGGAGCAACTTCCAATTACATTTTCTTGTCATGGCATTCCATGAGACCACTTTTTATTGAGGTATCTTTTCAAACAATTTGTTTCCTTGTCTATGCTATGGATGCTTGGAAGAAATATATGATAGAATAATAGTAAGCAATAACATAGACAAGGCAATGAGTTATTTTTAAAAATGTCTCAAATAAATGTGGTCTCATGGTGATGTCCATCACCATGAGACCCGATTTCTTTGAGGCACTTTTTCAAACAATTCGTTGCCTTTTCTATGCTACCACATTTTCCATACATGTCTACCAAAGCATTTTTATCAAACAATTTTTTTCCTCCTTGCTACATGTAAAAGCTTACACAAGGTGCTTTCCAAAAAACTATGGATGCTTGGAAAAATTCTATCAAAGCATAATAGTAAGCAATAGCATAGAAAAGGCAGTGAGTAGTTTGAAAAAATGCCTCGAATAAATGTAGTCTCATGGTGGTGGAATTCCATTCCATCATGCCATGATACCACATTTCTTTGAGGAATTTTTTTAAATAACTCACCACCTTTTCTATGCTACCACATTTTCCATACATGTGTACCAAATAATTTTATCAAACTACTCACTTCCTTGCTACTATGGCTAAAAGCCTAAAATAGGTGTTTTCCAACAAACTATGGATGCTTGGAAAAAATCTATCAAAGCATAATAGTAAGCAATATCATAGTTAAGGAAGTAAGTACTATGAAAAAATAACTTGAAGAAATATGGTCTCATGGTGATGGAATGCCATTCCATCACCATGAGACCATATTTCTTTGAGGCATTTTTTCAAACAACTCACTCCTTAAAGAATAGAAACCAACCCATTAGCCAAAATTCCCCTTCAAATTCTTTTCAAGGTCCTCATCCTCAATTTACCAATCCATGGAACATTCCACCTTTTATTCCACTTGTTCATGTCCCCACCCCTCCCTCTTCATGTCATGATCACCCTCCATCTCATAACCAAGGCCACATTATACCATCCACCCCATCCCAACATAATACCATAGAGAAGGCAATGAACTATTTGAAAAAATGCCTCAAAGAAATGTGGTCTTATGGTGATGGAATGCCATGACACATTTGTTTGTAATGGAAATCCATCACCATGAGACCCCATTTCTTTAAGGAATTTTTTCAAATAGTTCACTGCCTTCTCTATGCCACCACAGTTATTGTACATGTCTACGAAAGCATTTTATCAAACGGTTCATTGGCTTGTTGCTATGGGTAAAATTCTAAAAACATGTGCTTTCGAACAAGATATGGATAGGGAAAATAGTAAGCATGATAGTTAGAAATATATAGTTTAATAAGTACTCAAAATTTTGTTCATTGTCTCATACATTATAAGCCATGGTGTGGATCACTATTGTAGTTTTCGTGATTGAATAATTTGTTGTTTTATTTTCAGATGTTGCAAGTAGATACACCTCTAAATGTTTAGAGGGAAATGGAGATCGGTGTTTCATCTACTATAGACTCCTCGATGGCTCTGATAGGGGAGGTATGAGGAAAATTACTAAATTTCAATTTGCATTCATTGTTATAGATTTTAGTTAGTGAAAAATCAAACCATTATTGATTCATAGTTTAATTTCTATGTGGATGGTTTATACAGGGCTTCAACACGCCTCAACATGGGCATTTGAATATTTCCCTCATGAAGAGTGATCATCAGATGGTGATAAGTGATTATTTTGTTAAATATATCATTTTTATAATGTAATTTCTATATATTAATGTCTTTACTTCTTATTGTAATAGATAATACTTGACCAAGAACTAAACCCTAGGAGAAGCACTAGGAGCACTCCTCAACTGTAGCATAAGTGAGTGAAAGACATATCATCATCCAATTGACAAGCAAAGGGAAATACTTTATTTAAAGAGCATGGAGAGCAATGACTTTTGATTCCAAAGCCCTTTGTTGTATGCCTATATGGCATTTTTGTACATATTTTGTATTGGATATATTTAACATTGTATGCCTATATGGCATTCTCGTAAGCCTATATGGCTATTTTGTACCTATATTTTATACTTATATCGACATATATTGATGTATTCCTACATGGCTATTTGGTTAATACAAATTTTTTTTATTGATGGTGTCCATATTTGCATTATAAATTCATGGTTCAATAGATATGAGTTACGTGTATTCAAGTGTATACTTTGTGACTTACGTGTAATGTATACTTTGCAACTTATGTGTTTTCATGTGTATACCTTCTATTCATGCATATACTTTGTATTAATTTGTGTATACCATGTATTTGTGTGTATACTTCAAGGCTTGTGTTTTTGAGTACTTGTGCTTCCCTTATTCACATGTACATTCTTGACTTATTCATGTGTATAATTATTAATTGGTTAGCCGTAGCATTGATCATTGATATCCTTCATGGTTTGTCTTGAATATTAATTGATTGATGCTAAACAACTTTATTAGTCAATACTAAACAAATTCAATATTTCTAGGAATAGTAGTAGAGTTACAAATTCCAAAATTGCACAAATTGAAAAAAAAATATTAACTATAATTAAATGCATTGATTATTAACTTGATAATTGATTAAGAATGAGTATAAAGTATATCAAGAGATGAGCCTTCTAGAATGACAACTTCCAACTAGAAAATAGGCAAAGCATTCCCAATACTTTGAAAGTAATAATCCACCCAAAATTGCAATGAGAGAGAAGGCTTATTAAGATCCTTGAGCAATATATTTCCTAATGCTCCCTTGTTCTTACACATCTCAATTCAGTTTAATCCAAAGAGTTCCATGAAATGCTTTATCTAAAAGTAAAAAACACATTTCCAATTGGTATTCAATGAAATGTTTCATAAAAAGATTCCAATATATTTAATATTTTGATTGGAACAATTCAATTAAGAAAATGATACATAATATTCATAGTAGATGATGAGTAGTTAACTTCTTGACACATTATCATACAAACATTTATCTTGAATAGTCTTTAAAAAATTTCACAGCATAATCCTCAGTGTGTAGAATGAATTGTTATTTTCTTGATCCATCACCATATAAACATGTTGAAAGATGTATATGTCAACTTTTTGCAATATTATTTCTTGTATAGGAAACATACTTGGGAGAAAGCAAGTTATAATTTATAATACAAATAAGAAATGGACTCAACAGTGGAAACTTTATTTATCACACCAAATAATAAATGAATGTGAGAGCATCACTTGTTTCTCTTAGACTCCAATTTTTAAGCATAGCAAACCATTTCAAATGAAAATGAAAAAATGCTTCACAACCAAAGTTGTTAATTGAGGAAAAATAAAATGTTTCCAAGTTCCACCATTTACGCATTTACAATTGGTTGTATATTGTTATAAGGGAAAGGATGATAATTAGAAAGCATCTTCTAATTGCTAGAATTGAGGATGATCATATGCCTTTTGTGTGGAAAAATTGTACTTCTCAACCGTCATGTGTATGTTTCTCTTTTCGATTGTTTTGCATGCCATCATAAGGGATCAAGCCGATTGAATGTAGTTTAGAGAAATTCTGCATGTTTGGGTGTTAAAGAGCACCATGCCTAGCATAAACGTACCTATCAAGATGCATTGGAGTAATTATTTTGGTCACACGAGTTGCAAAACGAAAGTTGCACGACTTTGCAACTTTACACTGCTTGCATTTGACACTTTTTCCATCAAGTGAAAACTAGACACCATGGGAAAACGACTATGAGATAACAAAAATTGAGAGAGGTTATTGTATAGGAGCCCAATACGATCTCGTAGGCTCAAACAAAGAGTTCATAAGCATCATAGTTTCCGAGTAATATCCCATCAAAGATTGTTTCCCTTTTGCACTTTGGACCCTTAAGGGATCGAACTGGTTGAACATAGGTCAGGGAAATTCCATGTGTTTGAGTATGAAAGAGGACCATGCTTAGAATAAATTTACTCATTTGGATGCATTGGAATGGTTCATTTGATCACACGAGTTTCAAAACGAAAGTTGCACCACTTTGCAACTTTCAACTACTTGCATTTGACAACCTTTTCCCAAAGTGAAAATTTTCCACCATAGGAAAACGCCTTTGATATAGTGAAAACTAAGAAAGGTTATTATAGAGGGGCCCAACATGATCCCATAGGCTTAGATGAAAAGTTTCTAAGTGTCATGGTATCTAAGTAACATCTTGTCAAAGATTGTGACCATTTTGCACTTTGGACTCTTAAGGGATTCTACCAATTGAATGTAGCTCAGAGTGATTCAACATTTTTGGGTGTGAAGGTTTATGGGTGTAAGCATTAGCATGGGCTTGGTGGAATAAGTTTTGGTGCTGGTTGCAGCAGGGAACATGGGTTTGCCCGGCTTTCGGCTACTGCGTTTGACAGGCACTTTTGACTGTTGCCACTATGGAAAGGCCATTTGAGGGATGAAAAAAAAAATGAGAGGGATTATTCTACTGAGGAGTCCAAATATTGATCATAGGCTTAGATGAAAGTTTCTAAGTCACCAGGTATCCAAATATAACTTATGTTAGAGGATTTCAGTCATTTTACTTTGGACTCTTAAGGGGTGTTTGGGGTGCAGGGCACAGCTCAGTGGTTCCATGTAGGTGTGAAGAGGATCATTCACAGGTGTAAAAATACCTGTTCAAATGCATTTGGGTGGTGGGCATTGGGTGTAGGGTGAGAGTTGCCGCATTTCAGCTACTGGTGACGACTTTTTGGTGAAATTGCATGTATAAGTTGAAAATAGAAGAAGGTTATTGTAGAGGGGCCCAATGTGATCCCATAGGCTCAGACGAGAAGTTCCTAAGCATCACAATATCTGAGTAACAACATGTTGAAGTTTGCATCCATTTTAAACTTTGAACTCTTAAGGGATTGATCCGGTTGAACGTAGCTTAGATTGATTCCGCATGTTTGGGTATGAAAGAGGACCATTCCTACCATAAATTTACCCATGAATTAAAAAATTAAAGTTGCACCACTTTGCAACTTTCAACTACTTGCATTTGACAACTTTGTCCCCAAGTGAAAATTCACCACCACGAGAAAATGCCTCTAAGATAGAAAAAACTAGGAGAGATTATTGTAGAGGGTCCCAACATGATCCTATAGACTCAGACAAGAAGTTTCTAAGCATCACAGTATCTAAGTAACAACATGTTGAAGTTTGAAGCCATTTTGCACTTTGGAATCTTAAGGGATTCTACCGGTTGAATGTAGCTTAGAGCGTTTCAACTTGTTTGGGTGTGAAAGAGGACCATTCCTAGTGTAAATGTACCCACCCGGATGCATTAGAACAGTTCATTTGGTCACACGAGTTCTAGAATGAAATTTGCACCGCTTTGCAACTTTCAACTACTTGCATTTGACAACTTTTTCTCCACGTGAAAATTTTCCACCATGGGAAAACACCTTCGAGATAGAAAAAACTGAGAGAGGTTATTGTAGAGGGTCTTAACAAAATCCCATAGGTTCAAATGAGAAGTTTTTAAGTATCACGGTGTCTGAGTAATAGCCCATAGAAGATTGTAGCCAATTTGCACTTTGGACTTTTGAGGGAGTTTGCCAATTGAATGTAGCTCAGAGTGATTCCACATGTTTGAATGTAGCAAGTGAGCTCACTATCTTTCCAAGCTCACTAGCTTGTCAATGCTACCACATTTTGCATACATTTATACGAAAATATTTTTTTCAAACAATTCAAATTCCTTTTCCATGCTTCCATTTTGAGCCATGATTGCAAGATAAGTTGCACCTTTCCCCATGTTGCTAACTTAGCCTTGAATAAAGAGTCTTGAAATAGTGGAGAGAAGGGTTAGAATCCCTTGTAGGTAGACACTCAAATCTCTCTCACTCACTCACTCCTTCTATCTCTCTCCCCTCTACCCTTAACCCTTATACCCTCTATGTCTCTCCCACTCCCTCCCTCTCTCCCTCTCTCAATTCTCTCCCTCCTAGCCCCTCTCCCTCTCTCAATTCTCTCTCTCTCTCACTCACTCCTTTTATCTCTCTCCCCTCTACCCTTAACCCTTCTACCCTCTATCTCTCTCCCACTCCCTTCATGTCTCTCTCTCAAGTCTCTCCCTCCTACCCCCTCTCCCTCTCTCAAGTCTCTCTCTCTCACTCACTCACTCACTAACTCCTATCCCTCTCAAGTTAGGTTGTCAGTTTCACCAAATTGGCAAGCTAGTGGGTCCACTAGCTTTGAGTGGTGAGAGTGGAAATGTAGTGTACAATTTTGAAAAAATGGGTCCAATAAATGGACCCATTTTTTCAAACAGGCCACTACATTTCCAATTTCACCACATCATTGGGACACCCCATTTCTTGGTCCCATTTTTTCAAATAGGCCACTATATTGCTAATTTCACCAAATTGGAAAAAGTGGGTGCAAGAAATGGGGTCTCTCGATTATTTACATCACCAGGAGACACCATTTCTTGGACCCATTTTTTCAAATAGGCCACTACATTTCCAATTTCATTGAATTAGCAAGCTATTGGGTGAAATCGACAACCTAACTTGGCCACTACATTGTCAATTTCACTGAATTGGCAAGCTAGTGGGTGAAATTGGCAACCTAACTTGGCTTGTTTGAAAAAATGGGTCAAAGAAATGGGGTCTCCCGGTGATGTAAATCACTAGGAGACCCCATTTCATGGACTGATTTTTTCAAACAGGCTACTACATTTCCAATTTCACTAATTTGACAAAATAGTGGGTGAAATTGGCAGCCTAACTTGGCCTGTTTGAAAAAATGGGTCCAATAAATGGGGTCATTGGACCCATTTTTTAAATCACCAGGAGACCCCATTTCTCAGACCCATTTTTTCAAACAAGCCACTACATTTCCAATTTCACCCTCAACTCTTAAACCCTAAACCCTTAAACCC
>VDFB02000003.1:564939441-564962033 GCA_007258455.2 Sequoia sempervirens | reverse complement strand
AACATCTTGTTGTGGCTTGTGGTATTGTTTGTGTAAGCATGAGTATTTATTTAAATGTTTCATATTTCACTAATATATCCTTAACCGGGGCTTTGATCCCCAACCTCACCTAAGTGGGTGGTAGCCAACTGTGAAACTGTCTAGGGTAATAGACCCTTGAAACCTAGTGGATATACCCTATGTGGGTGAGTCAAATTAGTTGGAGAAAACTCAAGTTGTTGAACTACAAAGCCTTTGTGTTGTGCATATGTAGGAAAGGCCATCAAGTGATGAGCTCCCAAGGCATAGGTCTGGTCCTTAGGTTTTGTTTTCCTATGGTTTATTTTTGGATTTACCATTCTCTCCTAGTGATATGCATACTCTATCTTTCCTTACAAATCCGGTTGTAAACTAATATTTGATTTATGATCTAGTTATATATTAATGATATGGATGATCTCTAAAACCATGTATCTAATCCATTGATCCTGAGGTTGTGCATATAGTCACACAAATACTTGTAGGTAGATGTATTGGGATCGAGGGAATCGTGATGTGATGGAATGCAAGAGATATTGAGATATTGACTAGGTAAAAGGTATGTCATGTTAATCTAAAAGAAGTAAACATTATTGTTAAAATATATTGACCCATTGTCATCTTTTCTCCTAACTAAATGACATCATTGACTATTTCCTTAAGTAGTGTATTAAGTTATTGTTGTTTTTAAAAATATATATTTGCAAAATTTTAAAGTTAATGTAAATTACTTAGATTGTATTATGTTCTTTAAGCATCAAAAAGTGGGCATGACAAAAGAAATGTCAAATGCAAAGGAAATACAACTATTCCTAACAAAATATCTCTCAAGCAATGCGCCTAATCTTCAGGTGAAGAGACAACTAGAGATGAAAATATCCCTTCATCCTCCTTAGGATCCTCCAACCTCCATTTTGACACATGAGAATCTCCAAAAATTCCATTATTAGACTCTACTTTATCTTGTATGTTTGTAAAACTCATCGAAAAGAATGATGTTAGGTTTAACCAAGAATGCATTATCTGCAATGGCACCTTATAACTCATATTACAATGCAATATTTTAAAATCATATGCTTATGTAAAATCTTATATTCATAGAGGACATGCACAAGAAAGATAACATGATTAAAAGATTAACTTTATGGATTTATAACTTGCAACCTCTAAATTCAAATTATTTCCTTTTAGCAACTATGTTATGCACTTACCTTAACCACTTAGACTAAAACTTCATCTTTGAAACAATATTTCAAAACTTGCTTAATAATGAAATTAAACAATAAGTTTTTCACCCATTAAACTTTAAATAGAGGTGTGAGCCTAGTGTTTTATTCTATCCTAAGTGTGCAAAATAATTATTATACAATAAAGAAAAACACAAGAAACATTTCAAAGACTAGCCTAAGAAATGATAACACAAAGAAAGATAACAAAATAAAGATTGCAAATGATTATACCTTTGTGTTGTTGAATCCCTTGCTTGGCCCTTGATGTTTGAATGCTTGTATGCTCCTTTGATGGATATGAAAATGGTGTATGCAAGATGAATAATGTGATAAATGTAAATGCTAATGGTTAAATGACTTGGTTAGATGAGGGGAAATTCTTGCAAGTTGAGTAATCAAATTGGTAGCATAAGGGTGCAAATGACTAAGTGTTGTAAAATGCATTAGAAGAGGGAGGTATTTATAGAAGAATTTGAATTCTCTAGAGAATTAAAAAATTGAGATTAAGCCACCAAAGCTAGGATGAAGGGCTATGGTGAGTTGAGGACTCACAAGCCCTCACATCTTGACATGTGGAGGGTGAAGTGGCCTAGGATGTAATAATGTGTGAGGTGGAAGAAAGACATGTGATGGAGGTACTTGCAAGTATCTTAATATGACCTCTCAATGATCACATAGGGAAAAGAAGATTCCTTGGAGGAATAAAAGTGAATTTTAAATTCACAATGATTGAAAGAATCTAGTGGATAAGACAAGGTTCCCAAAAATGTGGGATTTTGACACATGTGGGTGATGTGACAAGTCAAAGGGTTCTAGAATTTGCATGGGGAAGAGAATATTTCTTGGAGGAATAAAATGTGAGTTAAAAATTCACATGGGGAAGAGAGGAACCTAGGGTGAATAAAAAAGAATTAAAAATTCTTTGGGAGATGGGGAGTGTTGACCAAGGTACTAATTAGACTTAACTTATAAGTGATTAGAAGATGATGAGTGACTAACGAAGCTTAAAAGCCAACTTTCAAAATTTGGAGGATGTGACATGTCCTAATCAAGGATTAAACATGTGCACATCCCTAATGATGAGATTAGGAGGTTGATTAGGATTAGATGAAAATGGAGGATGTGACATTTGAGGAATTAAATAAATGTTATATTTATTTAAGTCGTTTGGTGAAAATGAAAGTAAAGGGTAAGGTATTTAATTATTAATTAAATACCTCAAGGATTTAGAAGAAATAAGAGTATTAATTAAATAATAGCGATATTACTTAATTAATACAAATAAGAGGATATTTAGACGAAAAGAGATAAATTTGGACAAATGAAAGGGTTCAAATTTGGATGTTTGCATTTTTCCTCTCTTTGAGATGGTGTTATGAAGTAGCATCATTTTAAAGAATATTAAAACATAGGACCTATAAGAAGATGGTTAGATTGGGAAAGATGCCCTAGTCATCAATAGAGTGACTAGGAAGAAAGATGATGGGGGTGAAGATGGAGGTTAGGGATTGAGGATGCCCCCTCGAGTGGACATGCAGGTTCAAGAGAACATAGGTGTGCTCTTGAAATGGATGAGATGATGCAAGGGTAGATGATGCAAAGTGATGGATAAGAAAGAATGATAAGCAATCGGGAAGTACAAATGGATTAAAAAACAAATATGATGTTGCCCTAGTGAAGCTACAAGCCAAAATGAGCGGATGATGGATGAAGTGTTGTCGATGAGGAAATGGTATATCCCAAGGCAACACAAAAGGATAGGAAAGGATATGGACAATGATGATGATGAAAGTGTGGTTGATGAGGGAAGGATACACCCCGAAACAACACCAAAGGATAGGGAAGGATACATTCTAATGATAAGGATGATTGGATTGAGGCTTGTAACAAGGCTGAGGACAAGACTAAGGAAGTGATTAGATGATTTGTGCTAAATTGGATGGATGAGGATTGGATTGAGATGATGAGATGGATGAAAGGAATAAAAATGATGGGGGACAGGATGCTTAGAATAACCAATCTGTATTATTCTAAGATGATAGAAGAGATTGGATGGATAGGGGAGGGAGATTGATGAAATATGAATGGATGAGGGGGGATTTGGATAGAGGATGAAATACAATCCTAATGCAATTTTCCATCTTTGAAGCACTGATTTTCGCTATAGCATAAGACACAACAGACTAAGGTATGAAGAACTAAGGTTGATTAGTGTCTAATTCATAATATAAACACAACAAACAAGAAGGCTATCTCAATACCCCAAAGTTTTTAAGGACCTTGGTTGAGCCAGGCATGAGAATAACCACAAGCACAAAAGGATACCCCAATGTAACACAAGACCTTGGGGATCTTGGTGGGTACTACGTGGGACAACCAAGAAGACAAAAACATAAATAAAAAGATCAAGATATGCCCCTATGTTTACCTATCAAAGTACACCATGAGATGATTGATCATGGCGACCATGAAAAGTGATGATAGAGAGCTCAAACGATAAACAAAAGCCAAAAGCATCAAAATATCACAATCAATTTCAAACGTCCTTTGCCATAGGATCAAGAGGATGGATGGGGTTGATGAGGTTTGTTAGGAAGGATACATCCTGTTGAACTTGATTAATGGATACTAACTAAAAGATCGATATGACACATGATATTCAAAGCTGATTAGATCTGTCGATACAAGTGGATCTCATCTATGAAGAACCAGCTAGATAAGGGCATAGCCTAATGACATGACATGAGAGACAAGACATGAGATTGACACACCCTCAAGACCTAGGGGATTGAGGGTTGATCAAAGAATAGCCTTGCCTACGTGAAAGTGCAGAGCCCTCGTAGTTCGATAAAAGGTTGACGAATGACCATGGAGACTTCAATGGATGACCAAGATAGGACAGTCAAAAGGAGCCCCAAGGGCGGATCAAATGATTGACCTTGCCTACGTGAAAGCGCAGGGGCAATGTAGTTTGAAAAAAGACCAAAGTTCGAGGATGGATAAAGGATGATGAAATGACCAAGATAAGTGGATAAAAAGATGGGACCGATATGATGAGACAAGATAGAACTATTGGATTGGATAGGATTGATGATGGGAATTACATGAAGCTCAGGGATGGGATAGTTATCCAAATCAACAAAAGATGAGTTGGGAGAATGACATGATGGAGAGATGAGTGATGAGAAGTGACAGGAGATTGGAAAGATGATTGAGGACAGGGAAGGATACATCCCAATTAAAGGGTTGTTGATAAGGGAAGGATATATCCCAAAAAAACACCAAAGAATAGGGAAGGATACATCCTAGTGATGATGATGACGATGATGATTTGATCAAGGCATTGGGTTGCATGATGGAAGATCCTATAGCTAGATACCAATGACAAGGGATTATGAGATGGGATGAGGATAAAGATGAGGGGATGGATAGGAAGATAAGGATGGGGAGATTGAAGGGATTATTTGGATGGGAAGATAAGGATGTTATAATAGAAGGATAGGGAAGTAAGGATGGGGAGATGGATAGGGGTGCTATGATCGACGGATAGGAAGATAAGGATGGGGGATGAAAGGGATGCTATGATGGATGGGAAGATAAGGATGGGGAGATGGAAATGATTGCTTGGATGGATAAGAATATAAGGATGGGGAGATGGAAAGGATTGCTATGATGGACAGGAAGAGGGATGATGATTTGGGTGAGGGAAAGGTTATTGGCTAGTTAGATGGATAGATAAAGGTGGGGAGATGGAGGGGATGGATGAGTGATGTCTCCAAGGACTTTTGTCACAAAGGAAGATATATTCCCCCACTCTAGATATGTCATGTGTGATAAGGCAGGAGGGATGAAAGACAAGTGAATCGGAAGAGGATATGTTGGGTGGATGATGGAGGGAGATGGATGCAGATAAGGAATACCATAGTGTATGGATGAAGGGAATTCATACCAAGAGGTGTCTAAAGCATGCATAGATAGGTGCCCCTATTGTGATCAAGATCATAAGAAGGATGAAGGGATTGGAGATAGATGAGATATGATGGGAGGATGCAAAAGGTAGGTGGGATGTAGGAAAAGGATGTATAATAGGGAGATGTATGCATAGTGGGACACATAGCAAGAGGCGTAGTGGATGGAGGGAATGCATATCAGGAAGCTACCCCTAAGTGTGGAAAAGGATGGATGGGGATCTACGCATGACACCTATTTTCCAAGTTTTTATCATGGTACTTATCGAAGACGCTTTTTTGCCAATTTTTCACCATTGGACAAATTATTTCTCTTTACTTTTGCTTTTTTTGTGACAATTTTTTACTTTTTTGACTTGTTTGACTTTTTGGATAGCATGCAGATGGAGATGGACAAGGATAGAGGGATGCGGATAAGTGGATACACGATAAGGATAAGCATCAAGTTCCATATGAGGTATTAAGAGCCCATGTTTGAAGCAACTATTTGATGTTGGTACAACCTTATTAGGATAAATGGATTATGCGAGAGGATGAATTAGAGGGATTTGATGGGGAAGATATGCAGGAAAATGGATGGGATGCTAGAAAGGGTATGGATAGAACAATGGGGTAAGTGTGTGATATGGTAGCGAGTTCAGGACCAACATTGGTACATGTTGTGGTGTATGTGAGAGGATAGGAGGATTAATGGATGGAGAATGTAGGGATAATGGAGGAGATGGGATAATGAATTTTGGGAAATGAGGACCCAAAAAAGATTTAGGAGATGAAAGGGGTGTATGATTAATTTTTGGATTAGGAACTTTGGATGTGGTTACAAATTTTTCATTTGAAGGTATTGCATCTTTTTTCTTTGGGATCCACATGGTTTTGATCTTTGTTTTGGTGGGCCTTTGCGACCTATGGATTTGATTTGGATTTTGGATTTGATTTTTCTTTTCTTTACCATGTATTTTAGAGGGGACATGATGAGCTTTTGATTCATGTGGATGTTGAGATTCATGCATTTTTTCTTTAACACCCAAAGTAATTTTAGTTGCAATGGGATGGGTGCGAGGAGATGGATGATGTGGAACGATGGAGGTAGGATTATGGGGATTATGTGTAGATGGAAAATGTGTAGGTATGTTCCTTTGTTGACCCTAATTAGGGGACATCAGAGTGGGATGTTTATGATGGGAGACATGGATAGGATGAGATGGAGGAGGTGATTTTGGGATATAAGGGTCCAAAATAGACATAGGACCTAGAGGAGACATGGATAGAGTAGACAGAGGATGGAGGGATGTAAGGACCCAAAATGGATGGAGTGGATGAAGTAGGAATATGGATAGTTGTTTTGGGGCAATATGATGGAGGAGGGGGGATGACAGCGAATGATTTGGTGGAGTGATGGGAAGAGCCTATATTTCTTTTAGAAGAGGCTCATTGAGGATGTATAGAGGTTGTACCAACATTTTTGGATTGTGAGTCTTGAGAGATATGTCCAAGACCTTGCATACAAAGTTTTTCTTTGACTTGGATGAGCTCTAAAATACCTTGCTCATATATGCTTTGTTTTTCTTCTGTAAGGAGACCACCATGGAAGAACATGAGAGTACCAAGGGGATATAAAAGTGATTGTGGGGGTAGTAGGTCTAGGCGACGATGGAGGATCAAGAGATGGAGGTGATGGGGTAGAAGCATCCTGATTAGGAGTGATTGGTAAGGGATCAAGAGAGGGATTATGTGACATGAGAGGATATGGATTTGTGGTAGTGGGTGATAAGGGCTTATGCGGTGGAGATGGAGATAAGGGATCATGAGATGGGTGATTGGATCTTGAGTAACAAGGGGATCATTGGCTGAAATAGATAAAGGACTATGATCTTGCGGTGGACTGGATGGGATGCCAGGATCTTCATGTGGAGAAGGGGGTATGTTGTCATGCTTTGGATCAAGATATTGGCATGACTCATCTTGTGTGGGAGGCATGATAATGGAGGCATGTTGGATGGACTCCGCAAGTGGGGGAGATGTAAGGATGGAGGATTCATGAAGTTCAAGGGAAGGGATATCGGTGATACTAGGAGTGGAAGGAATGTATGGGATTGGAGTGTCCTTGAGGGATTGGGTGGATCTAGGAATAAAAGATGGTGATTGGATTTGATAATCTGTGATGGGCTCTGTGGATCTCAGAGTAGGAGATTGGGGCTTAAAGGATTCAGTGGATTTTATGGTCTCACTATTTTGAATGGTATTAGGGGTAGTAGCATCAATGGTAGATGTGGGTTGGAGAAGGGTCTCATCACTAGTGACTGTGAATGATGGATTGAGGTGGCATTGTTCCACGACTTTAAGTGGTGCAGTGGGGAATGTATTCTTTGTCATAAGTCCTTGGAGAACTTCTAGAGTGAGAAATTTGCAAGGTCAAGGCTTAGATGGCGAGGTAGGAGTAGATGAAGGATTAGGTATTAATGGGGGATTAGGACTATGGATTGGTGGATTAGGATTAGATTCAGGAATGAGATTGCACGGTAGACTAGGAGTAGATCAAGGATTAGGATTGGATGGAGGGTTAAGGTAGGGATATTCAAATGATGAATTAGGAGAAGAGGATATGGACAATGGATTAAGACAAAAGGACATGGGTGGTACATTAGGACAGGAGGATGTGGGTGGTGGATTAGGGCAAGGGGATGTGGATGTTGGATTAGGATAGGTTGATGGGGGTGCAGGATTATGATAAAAAGGTGTGGATGTAGAATTAGGATAAGTAGACTGATTAGGAGGATTGGGATAGATAGATTGGTATGGAGGATTAAGATAGCAGACATATGTTGATGAAAGATTGAGGTAGGAAGATGTGGATGAGGTTTTATAATAGGGGTGTTGGGGTATTGGATTGGGATAGGAAGATATGGATGTTAGATAAGAAGATGATGTAGAGAGAATATGATGGAGGTGAGGAAGATAACAAATATCCCTTGTCAAAGGTAGCATAAGGAGCATTATTAGATGAAAATGAAGATGTAACGGGATAGCTCAGAGGGGAATTAGATTTTGGAAAGTAGTTGGGGAAAGCTTACTAGTAATGATAGCATCAAGGGGATCGATGTCATATACCTCTTGATTGAAAAGACTCATTATCATCGTCAATGTAATTAGGGTTTCCCTAGACTAATATTTTTGGTAGAATTGGTGGAGGATAAGGATTCATGATGTGGGATTGGATCAATATGGATATGTTATCAGCAGATTTTTGATGCAGATGGACTAAAGCTTAGATTAGGATTTTAGATTGAAGTTCAGATTGGGATTAGTGTAAGCTAAAATTGGATGATGGGATGGGATTGATCAGATTTGATTACCAAAGGATGATTAGGACACCAAATCTACCTCGAGATGGAAGTAGATTGATTGGGTTTGAGATGATTGGATAAGGGTGTGGTTGAAGCAGATTACATAGGATCACTGATGAAATGATTGATAAGATCAAATGATGGATTGGATGGGATGTTGGAAGGGATTCTAAACCAAGTTCAGAGATTACGCTAGGTGGCTTAGTGTAACGCCCATCGTGCAAACCCCAGAGAACACACATAATGCGAATAATTTTTTTTTTAAATAATAAAAGAAAACATGCAATAACATTAAACCATAATCACATAGCATAACACATAGCATTAATACACTTGGTTCTCTGGGGCACGCGAGGTTACATCGCAACAACTAAACAAAATAAAGATAAAGAATATAGCATAACCATATAATTTGTGATAACCATATACAATGATACATCTGATAATCATGATACGAGCATACTAAACATCGCATAATTACATCCATGATAAATCTTTTAACAAGATACAATTAAACCTAACTATTACATCATTGTTTTAATATTACATTACAATCTTTGATACTGAATTACATTGAACTTTCCAACATGGGGATTGATACAAGAATAATGAAATATGAAGTACAACTGATCACTGGTACAACTCCACTGTGGAATGCTGAGAAGACAAGACGCTGATGGGGAACCCAATGGGTGTAGAGCACGTTCCACCCAACCATGTGAATTACAAGTAACTCACCCCCCGTGCTCAGAGGTGACGAGGAAGTGAACCTGACCATGAATGTCAACCGACTCAACAACAACATAATACAAAACAAGTACAACTCAAAGCATACGATGATCAACCAATAACATTCACAGATCACATGACAAATTAAACCCAAGAAACTCATCACAATAACATGAAGTACTATCAATTACAATCATTAAACAAATTCACAAGAATTCAAAGAACATCACAAAGAGATAACATCCAGAGGCAACAACACAAAGCAACAAGGGTGTCAAGTGGAGATTGTCATCGCATAGCTCTCATGGGATTCTCCTGGCCCTTCCTCCAACTGAGGCTCCGACACCCATCTATGGATCTCCTGGCCCTTCCTCCTAACTGAGGCGCCGGCACCATAGGGTAGCTAATGCGGAGCCAATAGTCTCTCATGAAGATGAGACTCTGACTATGCCGACCATGGCCTTCTCAGTCTATCACTAGTCTAGGGTAGCCCTAATGCATAGCCGAGGAATCCAAAGTTTTATTATCTTGTGTTTTTAAACTACCCAACCCCCTAAATCTATTGTTTAGGTTATCACTTGTTTACTACTCTTTCATGGGTTATCCTGGCCCTTCCTCATCTGAGGCGTCGATGCCCACGAAGAGCCACTCTCCCTCCTATGACCCCTAACATATCTCAAAGCAGGCAAGGGTTGGACTAACACATATAAGTCATAAAACCAAAATCCAATACACGAGGCATTAACCATCTCGCAACTGCACATAATCAACAAACTTGCAAACCCGTCCAACCCTTCCTAACATAACCCCAATAACGCTCAAAAAGCATAAACAAGGTAAATACACTCTAAATCACAAGCCTCTGGAACAGGATTAAAATACGATAGGGTTCCCACATCGACAACAAAAAAAAATAATAAAGAAAAACAATACATACAAGGAAAACTCACATCCCATTTTGCAAAATTGCACATTTAAGTTCGATTTCAATCCCAATTATGTAACTAAAAAGATCGTTTCAATAAAATCCACATTTACAACTAAAAGCTAATACTTGTCTAACATATTTATTTAAAACAAATAATAATAAACATTAACCATTTTCAATATATACAATTTCCCTAAATAGAAACAAAATTAAATATATAAATCCCACCTAAAATTACATTCTTACCATGCAATAAATTACACTAAAATTAAGTAATCATCATAATCTCATTTGAATAAATAATATTAAACAATTATAATTTTATTCTATTTATTTTATTTTTACTTTTACTTTTAAAATAAAACATATTATAATTAAATTTCCAAAAATATAAATTTTTAAAATAAAATAAAATACTGAATATATATATATATAAAATAAATAATAAATAACAAAAATAAAAAAATAAAAATAAAAACTAAAAAACCAAAAACCAGGGCCGTAGCCCTTACTGCTGTATGCAACAGTCTCATTGACTGTTGTGACAACAGTTACGGCAGGGGCGAGGGCTGAGGGTACGGCCGCGGCCGTCCCCTCCCCTTCCCTGCAATTTTTTTAAATTTTCTTTAAAAAAAATAAATATAAGCTTTAAAAAAAATCGCTATTAACTTTGACAATAAAATTTGGTTTCAGTATAAAAAAATATAAAACCCAAAACGACACAGGTAAACACGTTTTTGAGAATTTAAAAATTCTTTTTGCCAGTCATACGGCCGACGCACGGCCGACGCATAACTCTATTAACAATGTACATTAATTATATATATATATATTTATTTATTTATTTATATACTCTGAGTAAAAATACAGAAGATAGATATAAATAATAGAGTAGTAGAACAATACATAACAGAAAATAGATTCAGCCATATTTAAATAAAGATGAACCCAAAATCCCCAAATTTATTATTTCCAACAAAGACCTTATTTTCCCTAAATCTTATTTTTTTGTTAAGCTGAATATTTCATTTCAGATGCTAAGGTTTTCTTTTGTTCTTGGCAAAAGGGAAAACAGTTCAATACTATGTATATTTTCTCCTCTTTTCAGAAGTTTAAATCTAATATCTTTTCCTAATTTTCGATTCAACAATAGTTTTTCCCTATTCACACAACTCACGTCTAACAGATTTTGTTTTGTTTTCTCTGAAGCAGAAAGATAAAAGAAGGAAGTACTAGAAAGAAAATATAAGAGGAACCTGATATCCAGTGCTTATTTGAAAGACTGAAGATGCCTGGTTGATTCTGATGCCCTCGAATCTGATCCCAATCCTTAGTCCAGAACGAACTCAACAATGACTTGAGCAACTTCAACTTTCTGATCTTTTGTGTGTGTGTGTGAGAACCTCTAAAAAATCATAATTAAATAAAATATATTGCCCCTCCTTCAAAACTCTCCAAAAATCCCCAATTAAAAGAAAATCAATTCTTTAAAACTAGCTTTTTCCCAACTCTCAGTTCCTATTGTCTCACTCTATCTTTTCTATTCTTTTATTTGTTTTATTACTTTAATTCCTGTTTTGCAACTTTTCTTGCACCTCACATTACCTATTTATTTTAAATAAATTATTCACATAATTATCCACCACCAATTTAATTGATTAAAATAATTAAGCCATATTTAATATTTAATTATTATTTAATTGCAATGTAAGATTTTCAAAAATAATTAAATTATTTAAATATTTAAATACCATTTACTCCAACATTAAAATAATAATTTATTTCAATCATTAAGCTAAAACATAACTATAAATGCCCTCATAAATAAAATAAGACAAAACACATAACACAACACACAATGACGACAATTACACAAAAACAACTATGCCAAACAAATGAGATGACCTGACATCATGGAACGGGAGGACTTCATCGTCACCTCTGTATCAACATTTATCTGTTGGGTTATTTGGTGCTCGCCCTGTCCTGCCGAAGCAGGTGGAATCGAGACTTATACCTGCAATCCTGCATACAAACGAAGTTGTGTACATGTGCATATATACAATATATCAAAGCATTAAATCAAAATACTGCATTGTGGGAAGGAATCGTAACATAACAGGGCACTCGCAAACGAGTGATGCTATATTGTCCTTCATCACACCTATTCTAACAATTATAACATAATCAATGAATTACATTTCTAACTAACAATCATCTCATAACATATTAAATTAAATCACTGCATCATATCATAATTCTGAAAATCAACTGATATAATCAACCATAATGTCATATAAAGTAATCATGTCCAAAATGAAATAACAACATCATCTAGCATCTAATTAACCATATCAAACAATAACAGTACCATCATAGTATTTGACTAACCACATCAAACAATAACAGTATCATCATAGTATCTGAGCATCAAAACAAAACATAACACCACTGAGTCCAACAAGCAACCAGGAGGGTTATTACACTTAGGATACTAATTGATCAGATCAAAGAATAGATGGACGATTGTGATACCAAATCCACCTTGAGATTGAAAGTGGATTGATTGGGTCGACGATGATGATTAATTGACTCACGATGAATGACAATCCTAAGCAGATGTTGATGATGATGATCAGAGTCAAACACCTAGGTTAATTTGGATAACTACTTCAAATGAAATTCAGAGGATTTTGATGGGGGACACAATGATGTATACGTAACCTAGAGATGTTTGAGGATGATGTATCAATATGATTTGGCTAATGAATGGGTTTGACAGAATGTTAGATAGATTCAAATGCATATCGTGAGTGAATGGTGTATTGGAATAGGGAAATAGGGTATCAGAACAAGCAAATAGACATTTAGAGCAAAGAAATGGATGCTCAAAACAAGGAGACTGATGAGAAGATGGATGATCAAAATGAGGAAAAAACCCTTTAAAAACAAGAAAATAGATGTTTAAAATGGGAAAATGGATGCTCAAAATAGGCAAACAAATGCTCGAAATGAGAGGATGAAGACTCAGATTGAGGGGATGAATGTTCAGAGAAGGGGATGGTTGTTTAGAACAAGGGAACAAATGCTTAGAATGAGAAAACAAATACTTAGAATGAACAAATGGGTGTTCAAAATGGGAAAATGGGTGCTCAAAATGACTAAACAGAGGGTGAAAATGACCGTTTGGAGGGCAGGTTTTCCCCTCTATAAGGGTGGGTTCACCCCTCTGCAAGGAAAGGGTGGGTATGCCCCTTTGTAAGGAAAAGAGTGGATACGCTCCTCTAGAAGGAAAAGGGAAGATACACCTCTCTATAAGGGTGGGTTCACCCCTCTGGAAAGAAAAACGTAGGTACACCCCTTTGCAAGGGAGGGTTCACCCTTCTAGAAGGAAAATGGTGGATATGCCCCTCTGTAAGGAAAAGGGTGGATACGCCCCTTTGTAAGGGTGAGTTCGCCCCTTTGGAAGGAAAAGGGTGGATACACCCCCTTTGTAAGGGAAGGTTCACTCCTTTGGAAGGAAAAGGGAAAATACACTCCTCTATAAGGGTGGGTTCACCCCTCTGTAAGGAAAAGGGTGGATACACCCCTCTACTTTTAGACTCTCAGAGTGGGTAAACAGACTGTCAGAATGGAGAGACGGGTGATCAGAATGGGGTGTTGATAATCAGATTGGGGAAATAGTTGATTGGATTAGGGAAATAGTTGATTGGATTAGGGAAATGAATGATAGGAGTGGATGAACAAGCACTCAGAATTGGTAAATGATTGTTTGGAATGGATGAACAAATCTTAGGTTGTGGAGATAAAAGCTTGGAACAAGTAAGCGATTGATTAGAATGGATGAAAAAATGATGGGGTGGGGAGATTGAATTTCAAAATGTATGACAATTTACTCATAACAAGGAAGCAATGCTTGAAACAAACAAACAAAATGTATGCAAGTTCACCTTTTGGTGAAAAATAGGCAAAAATAGATGCTCAGATTAAGTAAATAAGTGCTCTAAATGAGGGGGTGATTGCCTTGATTAAGGGCATGATCACTCAATATGATGAAAGGATGTTTGAAATAGGGGGATGATTACTTGGAACTTGAAAACGAGCAAACGGGTGCTTGAAACGGCTGAACAAGCGATGGAAAAGGCTATTTTTAGGGTAGGTTTGCCCCTTTGTAGAAAACTAAGACTTGACTTGGACAGAAAGTTCAAATGGACTAAAGGGTGAATTGTGATGATTGAATGAGAATCAAAATGTTTAGTTCACAACAAATGATAGGGTTTTAGGTTCCCAACTAGTTTTTGTTTAAATCAGGTAAACGAGCCTAATGAATGGTGAAGTAAGTTCAATAGAAGATGGATTAAGTCATTTGAGATCTCTAGGTAATAAAATAGGGCCCCCAAATGGTGAAGTGAGTAATTAGAATGGGAAAAAAATATTTGGAAAGGATGAATAAACATTCAGAATGGGTGGACAGATTACCAGAATGGGTGAACAGACTTATGAAATGGGTGAATGGATGCTTGGAATGGTCAAACGGATACTTGGAATGGTTAAAGGAGGCTTCAAATGGTTAAATGGATGCTTGGAATGGTTAAACAGATGCTTGGGACAGTTAAAAGGAGGCTTGTAATAGTTAAATGGATGCTTGGGATGGTTAAATGGAGGCTTGGAATGTTTAAACGAAGTGAAATTGACTATTTAGGGGGGCAAGTTCGCCCCTCTGCAATAAACTGGAGGGCAAGTTTGCCCCACTGCAGAGCAGGTCAGGGTAGGTTCACCCCACTGTAGGGAAGGCTTTCCCTTCTCTGGGAAATAGGGACTTGGTTTGGATGGAAACGACTATGACAGGGACTTAAACCAACAACAATGAGGTTGACTTGTCAAAAAATTTACTAGTTTCTCACAAGAAGACACTTCAAACAAGCATAATCCTATGATTAGTGTTAAGGGTATGGCCAACAAAGATCTTAATCTAGGATACACAAGGTTTCTAGGGATTCCTTGATATACTCTTAGTACGTGAGGCCCAAACAGTGAACACAAGCCCATCAAAAGTGTGAGTTGGGAACCCCAACAAGATACTGAAGGGTTCAAACCAACTCTTCATGTCTATCTAAGTATCACTCTAGCTGCGACGCTCCACCAGACACAACATGAATGAATTAGGATACAAATTTGGCTCTCCCCCATTTCTATACCCTACTAGTACACGTGGTTGGGATCATCCCTTGGGGTGATGAAATCCCCAAGCATGTCCCTCTAAAAAGAAGGAACGAATCATTTCCAACTACTCCCCAGAATCACATAAAGTGCAAGGGGAAAGTGAAAACAAACTAATGCCCCCTTGGGTGATACAAAAATAGACACAACAAGTAGTAAATTTTACTTCCCCTTAATTAAACTATGTCCCTAGATGAGCAAGTGAAAACAAGGAAATATTTTAAAATTTGAACAAATGGATGGCCTTGCAAGAAAAGTGTTAGTTGTTTTAACCTTCATTCTTCATCGATAACAAAAATATGCTACAAAATGTTAGCAAGAAATCCAAATACACCCACAAACAAACAAGGTTAGGAGGTTAGAACCTAAAAACAACAAAAAAATTGAAACAAAACGAAGCTAAAAAGACTATTTTTTACCTTCTAGAATGTTCTGTTTAGGGCAGGTTCGCCCCTCTATAGCAAAATGTTAGAAAACAAAGTCCAAATCAGGGCAGGTTCACCCCATTGCAGTAAAATATCAAAAAACAAAGTCAAATCAAGGCAAGTTCACCCCACTACAACAAACTATTAGAAAACAGAGTTCAAATCAGGGCAAGTTTGCCCCACTATAGTAAAATATTAGAAAACAAAGTCAAAATCAAGGAAATTTCAGCCCTCTACAACAAAATGTTAGAAAATAGAGTTCAAATCAAAGAAAGTTCACCCCTCTGTAGTAAAATGTCCAAAAATAGTGTTAAAACTAAGGCAGGTTCACCCCTCTGTACTAAAATGTTAGAAACTAGTGTTAAAACTAGGGTAGGTTTTCCCCTTTGCAGTAAAATGGCAAAAAATAGTGTTAAAACCAGGGTAGGTTCGCCCCTCTGCAGTAAAATATCAAAAAATAGTATTAAAACTAGGGCAGGTTCACCGCACTGTAGCAAAAATGTCAAAAAATAGTGTTAGAACTAGGGCAAGTTTTCCCTCTACAGTAAAATGGAGGGCAGGTTCTCACCTCTGTAGCAAACTGGAGGGTAGGTCTACCCCTCTGCATGACAAGTTTTCCAATTTGTGACTTGAACCTTCAAACAAACTAAACAACAACAAACGTGAAATGAAGGAACTCGTTTGTGGGTCCCACCGGGCATGCCAAAAATGTGAGCCTAGTGTTTTATCCTATTCTAAATGTGCAAAATAACTATTATGCAATAAATAAAAATACAAGAAACACTTCAAAGACTAGCCTAAGGAATGATAACACAAAGAAAGATAACAAAATAAAGATTGCAAATGATTATACCTTTGTGTTGTTGAATCCCTTGGTTGGCCCTTCATGTTTGAATGCTTGTATGCTCCTTAGATGGCTATGAAAATGGTGTATGCAAGATGAACAATGTGATAAATGTAAATACTAATGGCTAAATGACTTGGTTAGATGAGGAAAAATGCTTGCAAGTTGAGTAATCAAATTGGTAGCATAAGGGTGCAAATGACTAAGTGTTGTAAAATGCATTAGAAGAGGGGGTATTTATAGAAGAATTTGAATTCTCTAGAGAATTCAACAGTTGAGATTAAGCCACCAAAGTCAAGATGAAGGGCTATGGTGAGTTGAGGACTCACAAGCCCTCACATCTTGACATGTAGAGGGTGAAGTGGCCTAGGATGTGATGATGTGTAAGTGAGGTGGAAGAAAGACACGTGATAGAGGTACTTGCAAGTACCTTGATGTGACCTCTCAATGATCACATGGAGAAAAAAGATTCCTTGGAGGAATACAAGTGAATTTTAAATTCACAATGATTGGAAGAATCTAGTGGATAAGACAAGGTTCCCAAAAAGGTGGGATTTTGACACATGTGGGTGATGTGACAAGTCAAAGGGTTCTAGAACTTGCATGGGGAAGAGAAGATTCCTTGGAGGAATAAAATGTGAATTAAAAATTCACATGGGGAAGAGAGGAACCTAAGGTGAATAAAAAGAAATTAAAAATTCCTTGGGAGATGGGAGTGTTGACCAAGGTACTAATTAGGCTTAACTGATAAGTGATTAGAAGATGATTAGTGACTAACGAAGGTTAAAAACCAACTTGCAAAAGTTGGAAGATGTGACATGTGCTAATCAAGAATTAAACATGTGCACATCCCTAATGATGAGATTAGGAGGTTGATTAAGATTAGATGAAAATGATGGTTAGATGAAAATGATGGAAGATGTGACATGTGAGGAATTAAATAAATGTTATATTTATTTAATTCATTTGGTGAAAATGAAAGTAAAGGGTAAGGTATTTAATTATTAATCAAATACCTTAGGGATTTAGAAGAATTAAGGGTATTAATTAAATAATAGTGATATTACTTAATTAATGCAAATAAGAGGATATTTAGACAAAAATAGATAAATTTTAAAAAATGAAAGGGTCCAAATTTGGATGTCTACAAGAGGATAAAATTAATTGACGTGGACACACTAATGTTTCAAATAAATTAACAACCACAAAAAATTGTGTATCCTTATTCCTTTCATTTCTTATAAATTATATCAAACACATAGATAGCAATATCCTTGTGTCATTCTATCACACCTGTAGACACTAAAAAATGGCTTAGTCTGTGAGTGTCATTTTCCCATTGTCTAGTCTTCTTCCTTGCATTATTTTAATTATTTAATTATTGTCTTTGATCACATTCCTCTATTAATTAAATATTTTTAACTGTCTAATTAATTCATTTCTTGATCTTTATTCTCCTCTAATCAATTAAATAAATTAAGTATTTATTTAGTAGTGCCGCTAACACTCTTTCCTTCTATAATTAAATAAATTATCATCTACTAAATTAATTGTGCTTCATTATTCATCTATTGTTAAATAATTATTCTTAATTATTTATCTATCCATTAATCTTTTCATCTTTCTTTGGTTAAAAAATTATAAAAAATATTTGACTCCCTCTCACCACTTTTCCTCTATTAAATAATTAATCTCACTTAATTATTTAATCTCTTTTTCTATTTTCCTCTATATTTAATTTAAATGGTTGCATAATTATTTTAAATTAAATATTCATTTCTCTCTCTCCATAAATAAATAATCTAAAATGATTATTTATTTCTCTATATATCTTTTACCAAATTAAATAATATGGTCAAAGATGTCTTCCGTGAATTAAATAATTTTGTTTAATTCTTCCACTACCTTCCCTCCACTTTCTCTTTTTGGATTTGGTTTGTTGATTGCCTTTGGTTTCCAAATAATCTTGACCATCCATTCATAGTCGTCCCTAGACCACTACTTTGTGGTGCATGAATCCTCCACCATTGATCTTGGCATCTTTCTAGAAGATCGATCTTGTCCATCCATTCAAAAAAAAAAATCTATTAAAGGTCTTTTCCTCCATTTTGGCTTTACAACCACATTCTCCAACATTCATGCTACCATATCACTGTCACTTGCAGGTGTTCGAATACTTAAAAATTGAGGGCAAGCTTACAAAAACATATTTGAGAAGCAAGGGAGATAATTAACCATGATAGGGGAGTTTTCTTTTATGCTTCTATTCTTGTTTTCTCTCTTTAATCATTTGTACTCTTTTGTTTAGAATTTAGATTTCAACTTAGATCTTAGGTAGAGTGGTTGCTATTAGGTCTTAGCTATTTTGCATTTCAAATTTCCCTATCTTACAACACCTATTTTTTTCTAATAGAAAAATTTACAAATATTACTTTATATCTTTTTAATTTAACCAAATGAGATCCTCTATGGGTAAGTGCAAAAAGATGGGTCCCAAAAAGGGGGCTTAAGTGGCCACTTTTTTTCTGAAACTAGGAAATATTGACTTTGGACATGAAATTGAGGATAGTTACACTCAAAATTTTGAGATGGAATAAAAAAGGATTGAAGTGCTCCGAGTCTACTTTCTAAACTACTAATTTATCATAAATTGGTGTTGTTTTTGTCAGAAAAACATAACATAGCAACTCTTGTATGTCCCTAGCATGGCGAAGTGTTTTTTTCATATTTTTGAAATTGCTCTAGTGAGAAATTAGTTAACAGTATGTAGTTGAGCCTGATTTTTCTAATAAATTTTTAATGAATATTTAATTCTTTACTAATTTTCTAAGTGGACACTTCTTGAAAAATAGAATTTTGATCGTTTCTACCCCTACAAATTTTTGAAATTGATTGAATTTAAATAAAATAAAATTGTAGAATGGATTCTAGTTTCTAAAAATGTAATTTATTTGAAATTTTGATGAACGGTTAATTTATAACGAAAAAAACACCAAACAATATTTTTTTTCCAAAAAAGAGACACACAAACAAAACAAATTATAGATGAAAGGCTTAACAATGTTAGAAAGTTAAAAAAATCATATCGTTGGATAGCTAAGAGAGAACCTAACATTACCCAGGTGTTTGATTTGTTCGACATTGAACCACGTGCAATCCTAATGGCGAGCACGAACCCAATTATGTAAAATATTCTAGAATTTTCAAAAACACGTCTCTAGTCATTGGGAATGCCCTCCAAGCCTTTGGGTTGATATTCCAAGGAAAATACCAAGCCCAAGGCTTGGGGATTCCCAAAGCAAGATATAATGCACTCACGTTATATCTTAGTTTTGACATAGTTTTTTGCATTTGTGAGGGACATGTCTAACAAGACATAATGTGAGTGCGATATAGCACACTTGTGTTATGTCTTTCTTTATGTTAAATGCTACTCTATTGAATGTATGTTTATATATTATATGTTTGTATGTACCTGTATGCTTGTATGTCATGTATGTATGCATGTATGCATGCTTTTATGTATGTATGTATGCATGTATGTATCAATGCATGTATATTGTATGTATGCCTATATGTATGTAAGATTTTATCTACACATGTACATGTATGCTTGTATGTATGTAGGATTTAATGTACATATGTATTATGCTTGTATGTATGCAATTATGTATGTATTTATGTCTTTAGAGTGAGGGAGAATTTTAAGAGAGAGAGTTGTTTAGGTAGGGTGGGAGAGAGAGAGAGGGAGAGTGGATGGAAGTGAGAGTTTAAGAGAGAGGGAGTGGGAGAGAAAGGGTTGTAGTGAGAGGGACTTAGCTAGGTAGGGTGGGAGGGATAGAGGGAGGTAGAGAGAGAGATAGGGGGTGGGAGAGAGAGAATTGAGAGAGAGGGGGGGAGAGATACATAGAGAAAGAGAGAGTTATGTAGGTAGGGTTCCAATTAAGGGAGAGACTTGAGAATGTGTGGGGGGGGTGAGAGGGAGAGACTTGAGAGATAGGTAGTGAAAAGGGGTACAAAAGAGAGGGAGTGTGAGTGAGAGACCTAAGAGAGGAGAGAGGGTATGGAAGGGAGTGACCTGAGAGAGGAGAGATAGAGGGGGGTGGAGTGAGAGGGAATTATCTAGGTAGCGTGGGAGGGATAGATAGAGAGAGGAGAGAGAGAGAGTTACCTAGGTAGATTGCTAGAGAGAGGGGGTGGGAGCAAGAGACCTGAGGGAGAGGGAGAGAGAGGGAGTGGGAGAGAGTGGGAGGGAGATAGAGAGAGATAGATAAAGGGATCAAGAGAGGGTGGTAGGGATTGATTGAGTGAGAGGTACATATAAAGAGGGAGAAGGTAGATATAAATAATTAGAGAGGGTAGGAGAGAGGGAGGGAGAGAGAGGTGAGATTTATAAATAGAGAGAAAGGGATATGGGTTGAGGGTATAGGGTTGAGAGATTAATATGGAGGACCTATAGGGTTTATGGTTTATGGTATTAGGGTTTAAGGGTTGATGGATTAGGGTTGAGGGTATATGGTATTGTGTTGAGGTTATAGGGTAAAAGGTTTAAGGGTTTAGGGTTTAGGGTTGAGGGTAGAGGGTTTATGGTATAGGTTCGAGGGCATATGGTTAAAGGATTAGGTTGAGGGTCAAATGTAAAGGGTAGAGGGTATATGGGTTGATGTTTTATGGTTTAAGGATCGAGGGTTGAGGGTTTAATGTATAGGGTAGAGGGTTTAAGGGTTGAGGGTCGATGGTTGATAGTTGAGGGTTTAAGGTTGAGGGTAGAGGATTAAGGGTAGAGGGTAGACGGTATAGGGTTTAAGGGTTTATGGTTTAAGGGTTTAATGGTTGAGGGTTTAGGGTTGATGGATTAGGGTAGAGAGGGAGGGATATATGGATAGAGATATGGACAAAGAAGTGAGATAGAGAGAAGGAGAGAAGAGGAGGGAGGGACAACTATATGTGAGGGTTGAGAATTGAGGCTATAGTTTTGACGACCTATAGGGTTGAGGGATTAGGGTAATGGGTTGAGGGTATAGCATTGAGGGATTAGGTTTGAGGGTACATATGGTTGAATATTGGGGTTGAGAGTCTAATGTATAGGGTATAAGGGTTGAGGGTTTTGGGTTTTAGGGTTGAGAATTGAGGGTTGAGGGTTTAATGTATAGGGTAGAGGGTAGAGGGTATAAGGGTTGAGGGTAGAGGGTTTAAGCTTAAGGGTAGAGGATTAAGGGTATAGGGTTCAAGGATTAGGGTTGAGGGTCCAATGTATATGGTAGAGGGTATAGTGGTTGAGGGATTAGGGTTTAACGGTTGACGGTTGAGGGTTGATGGACTAGGGTAGAGATTTTACTAAGAGGGTTTAAGGGTTGAGCAATTAGGGTTGAGGGTAGAGGGTAGAGGATTGAGAGTAGAGGGTAGAGGGTTTAAGGGTTGAGGGTTTAGGGTTGAGTGTTTCAAGATTTAAGGGTTGAGGGTATATGATTGATGGATTAGGGTAGAGAGGGAGTGATGGATGGAGAGAGAGATAGAGGGATAAGTGAGATAGAGAGAAGGAGAGAATAGGATGGAGGATCAAAGATATATGAGGGTTAAGGATCCAATGTATAGGGTAGAGGATTGAGAATTGAGGGTATAGGGTTGAGGCTCTATAGGGTTGATGGTTTAGATTATTGGGTTGAGAGAATAGGTTTGAGGGATTAGGGTTGAGGGTACATATGGTTGAAGGATGAGGGTTGAGGGTCCAATGTATAGGGTAGATGGTATAGAGGTATAGAGGTTGAGGGATTAGGGTTTAAGGGTTGAGGGTTGATGGTTGAGGGATTAAGGGTCAAGAGGGTTGAGGGATTAGGATAGAGAGTTTACTAAGTTGATTTAAGGGTTTAAGGGTTGAGGGATTAGG
>VDFB02000003.1:564912381-564939421 GCA_007258455.2 Sequoia sempervirens | reverse complement strand
GAGATAGAGAGGAGAGAAGAGGAGGGAGGGATAGAGATATATGAGGGTTGAGGATCCAATGTATAGGGTAGAGGGTTGAGAATTGAGGGTATAGGGTTATGACCTATAGGGTTGAGGGATTAGGTTAGAGAGTTTAATAAGTGGATTTAAAGGTAGAGGGATTAAGGGTTGTGGGTTGAGGGTAGAGGGTAGAGGGTTTAAGGGTTAAGGGATGAGGGTTTAGGGTTTACGATAGGGAGTAGAGGGTTTAAGGGTTTAAGGGTAGAGGATAGAGGATTTAAATGTTAAGGGTAGAGGGTAGAGGGTTAATGCTAGAGGGGAGAGAGATAGGAGTGAGTGAGTGAGAGAGAGAATTTAGGGTATAGGGTTAAGGACCTATAGGGTTGATGGTTTAGGGTATTGGGTAGAGGGTAGTGGGTAGAGGGTTTAAGGGTTTAGGGTTGATGGTTTAGGGTTGAGGGTAGAGGGTTTATGGTTTAGGGTATAGGTTTGAGGGTATGTGGTTGAAGGATTAGAGTTGAGGGTTCAATATATAGGGTAGAGGGTATAGGGGTTGAGGGTTGAGGGATTAAGGGTTGAGGGTTGAGAATTGAGAGTTGAGGGTTTAATGTATAGGGTAGAGGGTAAAGGGTCTAAGGGTTTAGGGTTTAAGAGTTGAGGGTCAAGGGTTTAAGGGTTGAGGGTTGAGGGTATAGGGTTGAGGGTGAAATTGGCAATGTAGTGGCCTATTTGAAAAAATGGGTCCAATAAATGGGGTCTCCTGGTGATTTAAAAAATGGGTCCAATGAACCCATTTATTGGAACCATTTTTTAAATTACTAGGAGACCCCATTTCTTGGACCCATTTTTTCAAACAGGCCAAGTTAGCATGCCAATTTCACCCACTATCTTGTCAATTTAGTGAAATTGGAAATGTAGTTGCCTATTTGAAAAAATCAGTCCATGAAATGGTGTCTCCCAGTGAATTACATCACCAGGAGACCCCATTTCTTTGACCCATTTTTTCAAACAAGCCAAGTTAGGTTGCCAATTTCACCCACTAGCTTGCTAATTCAATGAAATTGACAATGTAGTGGCCAAGTTAGGTTACCAATTTCACCCACTAGCTTGCTAATTCAATGAAATTGGAAATGCAGTGGCTTGTTTGAAAAATTGAGTCCAAGAAATGGGGTCTCCTAGTGATGTAAATAACTGAGAGACCCCATTTCTTGCACCCATTTTTTCCAATTCGGTGAAATTAGCAATGTAGTGGCCTATTTGAAAAAATGGGTCCAAGAAATGGGGTTTCCCAATGATGTGGTGAAATTGGAAATGCAGTGGCTTGTTTGAAAAAATAGGTACAAGAAATGGACACCCCATCTCTTGGACCCATTGTCCATTTCTTTCACCTATTTTTTCAAATAGGCCACTACATTTCCAATTTCACCGAATTGGAAAGCTACAGGACCCACTAACTTGCCAATTTGGTGAAAATGACAACCTAACTTGAGAGGGATAGGAGTGACTGAGTGAGTGAGAGAGAGAGACTTGAGAGAGGGAGAGGGGGTAGGAGGGAGAGACTTGAGAGAGACACAGGGAGGGAGTGGGATAGAGCTAGAAGGTTGAAGGTTTAAAGGTAGAGGGGAGAGAGATAGGAGTGAGTGAGAGAGAGAATTGAGAGAGGGAGAGGGGGTAGGAGGGAGATAATTGAGAGAGGGAGAGAGGGAGTGGGAGAGACATAGAGGGTAGAGGGTTAAGGGGAGAGGGGAGAGAGATAGGAGTGAGTGAGAGAGAGAGATTTGAGAGTCTACCTACAAGGGATTCTAACCCTTCTCTCCACTGTTTCAAGACTCTTTATTCAAGGCTAAGTTAGCAACATGGTGAAAGGTGCAACCTATCTTGCAATCATGGCTCAAAATGGAAGCATGGATAAGGCATTTGAATTGTTTGAAAATAATATTTTTTGTATAAATGTATGCAAAATGTGGTAGCATTGGTAGGCTAGTGAGCTTGGAAAGATAGTGAGCTCACTCACTTGCTACATTCAAACATGTGGAATCACTTTGAGCTACATTCAATCGAAGAAATCCCTCAAGAGTCCAAAGTGCAAATTGGTTGCAATCTTCGACGGGCTATTACTTAGACACTGTGATGCTTAGAAACTTCTCGTTTGAGCCTATGGGATTGTGTTGGGACCCTCTACAATAACCTCTCTTGGTTTTTTCTATCTCGATGGTTTTTTTCCATGGTGGCAAATTTTCACGTGGAGAAAAAGTTGTCAAATGCAAGTAGTTGAAAGTTGCAAAGTGGTGCAACTTTCATTCTACAACTTGTGTAACCAAATTAAATGTTCTAACACATCCAAGTGGTAAATTTACACTAGGAATAGTCCTCTTTCACACCCAAACAAGCTGAATCACTCTAAGCTACATTCAACCGATAGAATCTCTTAAGAGTCCAAAGTGAAAAATGGCTGCAAACTTAAACATGTTGTTACTTGGATACCATGATGCTTAGAAAATTATCTTCTGAGCCTATGGGATCATGTTGGTCTCCTCTACAATAACCTCTCCCAATTTTTGCTATCTCAGAGGCATTTTCTCATGGTGGTGAATTCTCACTTGGGGAAAAAGTTGTCAAATGCAAGTAGTTGAAAACTGCAAAGTGGTGCAACTTTCATTATGTAACTTGTGGGTACATTTATGCTAGGAATGGTCCTCTTTCACACCCAAACATGCGGAATCACTCTAAACTACGTTCAACTGGATCAATCCCTTAAGAGTTCAAAGTTTAAAATGGATGCAAACTTTAGCATGTTGTTACTCAGATATTGTGATGCTTAGGAACTTCTCTTCTGAGCTTATGGGATTGCATTGGACCCCTCTACAATAACCTCTTTTTGTTTTTTCTATCTCAAAGGCATTTTCCTATGGTGGTGAATTTTCACTTGGGGAAAAAGTTGTCAAATGCAAGTAGTTGAAAGTTGCAAAGTGGTGCAACTTTCATTCTGCAATTCATGTGACCAAACAAACTATTCCAATGCATTTGAATAAGTATTTTTACACTAGGAATGATCCTCTTTCACACCCAAACATGTGGAATCACTCTGAGCTATGTTCAATTAGATCAATCCCTTAAGAGTCCAAAGTGCAAAATGACTGCAAACATCAACATGTTGTTACTTGGATACCATGATGCTTAGAAACTTCTCATCTAAGCCTATGAGATCGCATTAGACCTCTCTAGAATAACCTCTCTCACTTTTCGCTATCTCGAAGGAATTTTCCCGTGGTAGAAAATTTTCACTTGGGGAAAAAGTTGTCAAATGTAAGTAGTTGAAAGTTGCAAACTGGTGAAACTTATGTTCTAAAAATTGCGTGACCAAAAAAACTATTCCAACGCATCTAGGTGGGTACATTTACACTAGGCATATTCCTATTTCACACCCAAAAATGTTGAATAGCTCCGAGCTACATTCAACTAGTAGAATCCCTTAAGAGTCCAAAGTGCAAAATGGTTGCAATCTTCGATGGGATGTTACTTAGATACCATGACACTTAGAAATTTTTTTTCTAAGCCTATGGGATCATGTCGGGCCCCTCTATAATAAACTTTCTCAGTTTTCACTATCGTAGAGGTGTTTTCCTGTGGTGGTGAATTTTCACTTTGGGAAAAGGTTGTCAAATGCAAGTAGTTGAAAGTTACAAAGTGGTGCAACTTTCATTATGCAACTCATGTGACCAAATGAACCATTCCAATGCATCCAGATAGTAAATTTATGCTAAGCATGGTCCTCTTTCATACCCAAACACACAGAATTTCTTTGAGCTATGTTCAACCGGCTCGATCCCTTAAGGGTCCAAAGTGCAAAAGGGAAACAATCTTTGATGGACTATTACTCGGAAACTATGATGCTTATGAGATCTTTGTTTGAGCCTACGAGATCGCATTGGGCCCCTCTACAATTACCTCTCTCAATTTTTGTTATCTCATAGTCTTTTTCCCATGGTGTCCAGTTTTCACTTGATGGAAAAAATGTCAAATGCAAGCAGTGTAAAGTTGCAAAGTGGTGCAAATTTTGTTTTGCAACTTGTGTGACCAAAAAAACTACTCCAATGCATCTTGATAGGTACATTTATGCTAGGCATGGTGCTCTTTAACACCCAAACATGTGGAATTTCTCTGAACTACATTCAATTGGCTTGATCCCTTATGATGGCATGCAAAACAATCGAAAAGAGAAACATACACACAACGGTTGAGAAGTCCAAGTTTTCCACACAAAAGGAATATGATCATCCTCAATTTTGGAAATCACAAGATGCTTTCTAATTATCATCCATTCCCTTATAACAATATACAACCAATTGTAAATGCATAAAATGGTGGAACTTGGAAACATTTTATTTTTCCTCAATTAACAACTTTGGTTGTGAAGCATTTTCTCATTTTCATTTGAAATTATTTTCTATGCTTGAAAATTGGAGTCTAAGAGAAACAAGTGATGCTCTCACATTCATTTATTATTTGGTGTGATAAATAAAGTTTCCACTGTTGAGTCCATTTCTTATTTGTATTATAAATTATAACTTGCTTTCTCCCAAGTATGTTTCCTATACAAGAAATAATATTGCAAAAAGTTTACATATACATCTTTCGACATGTTTATATGGTGATGGATCAAGAACATAACAATTCATTCTACACTATGAGGATTATGCTGTGAAAATATTTAAAGACTATTCAAGATAAATGTTTGTATGATAATGTGTCAAGAAGTTAACTACTCATCATCTACTATGAATATTATGTTTTACAAGTGTTGTGAAGATTATTTATCATTTTCTTAATTGAGTTGTTCCAATCAAAATATTAAATATATTGGAATCTTTTTATGAAACATTTCATGGAATACCAATTGGAAATGTGTTTTTTACTTTTAGATAAAGCATTTCATGGAACTCTTTGGATTAAACTGAATTGAGATATGTAAGAAAAAGGGAGCATTAGGAAATATATTGCTCAAGGATCTTAAATAAGCGTTCTCTCTCATTGCAATTTTGGGTGGATTATTACTTTCAAATTATTGGGAATGCTTTGCCTATTTTCTAGTTGGCAGTTGTCATTCTAGAAGGCTTATCTCTTGATATACTTTATACTCATTCTTAATCAATTATCAAGTTAATAATCAATGCATTTAATTACAGTTGATCTTTTCTTTTCAATTTGTGCAATTTTGGAATTTGTAACTCTACTACTATTCCTAGAAATATTGAATTTGTTTAGTATCGACTAATAAAGTTGTTTAGCATCAATCAATTAATATTCAAGACAAACCATGAAGGATAGCAATGATCAATGCTAGGGATAACCAATTAATAATTATACACGTGAATAAGTCAAGAATGTACATGTGAATAAGGGAAGCACAAGTACTCAAAAACACATAAGCCTTGAAGTATACACACGAATACATGGTATATGCAAATTAATACAAAGTATATGCATGAATAGAAGGTATACACATGAAAACAAATAAGTTGCAAAGTATACATTGGAATAAACGTAAGTCACAAAGTATACACTTGAATACACGTAACTCATATCTATTGAACCATGAATTTATAATGCAAATATGGACACCATCGATAATTTTTTTTTGTATTAACCAAATAGCCATGTAGGAATACATCAGTATACGTCAATATAAGTATAAAATATAGGTACAAAATAGGCATTTAGGCTTATGAGAATGCCATATAGGCATACAACAAAGGGCTTTGGAATCAAAAGTAATTGCTCTCCATGCTCTTAAAATAAAATCTTTCCCTTTGCTTGTCGATCGGATGGTGATATTTCTATCACTCACTTATGCTACGGTTGAGGAGTGCTCCTAGTGCTTCTCCTAGGGTTTAGTTCTTGGTCAAGTATTATTTGTTACAATAAGAAGTAAAAACATTAATATATAGAAATTACATTATAAAAAATGATATATTTAACAAAATAATCACTTATCGCCATCTGATGATCACTCTCCATGAGGAAAATATTCAAATTCCCATGCTAAGGCATGTTGAAGCCCTGTATAAACCATCCACATAGAAATTAAACTATGAATCAATAATGGTTTTATTTTTCACTAACTAACATCTATAACAATGAATGCAAATTGAAATTTAGTAATTTGCCTCATACTTCCCTTGTCAGAGCCATCGAGGAGTCTATAGTAGATGAAACACCAATCTCCATTTCCCTCTAAACATTCAGAGGTGTGTCTACTTGCAACATCTGAAAATAAAACAACAAATTATTCAATCATGAAAACTACAATAGCGATCCACACCATGGCTTATAATGTATGAGACAATGAACAAAATTTTGAGTACTTATTAAACTATGTATTTTTGACTATCATGCTTACTATTTTCCTTATCCATATCTTGTTCGAAAGCACATGTTTTTATAATTTTACCCATAGCAACAAGCCAACGAACCGTTTGATAAAATGCTTTCATAGATATGTACAATAACTGTGGTGGCATAAAGAAGGCAGTGAAATGTTTGAAAAAATTCCTTAAAGAAATGGGGTCTCATGGTGATGGATTTCCATTACAAACAAATGTGTCATGGCATTCCATCACCATAAGGCCACATTTCTTTGAGGCATTTTTTCAAATAGTTAATTGCCTTCTCTATGGTATTATGTTGGGATGGGGTGGATGGTATAGTATGGCCTTGGTTATGAGATGGAGGGTGATCATGACATGAAGAGGGAGGGGTGGGGACATGAACAAGTGGAATAAAAGGTGGAATGTTCCATGGATTGGTAAATTGAGGATGAGGACCTTGAAAAGAATTTGAAGGGGAATTTTGGCTAATGGGTTGGTTTCTATTCTTCAAGGAGTGAGTTGTTTGAAAAAATTCCTTAGAGAAATATGGTCTCATGGTGATGGAATGGCATTCCATCACCATGAGACCACATTTCTTCAAGGCATTTTTTCATAGTACTCACTACCTTAACTATGATATTGCTTACTATTATTCTTTGATAGATTTTTTCCAAGCATCCATAGTTATTTGGAAAACACCTATTTTAGGCTTTTAGCCATAGTAGCAAGGAAGTGAGTAGTTTGATAAAATTATTTGGTACACATGTATGGAAAATGTGGTAGCATAGAAAAGGTGGTGAGTTGTTTAAAAAAATTCCTCCAAGAAATGTGGTCTCATGGCACGATGGAATGGAATTCCACCACCATGAGACTACATTTCTTTGAGGCATTTTTTCAAACTACTCACTGCCTTGTCTATGCTATTGCTTACTATTATGCTTTGATAGACTTTTTCCAAGCATCCATAGTTTGTTGGAAAGCACCTTGTTTAAGATTTTACCCATAGCAACGACGAAACAAATTGTTTGATAAAATGCTTTGGTAGACATGTATGGAAAATGTGGTAGCATAGAAAAGGAAGTGAGTTGTTTGAAAAAGTGCCTCAAAGAAATCGGGTCTCATGGTGATGGACATCACCATGAGACCACATTTATTTGAGACATTTTTTCAAATAACTCATTTCCTTGTCTATGTTATCGCTTACTATTATTCTATCATATATTTCTTCCAAGCATCCATATCATAGACAAGGCAACAAATTTTTTGAAAAGATGCCTCAATAAAAAGTGGTCTCATGGAATGCCATGACAAGAAAATGTAATTGGAAGCTGCTCCTACTTATTACTTATGCTATGTGAAGTAATTTCATCACTACTTATGTTGAATTTATAAACAACTATATTGTAGTTGAAATTTTGTCATCTATCGACATCTAGTTATTAGTTATGGAATGTAAAGTAATGTTTTGAGTTTGAAAGATGTGCAATGCAACATAATCAATGATATGAATATAAACTAAACAAATCTATAAAGTACAATTCATTAGTTAAAGTCTTTATTCTATTACCTGCATGTAGGTTTGTCTAAATCCACTGAGAGGTGTTCCCTTGAAACCTCTAATGTTAGCCTATTCAACATCCAAAATCACATATTAACATACCATTCATGTAAATAAATGCTATTAACATGTAATAAATTTATAATTGTTTAATTGCTACATACCTCAATGGTAGATGTAGTGGAGAAATAAGTGGGTGTACGGCCGATGTATCTAGTATCAACACTGTTCATGCATTTTTATTAAAATCATAAAACTAAATTAGTTAATATTGCATTTCAAAATTGAAATTTAATAAATTAAATTCAATGAACATGCTAACATTTACCTAAGCATCAATGCCATAGGCCTCATTCAAAATGTTAGCTGCCCTCACCATCTCCATAGGTTGTTGATGTATTCTACATAGTAGCCTCCTGAGTGTTAGTGGGGTCATATGAACAAGTCGCCTCGCAATACTGACACAAATGGGATCGAAGCCCACCACTTGAAGACTCCCTTGGATGGTGTTGTAGTATAGGGTTGGCATGTTGGATGACACTCTAGGTCAAAGAGTTGATGGCCTACAAAGTCTCTACCTCGGTACTCTCCTTCGCAATGGAATGGATAATGATGTGCTCATGAGACAATCTAGCAAGAGGTTGTCTCACTTGCCGTGTAGGATCCTATTGTGAATCAGTTCTATCTTGAGCCGACACCCCACCTCTCCCCTAAAAGTCCCTCATATCAAAACAATTTGAGATTTTGTTCAAGATGAAATCACAGTATAGTTTCCTAAGGAAATATTGTGGGAATTCACAATTGTTGCATGGTGGGTAATCAAAAACCATGTACCCTCTATCCAAAAAAAATGTCCTAATCTATTGGTGGTGGCACCAATGGATAGGAAACCTCTTCGCATTGAGGGTAATATTTTCATTTGTGTGTGGGTTAGTGAATAATGAGCACAAATAAAATTTTGTAATTTTGTAATTTTTAGATCTTTATATGATAATTTATCCCGGTAATAAGCCCTAGTTGCCTACCTCCTATCTTGCCAACCAGTTAATTGTTTTTTGTTTGAATCTATATGTTTTAAAATTTCTTTGAGTGAAGTTGCTAGGGTCATTCTTTCCATGGTTGAATCATTTGGATTGTTCAACCTCCTGATTAAATCCTTAATTTGTTTTTTATTGTTTTCAATTTCACTCATTAAGTTGTACTGAGTGCTAGGAGGATGTTGAGGGATTGGTAGAGGAGATTGTTGTTGTGGTTCAACTTGAGGATTTTGTTGTTGTTTTTCTTGCTGTGCTTATTGAGTATATTGTTCCTCTTGTTGTTTTTGTGCTTGTTGAGGATTTTGAGGAGGGTTTGTAGGTTCGTTAACATCTAAAAGTTCAAAAAAATAAATATAAAAAACAACCTAAAACTAACAAATTCACAACAAAAAACAAACAATCCTTACCTCTTAGAAATCCTTGTCGACGTGGCAGCATCCTGGCAATGAAACAACAAAAAATTGATGAAAAATATTGCAAAATGGCTCCTCCCAAAATGCGATAGAAAAAATGAAGGGTTTTGGCCACAGGAAGAAAAAAACATAGTCACAATGAAAATGATTTTGAATTCCTTTTTTTTCTTTTAATACCTCTTAACATAAGTACATTATAACACGCTCACATTATGGGCTCATTGTGGCTGAGCCTTAGGCTCAATACACCAATCCATAATGCGAGCACGTTACAACACACTCATGTTATGAGCTTTCAAAACTTTTTTGAAATTTGGCCACAAATTGGCCACCCATTTTTTGCACCTACCCCTATATTAAACCTCAACTTTCAAGAAATACTTGAAAAGGAAATAAAAACTATCTTTAAGAAAACATTAATTTTCTTTCTTTTCTATTACCAAATATCACTTTTAAAAACATTACCGAAACTTACAAATCTCCTACTCAAATTCATACAATCTTAATTTTGTGTGGAATGAATTCTTTTTTCTTTAAAGTATTAACTATATGTCTACATGGAAAAAAATATCCCACTTCAAGTGGCACTCCATACCATGTGTGATTTACATTATGACACACTAAGAGAATGCAAAAGAGAGTTAAAAAGTGGAATATGTTTAAATTGACCAACTTATGACACGTAGTGATGACAAATCATAAAGCATATTTATAATGGAGAAATAAGTAAAAGGTGAAGTGTCCAATTTTTATGGGAGTTACATTTTAATTTTGGCATGTTCAACCATCGTGAAGGGGCATTGAAATTTATGTCATACATTTTAGGCATCAATTTTGTCCATGATTATTGTCTTTGGTTTCAAAAAACCATTTGTGATTTATTAGTTGGACTTTCTCTAGAAATTGGATGCTTGGGATGGAGATTGTAGTACTTATATTCATAATATATTTTATGCTACTAAAATTTATCTAGGCATAGTTGGTGCTTGTATAAAGGTTTGGATACTATAAAGATTGTATTAGGAACATGTTATGATTATTGAATAACACATTAAGGCTCCCTTGTTGCTAGTATTTTCCCTAAAGGATTTTCCCACATTATATGTACTTTGTTAATGTGTTGCATGTCTTTTCATACATTATATGTATTTTAAATTGTTTTTTCTTTATCATTTAACACTACTCTCCTTAAAGATTAAGTAGGAATTTTCGTTTCATATCAAAATCTAGCCATCACATGAGATGTTAGGCTAGGGAAAATATGTTTTTTATTATTAGTCTTAGTTTGTGTAAAATTTGTGCATAGGAGAGTTCTTGGTCCAATGAAACCTAACAAAAACTTCATAATTAGAGATTGATAGTTGATGTACAATGGAATGTATTTTGAGTTGTGGAAGCTTAAAATGAAGGGTTTTCTCATATATAAAAAATCTATGGATTATAGTCTCTATAAATAAACCTATATCTATGGAGGATAAAGACTAAGAGGTGACCTAGATTGAAAACTCATAAGCCTAGTTAGGTTGTGTTTGGAATATCCAATTTTAACAAATTTATTGAGAGAAACCACCATGGAAAGACTTTGGAAGAAGTTGGGTAGCCTATACTAGGCTAAATCCTTAGTAAAAAAGTTTTTATATAAAATAATTTGTATTATTTAATCATGTGCGATGATAACTTAGTTGCAAATCACTTAAATGAATTCATCATCATTGTGAGCTATCTATAATTCATAGACATGAAAATAGATGACGATGACTAATGTATTTTTTTGGTATTTTTTCTAAAGTCTTGAGACAACTTTATGGTGCTATAAGTATGAATTCCATAATTATTATGCTCAAAAAATTTGTGGGTACTCCAACACAAAAAAAAAAAACTTAAGATTCCATAAAGAATGCATTAATGACTTAAGGTGGTTCAAGGTAAAGGTAAGGGGAAGAATAAGAAGAAATAATATAAAAATATAAGGTGATATCTAATTATTTTGGTAAATCCAAGTTAAATAATTTTAACTATGGTAATCTAAAATAAACACAAGGAATGTAAGGAGAAGGAGAATAATGAATTAGATGACGATTCTAATCTAAGGGGTTCAATAGGATAAATCTAGAGAAGTATATATTGTAGCCTTGAACACAAATACATATGAGGATAGATGATTGAATCTAGGGCTTCTAGTCCCATGAATCCCTACAAGGAATTTCTTTCAAATTATAAGAAGTTTAGTAATGGAAAGGTCTACATTGGTTACAATACATGATTTGATATTGGTAGATGCAATAGAGTCAAGATCATATTTAATGATTGCAGGATCAAAGGCCTCTTAATAGTGTTGTATTTACCAAGCTTTCTATGGAATTTTTTATCTATTACTAAGATGAATGATACAAGTGTGTGTGTACTATTTAACAAATAAGGGTGCAAGATGGTTTAGGAAACTATGGTTCTTAAAAAGGTATTTTAAATTGGAACTATTTTCCACATTGGTGTGAGCACATAAGTTTAGTGTTATACTTCAAATACAACTACGAGTAAGAGATCTACAAAATCCATACTTTTGGCATCAAAACCTATAGGAAAGAGATCTATAATATCCAATCTTGGATCACATGGATATGCATGTGGGTTCCTATGCTTGATTTTACCCTAAATATCAATAACCTAATGATTGAGAAGACTATATTGTAGTATATAGGCCACATTGGTGAGAAAGGCCTTAGACCTTAAAAAAAAAATATTTTAGATAATTTCATTATTTATTTTCTAAAAAAAATTCCTTATAAATATTGCATGTTTATGGAAAGAAAAATTATGTTCAATATTTTCTATATTTTTAGATGTTTTAGATGTAATCCATAATGGGTTTTTGGTCCAATTGACATATCTTCATTTGTAAAATTATTTTAATATATTTTTTATTAATTATTTCTCAAAGAAAATTGGCCTATTTATAAGGTATAAATTTAAGATCTTCAAACAATTCAAAGAATTTAAGGCTCTTATAGAGAACCAAGAAATGAAGAAGATCAAGGTCCTTTAATATATAGTAATGGATAATATTAATCAATATATTTTTATAGGTTATCTAAGGAGAATGGTATTATGTAGCATAAGACAACTCCATGCACCCCTCAACAAAATGGAGTTGGTGAGGACTCTTAATGGAGTCAATTTAGGTTTAAAGGTATGTGTCGAAATAATTAAGGTAGACTTTTATTTGTTTAATAGGTCTCCTACATTAGCTCTTATTGATAAAACCCTATAGTAGGTTTGGATGGAAAAATCCCTCACTTAAGCATATATTATTATTTGGTTATGAGATTCATGTGCCAAAGTTAAATAGATCTAAGTTGGACATCAAATTTTTTAAGTGTATCTTCATTGGCTACAATAATATTTGGAGGGATATAGTATTTGAATCCTATTATTAGTAAGACAATATATAGTCAAAATGTGGTCTTCATGGAGATAAGGTATATTCCTATAACCAAGCAACTAAAGGAGAATGCAAATTTAGTTGTGTAGCTATAGCCAAAGAGTATGAAGTTCCACTTGAGATTGATCTATAGGTTTAGGACAGACTAAGTGTGGAGGATTCAAAGAGTTTTAAGGGTTTAGAGGAATAACCTCCTTAATTTTTTTATCCATTACACATATTTATTTGATTACTTCTCCTTTTAATCTTAATGTTAAGAAAATGGATGTGAAGACATTTTTTTTCCATGGTGATGTAGAGGAATATATCTACATGTCATAGATAAATTTGTTTAAACTTGTACAATAATATGTGGGAACAATGGAAACACAATGTAATGTGAATGTATTATAATGTGAGCACGTTATAACACACTTGCCCTTTTTTATTTAAATAAAATAATTAAGAGGTCAAGCTCATTTGAACTTGGCATCTTAACAAAACCTAGTTTGCATCCTTTTAGAGCATGCTCACTTTGTTTAATATCTCATTCATCAACAATTTTTCCATTTCCAAAATTCCACCACAATGTCACCAAGGTTGAAGAGCTAAGTTTTTTTTGTTTTTTAGTGTAAAAGTTTAATTAAATAGATAGATTGATTTTTTTTTGAGTTGGTTTTCTTTAATTTATAGGAATTGAGAATGCACCACCAGTTGATGAAAACCTTACTAAAGAGCAACCATAACAACCCCCTCCTACATTCCCCGAAATCCTCCTAGGATACAAGAAAATATATTAGGGAAATAGAAAACAATAAAAAATAACTTGAGATAATAATTGAAAGGTTAAGATATCCATTAGGAATAAACTCCCATAAGTCTACACTCACTAGTTCACTAGAATCAATCTTCTCTCACATAGTATCCATGAGTGGCCAAATAAATACTTGATTGAACAAGACGAAAGAACAATTATAATTTTATGTGGAAAAATTATCCTACGATCAAATCAAACAAAAAAAATGAAATTTGAATTGTGTGTTGTTCATTGACCCATAAACTAATGTACCCATACACAATTCTTGCAAGAGGTTCCCTATCCACTGGTGCCACTACCAAGGGATAAGGAATAATCTTTGAGATAGTTGGTGGATGGTTTTTGACCATCCTTCATCTAATAACAATGAGTTCTTGCAATACTATTTGAGGAAACTTTATTGTGAGTTTTTCCTCAATGAGATGAATTATTTTGACATTTGGCGTTTCTAGGGTAGAGGTGGGGGCTTAGAATAGGATAGAGAGGGGGAACAATGTGCTAGATAACCCTTTCTAGAATAGAGTTTGAGAATGTTACTATGCATTACATTGTGAAGCAGGGTGTTGATGTTGAGGCCCGACATCCATTAGCTCACTCACTTAGACCCTTTCATAGCATGCTAGGCCTCTAGCATAGGGCGATGTGGGTGAGTCTTCTAGGTCTCGAAATTTACCTAACTTATGTAAAAAGTGTGGTTCTCTTTGTACTTATGGGTTTGAGGATGATCGTAATGCACACAAACAACAATAGGACATATCTATATTGGATCATATTGTCATGACATATGAGCTAATGGATCGGACATTTGGTATGATAGATAGAAAAATTTGAATAAAGTCAAATTCAATTTAGCATATTTTATTTTGAAATGTATGCTTAACTAAATTATTAAAATAATTCTTATATAATTTCAAGGTCAAAGTGTTCACCCTATGTCTAGCAGCCCTCCACCTCTCACTTACACAATGATGTCGATTCCATGGGTATATTACTAGTAAATACATAATAAATATAAAATGTGTGAATATTTTAACATTATATAAATGATAATCTTAAAAAATCACATTGGATGTTGAACTAATTAATGTTGGGCCTTTGAAATTATTACCTGTTAGTTAAAGTGTTCATACATCTTATATTGGGGTAAGATTAAGTATTTTTAATCATTAAATGTTTGTAAAATAATGTTAGGTATATTTTTATAATTTAATAATATTGTTTCATTTTCACATGATCATATCAGTTGATACTCTTGATATTCACACCATAATAGAGCATAGTGTTGCCATAGTAGTATCGTCTTCAATTTCTTTGATAGAGGTATAAGCCAAATTAGTAAATTTCATATTATATTTGGTTTTTTATATGTCTATAAAGTGAAAAATTTGAATGGTATTCATTTGTATTTTTAATTTGTATCTTGATTCTTGCCACAACCTGCTTCACAACTCTAGTTCGTGAACATGCCCCTATTACAAATGAAAAGGCAAAAAATGGTTCAAAGTGATTATGAGTATGTGTTAAGTGATTATTCTATTATATGTCATTTTGTAATTTGATTTTTATATAATGTGTATAATTTTTATCATATTGGGTTTAGTTCTAGAATATTCTAGAGAGGAGGTCGAGTCAATGGGTTTGAAAGAAACCATCATTGCATGCCTCTCCATCCAATTGATATTCAGGTGGTTCATGATCTCTTCCCTTCCACTAGAGGGAAGTGATTACATTAGGTTCATTTGTTGTATTCCTATGTGGAAATTTGATACATATATTTTTGTATTATAGATATGTGACTATATGCCTATATGACTTTCTTGTATAAATATTGTACTTTTAGAAACATATATCATTGTAAGCTTATATATATTTTTGGTTAATACAAATTTGTTTTACCATTATGGTTGTACATACAAACTCATTTATATACTCATTTCAATATTTTAATGTTTAATTTTTGGGTTACTTTGGTTGATAAGAGGTAAGAGTTTCATTATTTTTGAGTTTTTAGTATTTGATGAGGATCTCCTTGATGCTCCATCACCTATTCATGATATTGATATATTTTCACTACTTTTCATGCCTTTTTAGATGAAAAATGAAATAAAACAAACATATCTCCTTAACTTTTGTTCAAGGGTTTGGAAACTTTAGGGTTTTAAAGGATTTATTTTTATTCCTTGTTGATAAATGATTGATATAGTATGATTTTTATAAACATGTAATAATTTCTTTGTTGGTTACAAGGTCATAATAGTTTAGCAAAAGTATATATTTTGGATAGTCCCATATAATTTTTAAGGGATAGTCATACCTTCTTGATTGTTCATCAATATAATGCCTTAGTTTGAAGGAATGCCTAGAGTTTCACAATGATCTTGTGGGTTGTTATGATGATAAATTCTTACTAGGAAAAATTAGGACATACTAACATAAATTAAAAATTATGCTAGCATGCATACACGTTAGTATAACTACAACAATATTATTTCCACCTTTATCCTTAATCATCCTATATATGATTATATGCCTCTCAAATCAAGACAAAAATCATTATAAATTGGAGATAGAAAATAAGTAAGATCATTTTTTAGGAATATATGATTCTCATCTTTATTTAGTTCTCTATCTAAGTTAGATCCACTATCATTATATTATTTTTAATCAAACTAGGTGTTTCTATTGAAAAACCCACCCAATTTTATCATTTTATCTCATTGCCATTTTTCAAAGCCTCATCAAAATTCATCTTGTATCTTATCATATTTTATAATGTTCATTGTATCCATCCATATTAAATTCCTAAAAAACTATCCTTATATGATAAACCACTAGATAACACAAGTTCAATATTTTTATATCAATAGTGCTAAAGAAATTATGGGTTGATGCATCCTACATAAGTTCTTTTCATAAGGACCCTTGAAATAATAAGTTCACTTTGATATAAATCTCTTTTTATGACTAAATCATCTTCAAACTCCATGAAACCCTCTTGGTTTCTTCTCAAAGCATCTTACCCATTATCAACCCTTTCACTATCTCCATAACCTATGTATGTGTATCTATAGCATCATCTCATTCATTTTCTAAAATATCTTCTAATTTGATCACTAATATTATGTGCTTCTTTCTAGTTCAACCTTGTCACAATGTAAGCTCATATGCATTGAGCACCCTAATAACTATTAGATAGTCATTTATCTAATATGATTGGCTTCATGGTTTATGAGATTATCCTTTGGTGATATTATTGTTTTTTTGTGACTTGATAGTTTGAAATGACTATCTTAAATAGTACATGACTGTATTAATGCCATTTATGATTATCTTTAGTTGTGACAATTATCCCTTTTTTATGTGATTGAGTTTGAATGATATAATTCCCCTCTTTTTATTTGTATGATAGTCTTGGTTAACATGTTTACTATGATATGGTGGTTTTGGTGGCATGGTTATCTTTTTCGACATATTAAGATAGTCCTCTATGTGTAAATGACATTCATGACTATACTTTAACTTATGAATGTCCTTTTTGTGAGAGAATATTCTATATTTCTTATTATTATCCTTGTTTATTATGGTAGTCAAAGTGGATTCTTGTTGTTGGTATATATTTATATAATTATCTCAAGGAATTGTGACTACTTGTGGTCTACTAAGACAATCTCCGAACTACCATGGTATTTCTTTCATATTATATTTGTATAATTCCTAGTAGTTACATATGAATATATTTTTGTGTATGGCCAAATTGGCATGATATGATAACCATTTAACTTACTATTCTCCAATATCATTTATTTTTATATAACTATCTCTTAAATTACATTTGACATTCTATTCATTAGGTGGCAATCCTCTAATTGATATGGATATCTTTAAATTTCATGACTATTCCTTTTCTAAAGCGATATAACTATCCTTTTATTATGGTTTAACCATATTCATAGATGTCCACAAGGACATATTATCTTCCTTTTTTTTCCATAAATGATTTTATTGAGGTGACATTACAATACTTTCTTGACATGGATATCCTTGTTGGCATGATGACCTATTTCATCATAGAAAATTATCTATTACAATTCTTCATGTTCTAGTAGACCCTATAGAAATGTATGATATTTTCAAAATATCTACACTCATTAAAATTTGATGAGTTGTCATTAGGGAAATCAAATTTTAATCTTGACAAGACATCCTCCTTTGACCTCCATGACAGTCTCTATTAGGTCATTCACTTTTTTCAACTCTAAGATAAAGTAGTCAAATCTCATTCAAGAAATTTTAAAGATCATTACAACAACCCACAAGATCATCAAATCCCATGAATATATACTAGATAAATGAAATATTTTGGTTTCCTAGGGTAGTACACACCAAGATCTAACAATGGTTTATCATTATGTCCAAAAAAATGATACAATTTAGGTAATTATGATTGTTGTAGAGCCATAAATAGGGGTATTATAATAGTCATAAATAGGACAACCCTAGATTTTCCATGAAAAAATAAGAATCTAGGTTTTTTAATGGATTTAACCACTTATCTTGATATGTTGTTGTAGCTAGTTAACCTCCACGATGCACAAAATACAAAAAATCTTGTTTCCATGATTACAATACTCTCAACTGATGCTTTTTGCAAGAATGCATTCATTGTTGAAATATTCAAACAATGTTCATTTGACTAGAATTGAGATATGGTACTGTAGAGGGACCCTATATCCACCTATAGGTTGAAATATAATATTCATAGGTATAATGGATTTTGAGAACCAATCTATCATAATTTGGTAGTTTTTTGCTCTTAGGCTCTTAAGAGACTACGCTAGAATAGTGTAGCTAAAAATGATTGGAAAAGTTGAAGTGTGAAGGTTATGTGTAGGAACATGATGGGCCAAAAAGTGGCAATATATGGGTCTGTGTAGGGTATGTGGTTGATGACTTTTTTTACCCAAAATTGATGAAACAAAAGGCTTTTTAAAGGATATTCTCAGCTTTCCACCAATATAAATTGCGCTTTACTTTGAATTTAATGAATAATTATTATTCATTTTCTATTTGAATTATGACTAAATTGCTGATTGATAGGCTGATTGAAAAACATCTATAGCTTTCAAATGATATCATATTTTTTGAATCTGAAATATGTGTAACATTCTATGCTTCACATACTACAGGATTAAAAAAATAAAAATTGAATTTCATGAAGTTTGGACCATGTTAAGGTGGTTAGACATACGATTTTTTACATTTTTTAAAAATTGAAATAAAAAATTCATAATTAATTATTTACTTGGAAAAAAAATACAAAAAAATATGCATCACATTCATATATGAGTCCTCTACTTATATCTAAAATCTTATAAAAAAATATTATCATTTTACTATGGTTAGGGTTGTTAGACAAACATCTACTTATTTTTTCCCTGAAATTTAAGTGCTACTACATTGAAATTTTAAATTTTCACCAAATAGATTTAAAAAAAAAAAACCTTGTAGTTTAGAAACTACATTCGATTTGCTATAGATTATATTCTTACATATTTTTGAAATAATATAGATAACTTATTCAAATTTTTACGTCAAGTTTCCTAACTCTGATTTTTCTAAATTTTTTGCCACTTAAGGGCCTATTTTTTCCATGATGATCTTGTACATATCCTGAAACAAGGCCTCCCCTAAAATTCAAACACCCACATCTACATTTTCATGTAGACAATTGAGCCCCATGATCTACAAAGAACACAAAAGATGGCTCCCAACAATTTTATGTTGAACGTAAATGACACTTTTTATAACTTTTCATACATCATCACCACAATTAAATGTCTTGGAGATATACAAATTTGATAGATAATATTTTAGAGGAACCCCATGTGTATTTTTAGGTTCGTAGAAAAAATTATTAGATTCCACGTATTCCCTAAACTAGTCCTTCATAATTTGGCAACTTTGTATACGATTAGGTCTCTTAAAATACTACGTCAGAATAGTGTGAGAGAATTTATTGTGAATAATACCTACATGTAGCTATAGGTTCAAGAAAAAAAATCTTTCGTGTCATGGATATCGAGAACTATTCTATCATAGTTTGATAATTTTTTGCACTTATAGCTCTTAAGAGATTGCACTGTAATAGTGCATCCCAAAATGATCGGCATAATTGGGGTACAAAAATCCCTCCTATAATGTTTACCCACCCACCTCAATTTATGTTAATGCATTTTTTAATCCCCATAAGATGAAGAATGCAAATATGGCTTCTGAAAAGTTTTTTCTTAACACATGACTCTTTTTGCAACATTTCATACATTGTTACCATGACCAAATGGTTTGCATATATAAAAATATGAGGCTATCATGGAGGTACCCTATGTGTATTTGTAGGTTTCAATGGAAAATTCAAAGTTTCATGGATTCCAAGAACAAGTACATCATAGTTTGGTAGTTTTTTACACTTAAGGCTCTTAACAGACTACACAAAATAATGGAGCCTAGAATGATTAGGACAAATGGGGTGCAAAAAAAGGCCTTCCCTAACATTAAAACACCCACATATAAATTTATTCATATTCTATTGAGTCCCATGAGATGAATAATGCAAAATATGGTTGTTGACAAGTTTTTGAATGCAAATGACACTTTTTGCATTTTTTCACACATTGTTGACATGATCAAATGTCTTGGAGATATAAAAAATTGGGAGAGGTTATTATGGAAGGAAACTACATGAAACTATAGTATTAGATATATTATTTTTAATTTCCACAAATTATGAGAATCAATACACCATAGTTCAAAATTTTGTTGGACGTAGGGCTCTTAAGAGATTGCGTTGAAATAATGTAGCTCAAAATGATTGGGATAGTTTGAGTGTGAAATAGGGAATCCACTATCATTCACCTACCCACTCAAATGTGTTTGTGAAATTTGTTTTTGTCTCGACATATGAAACGTAAAATACAACTCTTGAAATTTTTTTGTTGAATACAAATGACACTTTTTGCAACTTTTCATACATCATTGACATGGTCAAATATTTTAGAGATATACAAATTTGAGAGAGTATACTATGGAGGGAACTTACATGTATTTGTAGGTTTAGATGAAGAATTCTTAGGTTCCATGGATTCCAAGAACAAATCTATCATAGTTTAAGACAACATTTTTCACTTAGGACTCTTAAGGGATTGTGCTAGAATAATGTAGCTCACAACAATCGAGAGAACTAGGGTACAAAAAAAAGGCTCCCCTAACATTCAATAACATACTTAGACATGTTGGAATATTCATTTTTTTCTCACAATGTATGAAACACAAAATATGGCTTGTGACAATTTTTTTTTGAATATAAATGACATGAAGTTGTTGCCACCTAATAGGGCTCCAAAATTGAGCTTTAAAATATACTTGGCTGCATAAACATGTCCTAAGGAACCCCTCCAAAATCATAAAATCCTCACACCTAAAAATTTGGAATCCTAATTAATCCAAAGACCAAAAAACCAAAACCTACCTAGACCCCACAATCCCACATAGCTTAGCCCACCATTCCAAATCCAAAATCTTAAATATTCAAAAATCCCAAAATCCAAAGTTTATTTGAGTTCAAAAACTAGTCTTCAAAATCTAAGGACCTTAAATAAAAAAAACCATGAATTGAGGGCCAAAAGTTAGTGGCCCACAATCCTAAAAATACAAAAAAAAATGAAATCCATGCAATCTAAATATCTGAACAAGAATTTAACAAGTCAAAAAATAAAATTCTTTTGGGTTTCAAAATCAGACAATATAGATACCCAATCCAAATTTGAAGATCTAATGTCCAAAAGCATAAAATATGAGATCCCCTCAACCAATGAGTTCTAAACTTCAACATCCAAAACCCACCATCACATCCGACAAAAAATTCAATCTCAAAAAAATGGTGTGTGAACTTGTCAATCCTAATTCCCCATTGTCACATGAAATTTATTCATGCCTCCATAATCCCATCCTTCCATCTACCCCTTTTTCCCAACCCAATCCATCACCCCACATACCTCCATCACAACATCTATTTCATATAAAATTTCACATAACCATACATTCTTTATCCAACCTACCTCCCACTTTATTCTCCTAGGTAGAACCTTTAAGAGAAACCAACTTAGCAATTGAATCTCACAACATCCCTTTCATATAAACTTTCACATAACCATAAATCCTTTATCCTTGACCTACCTCCAACTTTATTTTCTTAGGGAGAAACTAGGAGAAACAAACTTAGCAATTGAAGACCACAAAAAATTTCATTGAGCACAACTTTAGCAACATGAAACACATGAAGTAACTAACAAAATGGGATGTTATTATCTTAGCATGGAAGTAGATGTTTGAAATCTGAAAAAAAAAAAAGAATCAAAATGGTAAAGAGAGAAAATATCCAACAATGAAACTTTTCCTACAACACCTTGAGAAAATACCATGATTAAAACATATTTATGAATGCCAAGTGTATTTTTTTGTCTACATGTACCCTATACTTAGGGGGAAGCTTCTTATATCCACTCATCCCATCCATCCTCCACAACCATTTATTATCCTTCCATAGCACACAATTATATCATCCCATCCATTGCATTTTCATCTCCATGTCATCAATACCTATTCGCATTCCTACTCTTGATCTTGATTAGGAAGTGGATAGGATATTGAAGCATGTTTTTGATAATCCCTTGATATGTCCAAGGATAGCATCATAAATGGCACATGACCTACTAGGGAATATTTTTCCTATGTCACACAACCCTTATAAATTGCATCCACTCCCCATTTCCATCATGAATACCCTCCCTCATTTCCATCTATAATCTCATTCTTCCATCCACTTGACACTATCACATTTGGTGTTAGAACAAGTTTTCTCCTTAAAAATGCAAACATCATCCAATCCTAAATAGAAAATCCAATCCCAAAACAAGGTCCACAATCCTAAACTCCAAATAGTCAAACCTTCAAGATTAGGATCCCATACCTAGTTCCCAATCCACATAACCATTCAAAAATCCAAAGATCACATTATCCAAACACCACACAACAACATAGAAAACTCTAAACAATTTTACTCAAACAATTGAACATGTATCCAAACATCCATAAACTTTATCCTTAATATTGTTGAAATCCAAAACTTATTTAGTTTTAAATTATTTTATTCAAGATATATCATTCACACATCAACAATGTTATCATCATCGTCATATCAATAGATTTTTGGATTTCAACTTGATCAAGGGAAAAATATTATGGCTTTACTTTTCATCTTTTGTGCATTCTTGCTTACTTGTGTGTTTTTTTTGTGGCTTTCATTTATGATTCTATCTTGAGGCACCTTATGAATAGCATCATCATGGTCTTCCATATGATGGTGCATAAATTCATATTCCTACTTGGATATTAGTTCCTCAAGTTCTCAGCACACCATCATTATGATCCCTTATATTGTGCTACATAATGTTAGGTACTGCAATACAAAAGTTGCTTACAACATTTGGAATCTCTTCAATTATTTCCTAGCATGCACCTCCAATCCACCATACCCAATCATCACACATCATTATTGTCATTCTCACTCTCCTCATCCACACCCATCATATCCCTTTACATAACTCTTCACATCTCATCCCCTTTAACATTATTTCATCTCCATGTATCCCAACTTTCCTACATCTAACCATCTTCCCCTCCCTTCTACCTATTCAAACCCCATTCTTCATCCCTCTAGACCCACTTATGATTTGAAGAGACCACCCAAGTCATATCAACTTGCTTGCTCTATCAAGGGGTCATCACTAACCCATTTTCTAACCCTTACTCTTCCAAGAAATTAGGGAATCCTACCACCAATCCTATCTCATTAAGTCCATGTATCTACTTTACTTGAAATGACATTACTTCTTCTAATCACAATATCATTTTAAAGAGGAGAAATTTAAACACTTAAAATTGACTACTCTAACATCACCATTTTTACCACTTTTGACACCATACTAATCACATCCTTACCACACTCATCATCTCAACACCAATTAATTAGATAAAGTATATGTATTTAGTTAACTAGCATTTAGCCTCTAAAACTTCATCATCAAATTAAATAAATAAATCATATTTATCTAACTAAACTAATTCGTACATCCCTCTCCAATAATTAATTAAATAATCTAAGTATTTGATTAATTAGACTCAAGCCACAAATCTAAACTAATCCATATTAATAAGACAATCATGTCCAATCCACAATTAAAAAAAATAAAAAATTAATCAATCTTAAATAGAACCAACCCTAAATCTTAGCCATCAAATCAATCAAATGAATCCTAGCCACCTATTTCCAACTACCTTCTATCCAAATCCAAACTAACTTTTAATCCCAGTCCTCCATACACCAACTACCAACATTTAATTTCCCATCCCTCTCATATTCAAATTTAAATTCCTATTATTCAATTTTGATTTTTCATTCCAAATCAGTCCAAATTCTCCATTTTTTCTCATCAAATATATAAATATCCCATTTCTCAAGTCATTTCCAAGGGTTGAAATTGGATGCAAAGTAAGCTTATGCTGCTAAAAATTCTATGCAATTACATTTATCCTCTCCATCAACAAATCTAGAGAAAATTCATGGCATCAAGAGGGTGTTGCCAAGGGAATTTCACTATCCTTTAATTAGTTAATTTACATTTCTTTTGATCTAATGAAAGTGCAACTAAGTATAGAGTAGGAGATTTGCATTGTGTATTGTTCTATCATTTTATTCTCTATTTAGTGTGCATACTCCTATCATCTACTTGACATAACTCAAGCTACTCTCTCTACTGCTACAAATTATGATATTAAATCACCTTCATCATCTTCATTAAATCCATACTCTTTAACTAAAACTCTAAACTCCACTTCCAACATAAAAAATTATCATCCTTGATAATTTCACACTACATTTTGCTCCCCCTATGTGCTTCAAACCTATCTATGCATTTAATTTCCCATTTTATAAATATCTTAAGAAAATCAAATAAGGGAATGAAAGTATCCACTAACACTTTTGACCCCAAAAAGGATGGGTCTAGTCTAGGGCCCCCCTTGCCCTAGACCAACTAATTTTGGCTCCAATTTTAATATGTTGGTGTCAGTAATTTATTATTTGAATTTCTAATTTTATTTGTTAGCTATTAACATTTGATTTTTCGGAAGTTAGGTTAATTGCATGTAAATACATAGTATTTTCACCATTTGAAATCCTAGCAGTTTTTGGAGAGAAAAAAAATATTTCAAAAATCAATCAAGAGCAGAATTGTCAGCATTATTGTAGCATTTTCACTCACCAAGCATCATGTCAGGTGTTATGTAATTTTGTTCATGTTTTACATACATTTTGTTTATGAGCACTAACACTTTTAGGTATCCAAATCAATTTGAGAGAAGAAACAATCTATCCTTGAAGGTGATGAGCATGAATTCAACTCATCAAGGAGACCAGATCTGAGTGGTGAGTTGTAGCAAGTTGTCAATTCATTACTTGTTTAGCAATTCAGCCTTTATCCGTCCAAGGATAACCTCTCTTTTATATCATATTTTGTCATTGTGGAGGTAGAAATACCAACACAAGGTTTGACTTAGGCAAGCCTCTATATGGCACAATGCTTCCCCTCTTTTTATGTGTGCATGTTACAAATATAAAGAAAATTGGAGGGAAATTGAAGGCCATTTTCTCATTCATGCACTTAAAACCTACAAGTTGTCAAGGAAACTACATTTTCTCATCAACAAACAAAGTTCTGATAGTGACCCTAGAAGAATAGGAACTACAGACCAGGGACCTCTAGCCTTTGATATCATATCTCAAAAAGTAGGAGTCTAGTCTAGGGCACCCCACACCCTAGACTATCTGAATCAACACAAAATTTGAATGTCAGATTCCTTTGTGTCTACCCTCTATGTCTCTAGGGTTTTTTTTGTCTTTCCGAATTAGATTTCTCAAAATTAATTGTAGTTTGTTACATTTTCATAATAAACCTAGGAACATTATTGCAACCAAGTGGGTGTTGAGATCATTTTTAATCCCTTACCATTCCAAAATTTGGGAAGAGTGTGGTGATCCTTTTTCCCAACCAAACATTTTGGTGAACCCAACATGTCTTACACTTTTGGAAAATTTCAAATCTAAAGCATATCATTTTAGATCCAAGTTTAATCTTAGGTTGTTTTTTATTCATCATTTTCATAAAAGAATTAAAAAAATAAAAAATTTACACAACATTTTGCATTTAAAAAGTTTAAATAGGGTTGATTTCAATCATTATATGCTAGATCTACTTTATAATTGCATTCATAAATCTACATTATCTCATATTCTAATTTGAAAATAAATTTTTTTAAGTGTTTAAAGTGTTCATTCTAGCATTTACATATAGTAAAAAAAGATGGAAAAAGTTGCATTTTAAAAAGAGAAAGATTTCAATTTTCTAGATTTGTCAAGTTAGGACCATTAAATTTTTGTACTTGAAAATTACATTTTGAATTACATTTATTGATTGAGAATTTTAGAAGTTGCTTGCATATTTGAATTTCACATTGCAAAATTATAATTCTATCAATTTCTGGAAATTTATTCACAATCATGCTTGCACAATCACAAAACAAATTACCTAGATATCACACTATAGTTCCAATTTTTGAATTTTCAAAAAGAAAGTCTCTAGTCTAGGGTGTACCACACCCTTGACTAGTGTATTCTTGCTCAGATTTAAGTGATAGTAGTCTATCAAGGTCTCATATCCAGATCTATTTTTTATTTTTGTGCCTACTGTGTTTAACAATCAATATTTTAGTGTGTATAATTGTGAGTAATACACTATCATAATGGCTAAGTGCTTTGGTAAAATGATGTCCTCTTTGAGATCTTTGATTGATGTATTAGGCTCTATCTTTGGTAATGCTTCTCCTATAATTGATGAAGCACATATTTCCTTATCTCCCAATGCATATCTTTCAAGTAAAGCTATCTTGGTGCAAGATAAGAAAATCCATGAAAACCCCACACCTAATGCATTACCTACCCTTCGAAGTGATATTGTCCTTTATCAGGTATTGCCTACTCATAATCCTCAACAATCAACAAGACCTATCATACCTCTAGTGGAGATGCTTTCCTCCTCCCACAAAGAGAGTAATTTATAATTTTTACCTTTCCCATTAAGCATTAGAGACCATGATAATGTCAACCAAGATGATTCTATAAACGATCCTCGATCTTATGAAAACAAGGTAACTAATACACCCATTAGCTTGGAATAATGATATGGTCAAGGCTTTAAGATTCTTACTAAACAAGGTTGCAATATAAAGAATGAACATGAAATCCACACCCTTTTGG
>VDFB02000003.1:564827140-564912281 GCA_007258455.2 Sequoia sempervirens | reverse complement strand
AGTATATCTTTAAGACTCAAATTTGTAGTCTACTCTCGCCCTATCACCATAGTAGCAATTGGTATTGCCCTGTCAATTATAAAAAAAAAATATAAGAGTAATGCAATTGCATTCATAGCACCCTGTCACGCCTAACTCAACAAATCAATCCTTCTCTGTTAGTGACCTTTTGGACTGTGTGAAGCTATAAAAAAAAAAAAAAGGAGATAATAGATAGGAACAGTAGATGCGCATTGTGTGACCCCTTTTATTGGGACGCAATCCAATTCCTGAAACTTCCGCCCTCACCATTGTTGTACTGATATTTGATTCAACTTCGGTACACCGCAAAAAAATAAAATGAAAACAAAAAAATTCATTGATATACTGAAATCTTGAAAGCTCTAAATCGTTGTACCCTATCTTCAGTGCAAAGCAGTGTGGTTTCTAGAATGTCACTCCAACTTACTGCTGCACTGACCATGCCGTGGGAGATAACCAGTTGAGCAATCAGTATCGAAAAACCATCTAATTGCAACCACTCTTTTCGTTGCTAGTAATAAATATTGTGGACAAATGAAGCTTATCATATTGACAAGATGATGGTCGCATTAACTGGTGAGCAAAGGCTGAAGCCTATCATCCTATTTTTGAATCGAGCAGGTAAGAAAGTGGAAGTATTCGATGTCCTTACGTCTTTTCACACTAAAGCCTAGGGTTGGTGTGTCGTATTTAGGGTGCAACAGTCGAGGATGAGGCTGTGATCTCTCCAATGTGATTAAATTAATCCGTGACCAGGTGAGGGTTGATGGAAGCCATTAAGACAAGCAAAAGAGTTGCGTATCACAGTAGGTAAAGCATAAAGGAACACATATATGAGATTACTGGGGATTACAACTATCATTTTCAGAGCATAAGGTAGTTTTGGAAAACAAATATTATCTTTACATTTTTTTTATCAACGTACAATTGTTAGTGCCCAACTGCTCTGTTAATTCGATCACAGTTCATAAATATATGTAGCCCCGATTCATTATTCTTGTCATAGATGATTTGGTGGCTAACTCACTCTAAACCCAAGCCTCCGTAAATTCTTCTGTTGTTTACTATGCTTGCAGTTTAAAAATGAGATAAGACATAATAATAAAAAAATAAAAAAATAAAAGCTTTACGTATCAAAATATACCCCTCAATATATAGTAAAGAGTTCTTAAGCCTTAAGGAAAGAAAGGTAATCGTGGGATTCTTAAAAGACTTAAGACTTCTATTTATGATATTCTTAAATTATATATATATGTATATAGCTTTTTTTTTTTGAGTATATTTATAATGCATTTTAGTTATTTTCATATTGATATATGTTCTATTTATTTAAATTTTGTTTAAGTGTCAATTTTTTTTTTAAAAGGTATAAATTGAGATAATTTAAGGGTATTATAGATAAAATTATAATTCATCAATAAAATTTATTCAAGTTAAATAAATTAGATTTGAGATTCACATTGGAACTACTTTTGTTTTAATGTTAATAAGCACATTTAACTTATTATTTCAGCGTCAATATAATGATAATATCATTAAGGTTAGTAACAATGATATCATCACTCAAGTGATATTTAATCTCACAATGGAAAAATAATACTTACATTTCAATGTAGAGCATGCCATCAGGGTGAGGTTGATACCGTTAATCCATCGCAATTATTCGAAAGGCATCATAAACAGTCAAATTGCATTAGTAGTCTTTATGAATTCGTATCTAGCTCGGACTCTAATCTCATCAATAATATCATTATCTTGTGGATAGTTTTAAGCTCTAAAAATAATAAGGATATTGATATTAATATTACCGTTATTAAAGTAAATAATTATACTAATGAATAAAATAGTATGGGAAATTTAATTATAATGTTATAAATAACAATAAATGATAATATATTTTTTAAGAGAATCAATCTTGTATCTAGTGTGAATATTAGGGTCAATTTTTATAACCATTTGGATCCCTTCACTAACTTGTTCATATGGCGGTATTATTTCAAAGTCATGCCTTTAATAGGTGGTTTTGTGTTTCCCTTAGTTGAGGGTAAATTTTGGTTCAATCAAAACAATAACATGTTAGAGATAATATAGTTGTTTTTTTTTTTTACCTTGTGTGTAAATGTTTGGCATTGCATTTAACTAGTGTGTTGCAAAAATAAAATAAAATAAAAAAATTAAAAAAAAAAAGTTATGTGGGTTTTCTTGACTAAAATTTAGGGCAATAATTAATAAAAATAAAGTGAGGATAATAGTAAGGCATGTTTCATAGAAAAATAGGTCTATATATACTAAAAATATTTGGAAATTTTGGTAGAATAAGAAAAGGTTGGGTTTCAAGGGTTGAATAGGATGAGATTGGATGAGGTATTGGAAAGAAACTCATGAAAGATAGAATTGGGATTTTTTCTAGCTTTATCCAATTAGAGTTAGCTTGTAAATGAAGGGATATTGTAAGTTCAAATGACGAAGAGGAGGAGAAAGGAATATTCAATTAGTTTAGTTAAGTATTAGGGTTGGATTAAGGAGAAAATCATAAGTTATTGGTGTTATTCTTTGTATAATTATTGGTTTCTTGAGAAGATGATAGGGTTAAAGAAATAGAGGCATAAAGGTCAAAGAGGAGATGGCCTTAAATTGATCTGTCACCTATGTATAATCATAGAAGGTGGTGTAAAGTGTTATAAAAGCTAGATATTTATGCAAGAGATTTTGATTGCAAAGCTTTGGGGAAATATTCTTAATAACTTCCCTCTCGATATTAAATTTAAGAAGTTATAGGAGATCTATGAAATAATGCATTAATAATATAGGATAAAATCCATCACCTTCTCATTTGTGCCTTAATTACAAATAAAAGTGGTAGAAAAAGTACCTAAAAGGATGAAAGTAGATTTTTTTTTTTTTGAAGAATAAGAAGACAAAATAGATGTCAAATTGTTGTATAGGTCACTTTTTTTACAATAAGGAATGCCTACACAACAAAAATGATAGGTCCAAGGTAGTGGTGGGAGTGACAAAAGGAGGTCGGCTAGGCTGGTGAAAGTACCTCAAAAGAGAAAAAAGGGAAAGATAAAATGTATGTTGATGTGGAGGATATCCTAGGCTACGAAGAATTTGAGGCTCAAGGATGATGAGGGATTCTGAGGACTTTGACTTTGAGGAAATGACCTATGATATGGGGGAAGAAGATTTGGAGGAGGAAGAAAAAGATGAGGAAGAGGAGAGCAAGTCGAGCTATCTAGTGAAAAGATGCCAGGGAATGCTAAGGAGGAAGGCTCTCTGATGAGAGAATAATTTCAGGATTGAGTACTAATTTTCTAAAGAAGAATAACTTTCTTGTAATTCAATTTGAGGACATGGAAAAGGCTTTGGTGACCTTGATGAGATTCTCCAACAGGCTGATGAGATGCGTGATGTTGGGTGCATCCTCGAGTGAAGAAAATATTAACAAAAAACTTAAGAAGCAAGGAAAGGTGGATTCCCTCAAGCTGTTGGATGATACTGAGGGACCTAATTGGTGCAAGTATGTGGCTCTCTTAGGAGAGTAGGGGACTTGTTTAAAAATTCCAGCTAATGGCTTGGGTTACTGTCATCCCTGCTTTTGATGTGTTTTGTGTTTTATTTAAATATCTGGGACTGTTTGTGCATATTATCTTTAAGATCTGGTGGAATACCACCTGGTATACTGTGGATTTAATCAATGGTTTGCATAGATTAAAATTTGTTGGTAGTAACTTTTTGTTTTTGATAATTATGGGTTGGACTATAGCTTTGATGTTAAATTTGGGCAAGTGCGAGCCAATATCTTGTTGTTTTTTAGTGTGGCTGGTGGTGTTGTTTCCCACCTTGGTTTCCTTTTTTGATATGCTTTGTTCCACGGGATCAGGGCCTTCCCTACTTATATTATCAAAAACAAATATGTATATACACAACAATCCAACAAAAATAAATGAATTATTTTAAAAGTAATGTTAGAGTAAACATGGAGTCCTCATATGATGCTATAAATCATCAAGAAGTTTCTTGAAGAATTTGTAAACATATTTAAAAAAATAGAGAAGAGATAGTACAAATGAAATAAATAATAAGGATATATGTCTTAGAAAAGATAGCTAATGATCTCTTATAAAAAGTAGAGACAAACTAGAAGAAAATATACAGTTATCTCAATAGAGAGTAAATAATCTCTTGTCAAAAGATATAGAAGTCAATAAGAGTGTCAGTAATGAAAAATAGAGGCTACAAAGAAGGCCTAGAACACCTTATTAAAAAAAATAGATATAATAAATAAGAATAATTTAGGTCAAGTATAATTTATCTATTTTATGATATGGGATGATAGTTTGGATGAATTGGTGAAATATTTACATGATGAAATTGCATAATGAGAATAGGAAATAAGTTTATCTTAAATAGAGTTAGAAAAATACTACTCATATGGAAGAAATGAGAATAGAATAAAGATGGATAGAGAAAGAAACACAAATATTTCTAAAGATGGAACTATTTAACAAAATGAATAAAGGAGACTACCAACACATTAATGATATAGGTCACATTGTAGGGGGTTGGGTAAAAAATAGGAAGTAAAGGCTTAAAAAAATAAAATAAAAAGAGTGGACAAATTTATTACTCTTATATAATATAAAATTTTGGAATTTATGAGAAAAATTAAGGAGTTTATTGTCCAACAAAAGTAATTAGAACCTCCCAACTACAACACATTTTACATCTACACCATAATATCAATAGACAGTGAATATAATATAAATCTCCTTATCCAACAATTTTAAATATGATATATCATACATAACAATTTTAGGGAACAACTACTAAATTAATGAATCCCTAGAGAAAACAATAGTAAATATTGAAGAGTATCTATTGCAAATATCATAGAATGCTCCCTACTAAAGAAAAATAGTTGAAATAGGGGAGAGGGGCCTATAGTGGAGCTCCCTAACTAAGTGTTTCTCAAAACCCAATGTGGAAATTTCAAATCACTCCCAATTATGTACAACATTTTATTTGGAAACTCATGTCCTTCTATATTTTTCTTTAGGTCCACATCATCAAATATGATGCCACATCAACATGTTTTTTGTTGAGGTATCCAAAAAGGCCCAAAAAAAAGTGAGACCGATAGTGGTGCACTTAGTCATGTTTTATTGGTGTGTTGATGTGGCATCACATGATTTGTCACTTTGCATACTTTAAGGGTAAAAAGTGTTTTACAATTGGATATTAAAATGGTCCACTATGAGGCCCACTGAGGACTACTTGAAATATCCCCACTATTGGACCCTGCTCTATTATGGGCCCCTCTCCCCTAGGTTATTAAAAGCGTTATTATATAATTTTAGATTTGGAAGCTACACAGACATAAATTGAATTAAGAATTCTAAGAAGAAGAAGAAAAAAGGTAGTTAGAGGAGGTTAGAACAAAATATGCCACCACTATCCTAAACCTGAATAATAATGTGAAAAATATGAAATAAATTTATGTTAATATATATATACATACATAAACAAATTAGAATTTTAAATAATACAAAATTAATCTCATGTACAATAAATTACATAAGAATTATATAAAACTATAATAATAGAAATTGAAAATATCCATAATCAATTACACTACTTAAGTATTTGAGAAATAAGAAATTTATATCAAACGACGACAAAAATAAGGATTATAGTGAGCTTAGAAGTGACACTTATTTTTTTAAATAGATGCATGCTAAATAATAGATTCTACGAGGATACGTGCTAAATAATAGATTCTATGAGGTGTTGCAACTAGGCCTGGAAATTTGGAATATGGCGGTCAGTGGTCACCCCTAGTTGTCATATGGAAATTTTATGACGCTTGGTCATTTTAGTGCCTTTCATTTGACATTTAAAAATATATATAAATTGTCAAAAACTATTTAATATATGATTTTTTATAATAAAATAGTTAATTAATCATATATGTTAAATACCAAAAAAAATCTATCTTTAATAAAGAAATGCAAATCATTTATTTATTATTTAAAAATATATCATTGTGTATCATTTAAATTCACAAAGTTATTTTTGAAAAGAATCATAATTCTTAAAAATTCTAAGTAAAAAAATCTTTTTTTTTTTAATCAATATGAAAATTAGAAAACAATGATAATTGATAGTAATAAATGTAAAAATCATAAATTTATTGTTAGATTAACAAGAAGTTTCTAAATTTGTATTAAAAATATTCAAGATAATTTGTTAAAAATATTTTAAAAATTAAAAACAACTGCATTCTATCTTTTTTAAAAGATTATAAATTAATTGTTATTTTTATAATAAATATTATAAAACCATATATTCATATTATAAATTAAGATACTATATTATATTATAAAAAGAACGGGGAGTCATCTCTTGTAACGTCATTCACTTTGCAAATAATTAGCAATGGAAAAAATATGTTACATTACGAATAATTAGCGAGGAGTGTTACCGCTGGTCAATCGCGCCAAAAAATAGTTGTGGAAAATGGATATCTCACTTTCCTAATAATTTTGCGAATAACGACTAACGAGTGTACGCTGCTCAATATCATCTCACGAATTTCTTTTGTATACCTTTAATTCCGCGCTCATGTCTTCTTGCCGACCATTACAATAACAAAGTGTATGCTGGTCAAGCACGCGGAATGACTGAGTGTTGAAAATGGAAAGAAAACTGTTATCCCTGGCCAATCACGCCAAAGAAGACTGAGACTGAGTGTAGGTAGTCAAATTTCACTTCATTCATATATTAAAAAATTATATTCCACAACACAAACGGAAGAGAGTCGTGGAAAATGATGGATTTTTGACTTCTTTAATAATTAATATATTTTAATTTTGTTAAAGATTTTAAATATAATAATATTAATGTTTTAGTGCAAAATTATAATATAAAAAAATAGTTTTGAAATGTGAACATTTTCACGTGAAATCAAGTTATATAATTTTTATATGAAATGAAGTAAGAGTTATAGAACTTTTTTACAAAAAATGACTTGTGAAGGTATGGTATAAATGGAATACGACAAATTCACAAATTCACGGCCAGCAATTCACTATGGCAGAAAATTCATCGTCAGGTAAAATTTATCACCAGCAATTCACCACGGCCGAAAATTAACTGCATTAATATTTTTAATAAAATCAAAGTTTTCAAAATATATATTAAAACATATTAATGCGGTTAATTGTGAATTTTACTTGGAAGTAAATTTTCTGCCACAATGAGTTGTCGGTGGTGAATTGCTAGCAATGAATTTTCCTAGAGTTGGTATAAATATAAGCATATAATTACATTACATTATGAATAGTTGAGTTTACATCATGGATTGGATGATGAGGTATGGTTAGTTGTTTAACAAATTCACAAAATTCTTCTTTTTTTTAAGTGTAACCCTTAATTTATGTTGTATGAAAGAAGGTATACGAATGCAAAAAAAATTATTCATAGGGTATTGTGGATTTTCATTCTCTAAATAATTGAAATCAAATCTCAAAAAATGTTTAAATTTTTTACTTTTAAGAATAATAATCAATAATTAACTATTAAGTTTAATGGTGTTGAATAAGCTATAGAAATGAGTGGTGGAAATGAATAACATATTAAAAATTGTAACACCTACCTTTTTGTGCGACAATGATAAATTCTCATGTTTCTTTGGTGGGTTATAGTACTGCTAGTTAATCAAGTTGAACTGATAGATTATGCAATCTTAATCTAATATGAATATTGTAATCTATGATTTATGTAGCTTTGCATGTGATATGATTGTGTAGACATATAAGTAAAACATGAATTATATATATGAATCCAATTGATGTTCATGTATGTACTTTATTGTAGAGGTAGTCACTCAAAGGAGTGTGTGTTCAATATTTCATTAATGTGATATTATAAGCTATATATATCATAAATGTGTAGCAAATGAATTTAAATACATATTAGTTTATATTATGTGGCTAATTCATGCTAGTGATAACATAAGTCTTTAGATTTTTTCACAAATAAGTGTTGTACTTTCTTTCCATGCATTTGGATGTTTATGATTTTGTATGAGATAGATATTAACCAATATTACATGAAATTTAAAGTGTAAATGATGAGATCAAAGCACTCAAGCACGCTATTTTTCAAATTCGAGACAAAATCATGCACGGCTTCATGCCAAACCATATTTGAGGTATACAAAGTTAATTATTATGTCACTTATGTAGTCAAGAGTATTTTCTTTCAAATTACTATGAAATTACAATTTTAATAAGTATGCAAGTGTAAGCAAAAGCCAATGGGAAAAATGAGAGAACCCTTAGGACCCTATTCTTCCTACTCCACTTGGTGGGGTACCATGTCTTGTTGTGTTGACATTTATTTGCAAGGTCTAATATGGATTTATAATAGTCTTTTCACTTGTGTTGGTGTTCCCTAGAGTTTCACGTCATAGGACTAGGGGTTAGCTTTCTTATTGAGGGCACAAATCATGTTAAATGAGAAATTTAAATATTGTTTTATTATTATTTTAAAGTGACATTTTTTTTAATTTTTGGGGAGGGGATTTGGTGGAGGAACTAAGAGGGTGGAAAATTTCACTTTCACAATGAGAGAAGAGAAATGAGATTTTCTACATAATTCTATAATTTTTTAATGAGAGGGGAGGTTTTTTTAGGTTGGCTAGTTGGGGAAGAAGGAAGGGAGGTTAGGGTTTATTCATCCCTTCTATGGTTTCTTATTCATCCTTAGAGGTAAAAATTTATCGATGTTAATTGTTTGTTTTTTGTACTATCCTTAGGGTTGAATTTGCAAGGTCAGTGGGATTTGGTGTAAATTTTGTTAAAATCTTATCCATATATGAGTATTCAAATCTATTCTTACCTGAGAGGGATCCTTTAGTGTTGTTCTATAAATTTTATTTGGTGATTTATAATTGTTGGTTGAATTCGTGTGAGGGTGTGAGGATGACGATTATATTCTTACATATTTTTGAAATAATATAGATAACTTATTCAAATTTTTACGTCAAGTTTCCTAACTCTGATTTTTCTAAATTTTTTGCCACTTAAGGGCCTATTTTTTCCATGATGATCTTGTACATATCCTGAAACAAGGCCTCCCCTAAAATTCAAACACCCACATCTACATTTTCATGTAGACAATTGAGCCCCATGATCTACAAAGAACACAAAAGATGGCTCCCAACAATTTTATGTTGAACGTAAATGACACTTTTTATAACTTTTCATACATCATCACCACAATTAAATGTCTTGGAGATATACAAATTTGATAGATAATATTTTAGAGGAACCCCATGTGTATTTTTAGGTTCGTAGAAAAAATTATTAGATTCCACGTATTCCCTAAACTAGTCCTTCATAATTTGGCAACTTTGTATACGATTAGGTCTCTTAAAATACTACGTCAGAATAGTGTGAGAGAATTTATTGTGAATAATACCTACATGTAGCTATAGGTTCAAGAAAAAAAATCTTTCGTGTCATGGATATCGAGAACTATTCTATCATAGTTTGATAATTTTTTGCACTTATAGCTCTTAAGAGATTGCACTGTAATAGTGCATCCCAAAATGATCGGCATAATTGGGGTACAAAAATCCCTCCTATAATGTTTACCCACCCACCTCAATTTATGTTAATGCATTTTTTAATCCCCATAAGATGAAGAATGCAAATATGGCTTCTGAAAAGTTTTTTCTTAACACATGACTCTTTTTGCAACATTTCATACATTGTTACCATGACCAAATGGTTTGCATATATAAAAATATGAGGCTATCATGGAGGTACCCTATGTGTATTTGTAGGTTTCAATGGAAAATTCAAAGTTTCATGGATTCCAAGAACAAGTACATCATAGTTTGGTAGTTTTTTACACTTAAGGCTCTTAACAGACTACACAAAATAATGGAGCCTAGAATGATTAGGACAAATGGGGTGCAAAAAAAGGCCTTCCCTAACATTAAAACACCCACATATAAATTTATTCATATTCTATTGAGTCCCATGAGATGAATAATGCAAAATATGGTTGTTGACAAGTTTTTGAATGCAAATGACACTTTTTGCATTTTTTCACACATTGTTGACATGATCAAATGTCTTGGAGATATAAAAAATTGGGAGAGGTTATTATGGAAGGAAACTACATGAAACTATAGTATTAGATATATTATTTTTAATTTCCACAAATTATGAGAATCAATACACCATAGTTCAAAATTTTGTTGGACGTAGGGCTCTTAAGAGATTGCGTTGAAATAATGTAGCTCAAAATGATTGGGATAGTTTGAGTGTGAAATAGGGAATCCACTATCATTCACCTACCCACTCAAATGTGTTTGTGAAATTTGTTTTTGTCTCGACATATGAAACGTAAAATACAACTCTTGAAATTTTTTTGTTGAATACAAATGACACTTTTTGCAACTTTTCATACATCATTGACATGGTCAAATATTTTAGAGATATACAAATTTGAGAGAGTATACTATGGAGGGAACTTACATGTATTTGTAGGTTTAGATGAAGAATTCTTAGGTTCCATGGATTCCAAGAACAAATCTATCATAGTTTAAGACAACATTTTTCACTTAGGACTCTTAAGGGATTGTGCTAGAATAATGTAGCTCACAACAATCGAGAGAACTAGGGTACAAAAAAAAGGCTCCCCTAACATTCAATAACATACTTAGACATGTTGGAATATTCATTTTTTTCTCACAATGTATGAAACACAAAATATGGCTTGTGACAATTTTTTTTTGAATATAAATGACATGAAGTTGTTGCCACCTAATAGGGCTCCAAAATTGAGCTTTAAAATATACTTGGCTGCATAAACATGTCCTAAGGAACCCCTCCAAAATCATAAAATCCTCACACCTAAAAATTTGGAATCCTAATTAATCCAAAGACCAAAAAACCAAAACCTACCTAGACCCCACAATCCCACATAGCTTAGCCCACCATTCCAAATCCAAAATCTTAAATATTCAAAAATCCCAAAATCCAAAGTTTATTTGAGTTCAAAAACTAGTCTTCAAAATCTAAGGACCTTAAATAAAAAAAACCATGAATTGAGGGCCAAAAGTTAGTGGCCCACAATCCTAAAAATACAAAAAAAAATGAAATCCATGCAATCTAAATATCTGAACAAGAATTTAACAAGTCAAAAAATAAAATTCTTTTGGGTTTCAAAATCAGACAATATAGATACCCAATCCAAATTTGAAGATCTAATGTCCAAAAGCATAAAATATGAGATCCCCTCAACCAATGAGTTCTAAACTTCAACATCCAAAACCCACCATCACATCCGACAAAAAATTCAATCTCAAAAAAATGGTGTGTGAACTTGTCAATCCTAATTCCCCATTGTCACATGAAATTTATTCATGCCTCCATAATCCCATCCTTCCATCTACCCCTTTTTCCCAACCCAATCCATCACCCCACATACCTCCATCACAACATCTATTTCATATAAAATTTCACATAACCATACATTCTTTATCCAACCTACCTCCCACTTTATTCTCCTAGGTAGAACCTTTAAGAGAAACCAACTTAGCAATTGAATCTCACAACATCCCTTTCATATAAACTTTCACATAACCATAAATCCTTTATCCTTGACCTACCTCCAACTTTATTTTCTTAGGGAGAAACTAGGAGAAACAAACTTAGCAATTGAAGACCACAAAAAATTTCATTGAGCACAACTTTAGCAACATGAAACACATGAAGTAACTAACAAAATGGGATGTTATTATCTTAGCATGGAAGTAGATGTTTGAAATCTGAAAAAAAAAAAAGAATCAAAATGGTAAAGAGAGAAAATATCCAACAATGAAACTTTTCCTACAACACCTTGAGAAAATACCATGATTAAAACATATTTATGAATGCCAAGTGTATTTTTTTGTCTACATGTACCCTATACTTAGGGGGAAGCTTCTTATATCCACTCATCCCATCCATCCTCCACAACCATTTATTATCCTTCCATAGCACACAATTATATCATCCCATCCATTGCATTTTCATCTCCATGTCATCAATACCTATTCGCATTCCTACTCTTGATCTTGATTAGGAAGTGGATAGGATATTGAAGCATGTTTTTGATAATCCCTTGATATGTCCAAGGATAGCATCATAAATGGCACATGACCTACTAGGGAATATTTTTCCTATGTCACACAACCCTTATAAATTGCATCCACTCCCCATTTCCATCATGAATACCCTCCCTCATTTCCATCTATAATCTCATTCTTCCATCCACTTGACACTATCACATTTGGTGTTAGAACAAGTTTTCTCCTTAAAAATGCAAACATCATCCAATCCTAAATAGAAAATCCAATCCCAAAACAAGGTCCACAATCCTAAACTCCAAATAGTCAAACCTTCAAGATTAGGATCCCATACCTAGTTCCCAATCCACATAACCATTCAAAAATCCAAAGATCACATTATCCAAACACCACACAACAACATAGAAAACTCTAAACAATTTTACTCAAACAATTGAACATGTATCCAAACATCCATAAACTTTATCCTTAATATTGTTGAAATCCAAAACTTATTTAGTTTTAAATTATTTTATTCAAGATATATCATTCACACATCAACAATGTTATCATCATCGTCATATCAATAGATTTTTGGATTTCAACTTGATCAAGGGAAAAATATTATGGCTTTACTTTTCATCTTTTGTGCATTCTTGCTTACTTGTGTGTTTTTTTTGTGGCTTTCATTTATGATTCTATCTTGAGGCACCTTATGAATAGCATCATCATGGTCTTCCATATGATGGTGCATAAATTCATATTCCTACTTGGATATTAGTTCCTCAAGTTCTCAGCACACCATCATTATGATCCCTTATATTGTGCTACATAATGTTAGGTACTGCAATACAAAAGTTGCTTACAACATTTGGAATCTCTTCAATTATTTCCTAGCATGCACCTCCAATCCACCATACCCAATCATCACACATCATTATTGTCATTCTCACTCTCCTCATCCACACCCATCATATCCCTTTACATAACTCTTCACATCTCATCCCCTTTAACATTATTTCATCTCCATGTATCCCAACTTTCCTACATCTAACCATCTTCCCCTCCCTTCTACCTATTCAAACCCCATTCTTCATCCCTCTAGACCCACTTATGATTTGAAGAGACCACCCAAGTCATATCAACTTGCTTGCTCTATCAAGGGGTCATCACTAACCCATTTTCTAACCCTTACTCTTCCAAGAAATTAGGGAATCCTACCACCAATCCTATCTCATTAAGTCCATGTATCTACTTTACTTGAAATGACATTACTTCTTCTAATCACAATATCATTTTAAAGAGGAGAAATTTAAACACTTAAAATTGACTACTCTAACATCACCATTTTTACCACTTTTGACACCATACTAATCACATCCTTACCACACTCATCATCTCAACACCAATTAATTAGATAAAGTATATGTATTTAGTTAACTAGCATTTAGCCTCTAAAACTTCATCATCAAATTAAATAAATAAATCATATTTATCTAACTAAACTAATTCGTACATCCCTCTCCAATAATTAATTAAATAATCTAAGTATTTGATTAATTAGACTCAAGCCACAAATCTAAACTAATCCATATTAATAAGACAATCATGTCCAATCCACAATTAAAAAAAATAAAAAATTAATCAATCTTAAATAGAACCAACCCTAAATCTTAGCCATCAAATCAATCAAATGAATCCTAGCCACCTATTTCCAACTACCTTCTATCCAAATCCAAACTAACTTTTAATCCCAGTCCTCCATACACCAACTACCAACATTTAATTTCCCATCCCTCTCATATTCAAATTTAAATTCCTATTATTCAATTTTGATTTTTCATTCCAAATCAGTCCAAATTCTCCATTTTTTCTCATCAAATATATAAATATCCCATTTCTCAAGTCATTTCCAAGGGTTGAAATTGGATGCAAAGTAAGCTTATGCTGCTAAAAATTCTATGCAATTACATTTATCCTCTCCATCAACAAATCTAGAGAAAATTCATGGCATCAAGAGGGTGTTGCCAAGGGAATTTCACTATCCTTTAATTAGTTAATTTACATTTCTTTTGATCTAATGAAAGTGCAACTAAGTATAGAGTAGGAGATTTGCATTGTGTATTGTTCTATCATTTTATTCTCTATTTAGTGTGCATACTCCTATCATCTACTTGACATAACTCAAGCTACTCTCTCTACTGCTACAAATTATGATATTAAATCACCTTCATCATCTTCATTAAATCCATACTCTTTAACTAAAACTCTAAACTCCACTTCCAACATAAAAAATTATCATCCTTGATAATTTCACACTACATTTTGCTCCCCCTATGTGCTTCAAACCTATCTATGCATTTAATTTCCCATTTTATAAATATCTTAAGAAAATCAAATAAGGGAATGAAAGTATCCACTAACACTTTTGACCCCAAAAAGGATGGGTCTAGTCTAGGGCCCCCCTTGCCCTAGACCAACTAATTTTGGCTCCAATTTTAATATGTTGGTGTCAGTAATTTATTATTTGAATTTCTAATTTTATTTGTTAGCTATTAACATTTGATTTTTCGGAAGTTAGGTTAATTGCATGTAAATACATAGTATTTTCACCATTTGAAATCCTAGCAGTTTTTGGAGAGAAAAAAAATATTTCAAAAATCAATCAAGAGCAGAATTGTCAGCATTATTGTAGCATTTTCACTCACCAAGCATCATGTCAGGTGTTATGTAATTTTGTTCATGTTTTACATACATTTTGTTTATGAGCACTAACACTTTTAGGTATCCAAATCAATTTGAGAGAAGAAACAATCTATCCTTGAAGGTGATGAGCATGAATTCAACTCATCAAGGAGACCAGATCTGAGTGGTGAGTTGTAGCAAGTTGTCAATTCATTACTTGTTTAGCAATTCAGCCTTTATCCGTCCAAGGATAACCTCTCTTTTATATCATATTTTGTCATTGTGGAGGTAGAAATACCAACACAAGGTTTGACTTAGGCAAGCCTCTATATGGCACAATGCTTCCCCTCTTTTTATGTGTGCATGTTACAAATATAAAGAAAATTGGAGGGAAATTGAAGGCCATTTTCTCATTCATGCACTTAAAACCTACAAGTTGTCAAGGAAACTACATTTTCTCATCAACAAACAAAGTTCTGATAGTGACCCTAGAAGAATAGGAACTACAGACCAGGGACCTCTAGCCTTTGATATCATATCTCAAAAAGTAGGAGTCTAGTCTAGGGCACCCCACACCCTAGACTATCTGAATCAACACAAAATTTGAATGTCAGATTCCTTTGTGTCTACCCTCTATGTCTCTAGGGTTTTTTTTGTCTTTCCGAATTAGATTTCTCAAAATTAATTGTAGTTTGTTACATTTTCATAATAAACCTAGGAACATTATTGCAACCAAGTGGGTGTTGAGATCATTTTTAATCCCTTACCATTCCAAAATTTGGGAAGAGTGTGGTGATCCTTTTTCCCAACCAAACATTTTGGTGAACCCAACATGTCTTACACTTTTGGAAAATTTCAAATCTAAAGCATATCATTTTAGATCCAAGTTTAATCTTAGGTTGTTTTTTATTCATCATTTTCATAAAAGAATTAAAAAAATAAAAAATTTACACAACATTTTGCATTTAAAAAGTTTAAATAGGGTTGATTTCAATCATTATATGCTAGATCTACTTTATAATTGCATTCATAAATCTACATTATCTCATATTCTAATTTGAAAATAAATTTTTTTAAGTGTTTAAAGTGTTCATTCTAGCATTTACATATAGTAAAAAAAGATGGAAAAAGTTGCATTTTAAAAAGAGAAAGATTTCAATTTTCTAGATTTGTCAAGTTAGGACCATTAAATTTTTGTACTTGAAAATTACATTTTGAATTACATTTATTGATTGAGAATTTTAGAAGTTGCTTGCATATTTGAATTTCACATTGCAAAATTATAATTCTATCAATTTCTGGAAATTTATTCACAATCATGCTTGCACAATCACAAAACAAATTACCTAGATATCACACTATAGTTCCAATTTTTGAATTTTCAAAAAGAAAGTCTCTAGTCTAGGGTGTACCACACCCTTGACTAGTGTATTCTTGCTCAGATTTAAGTGATAGTAGTCTATCAAGGTCTCATATCCAGATCTATTTTTTATTTTTGTGCCTACTGTGTTTAACAATCAATATTTTAGTGTGTATAATTGTGAGTAATACACTATCATAATGGCTAAGTGCTTTGGTAAAATGATGTCCTCTTTGAGATCTTTGATTGATGTATTAGGCTCTATCTTTGGTAATGCTTCTCCTATAATTGATGAAGCACATATTTCCTTATCTCCCAATGCATATCTTTCAAGTAAAGCTATCTTGGTGCAAGATAAGAAAATCCATGAAAACCCCACACCTAATGCATTACCTACCCTTCGAAGTGATATTGTCCTTTATCAGGTATTGCCTACTCATAATCCTCAACAATCAACAAGACCTATCATACCTCTAGTGGAGATGCTTTCCTCCTCCCACAAAGAGAGTAATTTATAATTTTTACCTTTCCCATTAAGCATTAGAGACCATGATAATGTCAACCAAGATGATTCTATAAACGATCCTCGATCTTATGAAAACAAGGTAACTAATACACCCATTAGCTTGGAATAATGATATGGTCAAGGCTTTAAGATTCTTACTAAACAAGGTTGCAATATAAAGAATGAACATGAAATCCACACCCTTTTGGAACAAATATCATCTAAAGATACAAAAGAAATTAGTTATCGGGTCAATGCAGGATTATGGGGGTCCAAACTAGGCCCCTAAGTGGTCATGAAAATTCATAAAAATAGAGTTAGGCAACTTGACATAAAAATTTGAATAGGTTATTAACATAATTTGAAATCCTGAGTGAAATCCCAAGCCTACTAATTTTGTTAGAAAAAATGGATATCCATTTGTAACAGATATCCTTGTATTATTTATAATATTAAAATATATAATATATTAATATATACTTATATACCAATATATTATATATTATATATTATGTATTATGTATTATATAATATACAATATATTATGTACTATATAATATATAATATATTATATATTATATACTATATATGGTATGTATTAAATATTATATATTATATAATATATTTAATACATAGTATATATTATATGCTACATTTTAATATTATATAGTGAGATATAGAGAGGGGGAGTGAAAGATAGAGGGAGGGAGAGACTTGAGAGAGAGGGGGGGGAGTGGGAGAGTCCTAAGATGGAGAGAGAGAGAGAGAGAGAGAGAGAGAGAGAGAGAGAGAGAGCGAGAGAGAGAGAGAGAGAGAGCGAGAGAGAGAGAGTTATCTAGTTAGGGGAGGAAAGAGGGAGAGGAGGGAGAGAGGGAGAGAGAGAGAGAGAGAGAGGGGAGAGGAGAGAGAGAGAGAGAGAGGGAGGGAGGGAGGAGGGAGAGAAGAGGGAGGGAGGGGGAGAGAGGAGAGGGGAGTGGAGGGGGGGGGGAGAGAGAGAGAGAGAGAGAGAGAGAGAGAGAGAGAGAGGGAGGGAGAGAGAGTTATCTAGTTAGGGTTGGAAGGAGAGACCTAAGAGAGGGAGGGAGACAAAGATAGAGGGAGGGAGAGACCTATGTGTGTGTGTTAGAGAGAGAGAGAGAGAGAGGGAGTGGGAGAGACTTGAGAGAGAGAAAGAGGGGGTGGGAGGGACCAGAGAGAGAGAGAGGGAGAGAGAGACCTGAGAGGGAGATAGAGAGTTCACATAACTATGACCATCTTCCAGATCTTATACAGCCAGGACATGTCTATGCAATTGTAGCACCATAGTGGAATGAAGAGGGATCAAACTATTGGTTTGCACGATGTGTACAGGGAAAGAAGAAGCTAACACAACTGATGATGGATGATGATGGGCTCATGTATCCTACAAGTTCAGTTGTTGTTTTTGGAACTTGGTTGTGAACGTATATGATTAGAAAGAATGGCATACTTGCATTTGAAGACTATGAGAAACACAAAACTATTCTCATGTATTCACACCTTGTTAGTGCAACAAATTTTAAGTTATTGAGACATAATGCTAAACCAAGAACAAAGGAACTATGGAAAAGTAGTGGTGTTGATAATGAAGCATTACTTGATACTCTGAAGGTAAGAGATGACCCTTTAGGCACACTTGAGTAGCGAAATGTTTGTTGTATGGGATAGGTATGATATTGTTCATCTTATTTTGATTAATGTTCATAATAATTAAATTGTTTGATTCAAGGTCATTTCCCTTTGATATTAAGAATATTATCCATTTCACATTATCATTTAAGTTGTTTAGAATAATATAGATTTGTTATTCTAAGCATTTTTTCTAGTTTGTAATACCATTTCATTATCATTTAGGTTGTCTAGAATAATATAGATTTGTTATTCTAAGCATCTTTTCTAGTTTGCATTACCATTTCATTATCATTTAGGTTGTTTAGAATACTATAGATTTTTGATTCTAAGTATATTTAGTTCATGTTCCATTAAGCTACATTAGTTTGTATTAGGTTCATTTCATTTCATTACATACATCCATTTTTTATTTTATTATGCATTCATAACATGTCAAATATAGCAATAAAAAACATAAAAATATATCATAAATATACATAATTTTCAGTAATCACCTCCCATATATCATATATAAAAAATTAACTAATATATAACAATGCAAGTTTCTTGGAGAACAAAGGTATATTTTCAAGCAATTCAAATCAAAAAACCAATGGTAGATCATGTAGATCAATATATTTTGGAGGTACATATTTGATTTGAGAGAATGTTTAGTTCATACTTTGTAGTTCATGTTGCTTATGCTCAACAATTTGTCTCTATTTATATGCAGGTTCTTCTTTGACCATATTTCTAACTAGTATTCTCATATTCTCTCAATTACTCAATTTTTGAAGGTATTATTGTTTAATTTATAGTTGAATGCTTCAAAATATATGAATCCTCTCATAACTTCAAGAAATATAACTCTTAAGTAGAAAATAGTGCATTTTTATCTTTCTTGAAGGAGTGTGATAATCATTGACAATTGACAACTACTCACACACCACAATTGACTACCCCAGAAAGAGCACCACAGAATGATTTGGTAACTTGGGCAACAAGGTGAAACCTACCATAGTATTTACCTACCTACCTCAATGTTTCCACGCTACACATTCGTCAAAATAACCCAAAACTTGACAATTTTCCATTATTTTCTCTTATGACACTTTTGGTGATGAAAGGAGGCCTTTTGTAGTTTTGGACTACCCACCTTGACATGTTGGTATAGTTGGTTTTATTCAATTATGAACAAAACAAAATAAATACTTCTTTCCATTTTTGCACTGCTTTCCACTGACAACTTTTGTAAGAATTCATTTGATACTGGAACACACAAATGGTGTTGAGTTGGCCCAAATTGAAAGAGGTTGGTTTGAAGGGACTCAATATCCACTTGTAGATGTAGATAAATTATCCCTATGTACCACAAGCTCCTGGAATGACTTTGTCAAAGTTTGATAGTTTTTGGTTTTTAGGGCTCTTAAGAGCCTACCTTGAAAAGAGTACCCTAGAACGATTTGGTGACTTGGGCCAAAACATCAGAACTTCCCTAGTATTTACCTGCCTACCTCAATGTGTCCACACTGCCCATTTGTCAAAATTACTATAAATTTTGCATTTTTTGCTCTTAAGGCTCTTAAGAGACTACCCTAGAAAGAACATTCTAGAATGATTTGGTGACTTGGGAAACAAAGTTTGACCTTACCTAGTATTTACCTGCCTATCTCAACATTTCCACACTTCCCATTCATCAAATTACTATAAATTTTACAAATTTTACATTTTTTGCTCTTAAGGCTCTTAAGAGACTACCCCAGAAAGAGCACCCCAAAATGATCAAGTGACTTGGGCAACAAATTCAGACCTTCCCTAGTATTTACCTGCCTACCTCATTATTTCCATCTTTCCCATTTATCAAAATTACTAAAATTTTACAAATTTTGCATTTTTTGCTCGTAAGGCTCTTAAGAGACTACCTCAGAAAGAGCACCCCAAAATGATCAAGTGACTTGGGAAAAAAATTCAGACCTTCCCTAGTATTTACCTGCCTACCTCATTGTTTTCATCTTTCCCATTCATCAAAATTACTATAAATTTTACAAATTTTGCATTTTTTGCTCTTAAGGCTCTTAAGAGACTACCTCAGAAAGAGCACCACAAAATGATTAGGTGACTTGGGAAATGAAGTCAGACCTATCTTAGTATTTACCTACCTACCTCAATGTTTCCATGTTTCCCATTCATCAAAATAACCCAAAACTTTATAGTTTTCCATTATTTGCTCTTACGACGCTTTCAAGACTACCTCAGATTAGTGCACTCCAAAATCACAGGGGGACTTGGGTGAAAAAAAGAGGAATTTAATAGTGTTGGAATTCCCACCTTGACATGTTAGTATAGTTGGTTTTTCTCTATTATGCACAAAACAAAAAAAATGCTTCTTTCTAGTTTTGCATTTCTTTCCACTAACAACTTTTGCAAGAATGCATTTCACACTAGAACAAACAAATGGTGTTTAGTTGACCAAAATTGAGAGAGGTTGGTTTGAAGGGAATTGATATCCACCTATACATGAAGAAAAAAGCATTCGTACATTCCATGAGCTCTCAGAATGACTTTGTCAAAGTTTGACATTTTTTGGCTTTTAGGGCTCTTAAGAGACTACCCTAAAAAGAGTACCCTAGAATGATCAGGTGACTTGGGAAACAAAATCAGACCTTCTCTAGTATTTAACTACCTACCCCAATGTTTCCATGCTACCCATTCATCAAAACTATTATAAATTTTACAAATTTTGTATTTTTTGCTCTTAAGGCTCTTAAGAGACTACAATTTATCTAGTGTAGAAGTCCGCGAAGATAGCATTATTAGAGGCATTGATAGCTAAAGCAGTAGACCCATAACTAGTTATGGATGAATATCAAGTTGATCTTGATCCAACCTTTGCCTAGATCAAACACCTTATGAGCCTTTGCAGTAGGTGGGCCCCATAGATATAGAAAGGGCTTCGCTGGTAAATCAATTGAAAAGTCTAATGCACAACATAAAGTGAATGAATGTCTCGGGGCTAATGTAGTGAGGCACTCAAGGCTAGTAATATAATTAATGACATGAGAATGTAAAGGAATCAATCCCTAGAAAGATCAACCCAGAATGATTTGTTGACTAGGGAAACAGAGTTAGACCTTCCCTAGTATTTACCTACCTATCTCGACATGTCCATGCTTCCCATTCACCAAAATTACTATAAATTTTACAAATTTTGCATTTTTTGCTCTTAAGGTTCTTAAGGGACTACCCCAAAAAGAGCACCATAGGATGATCAAGTAACTTGGGAAATGAGGTTAGACCTTTTGTAGTATTTACGTATCTACCTCAATGTGTCCACACTGCCCATTTGTCAAAATAACCCAAAATTTGATAATTTTCCATTATTTGCTCTTACGAAACTTTCAAGACTACCCCATATTAGTGTACTCTGGAATCACAGGGGGGTATAGGGTTACAAAAGGAGGAATTTTTTAGTGTTGCAATGGCCACCTTGAAATTTTATTGCAATTGGTTTCACTCCATTATGCATAAAACAAAAAAAATGCTTCTTTCCATTTTTTGCACTACTTTCCACTACCAAATTTTAAGAATGCATTTCACACTAGAACACACAAAAAATGTTGAGTTGACCTGACCTAAGAGATATTTGTTTGAAGGGATTCAATATCCACCTATAGGTCCATAGAAAGTATTCCTATGTGCCATGAGCTCTTAGAATGACTTCATCAAAGTTTGACATTTTTTGGCTTTTAAGGCTCTTAAGAGACTACCCCAGAAAGAGCACCTCAAAATAATCGGGTGACATAGGCAACAAATAGAGTTCTTCCCTAGTATTCAACTATGTTCATCGACATGTCCATGCTGCCCCTTTGTCAAAATTACTAAAAATCTTACTTGATTTTTGCATTTTCCAATATTCATGTTCAATTTTAACCATTGTTGAGTCAATAGTAGATTCAAGATTATGTTTCTTAACAATTCTTAACAAATGTAGGTCATTTTGGTGGACAATACTATTACATCAATAAGCAATTCAAAACAAAAGTTAAAACATTTTGCTTCAACATTGAGGACACATTCAATGTAATTTATAAGGAGGTATCTTATTCATATACTTTAATCTCTTGATTTATAATTTTGCATTTGATTTCAAAGAATGACCAATTTACTTTATTTTTCACATTATTTATAATCTATAATTTTCTAATATTTATATGTAGGCATTTCCCAACACAAGATTTGAGTAGGATGTGAGGTTCGATGGCAATGCATCTAGCATTGGAGTTCATGTTGCTTTCATTGTTCAATTATCTTTACAAGGTGTTTTTTTTAACAATTTTTGTAATATTGCAATGTAGGTTTCTGTGAGAGTAGCAATGATTTGAGATGTGTGCTATGGATCAAGGATATTAGGGGAACATATTAGTTGTGTATCTATGATATATTGATAGCAAGATGCATCAATGTATGGAGCATATGAAGTCAACAATAAAATTATATGAAATTATTAGTTGTATTGATGATTATGATAGTTAAAAAATGATATGTGATGTATTTGTACATGAGGACATGAAAAATACAATTTATACAAGCTTTATTGGTTATATTGATGGTAGAATGTATGTTGTGTTACAATAGAAAAGATAGTGAATTGTTTGAAAAAATGCCTCAAAGAAATGTGGTCTCATGGATTGTAATGTATGCAAACCTTAATATGAATGAATTCTTAAATGTAATATATGTGAACCTTAATTTGACACACTACAAAAATTCCTCCTAAGAAAGTGATATGAAAAGGTAAAAGACAATAAGTGAATGGTTGGCAGAGATATGAAAAGGTAAAAAAGATGCCATAATTTTTATCATTCTTCCAATTGAATAATCGCAAGCCACCTTTCTTTCTTGTTTGGCTATGGTTAGTATGATATTTACGTTCTTAACAAACATTATACTATGTTTCTCATACCATTTTGCATTACTTTTAGCTTCTTTTAAAAAATTCAGCTGCCCACTTCATTATAGGAGTTCAAAAAACTAAATAATGTCAAATGTAAATTCATTCAAGAGATCTTTAAATCATGTGTATTCTCAAATTGAGTGTTCAACATGCAACTATAATTCCAATTTTGACCTAAAGCTTCCACATAACCACTATGAGCTCAACATTTGAAAAATGGTGATAAAATTTGGTGATAACATTAGATAAATAGTCATAAAATTTGGTGAAGCTGCCAAAGGCAACCAAATTTAACACTAACATAGATGGATTACCAATTGTAATTCATTATTTCTATTAAAATGAAATTTCATTAATCTATAACATGTTGTTGATCATAACTTTAAACCATTCTAAAATAATTATAAATTCCAATTTTAAGTTTCAAAGTAGAAATACATGCACATGAGGAATAAATTAGATCGAATATCAATTCTTATATTTAAAAATGTAGAATAATTGTATTTTTGCATATACAAATTTGGCATATATGCCTACTCAAAACAAGTTTTCCAAAATGTGGCATATATGTCATCTGAAGATCTATCAATCCCTAAATGTATCAATCTCTAGAAAATCCTAATTGTGTGTTGGATCATCAAAATTGATCCTCCTTGAAGAACTTGGTGGCTCTGAATTTTCTTGCACAATAACAATTCAAACCACAAATTAGATTAATTATCTGAATGGTTGAAAATATAGATTACTAAATAGAAACTTATATACTATAATTTAGAAATTATCAATTTAACATCAAAATCACTATATTGAACTATAATATATCAAAAATGCAATTCTTGTTTACTTCAAGTCTTGCTCCTTTTTCTGCAAGACGTTCTACATACGATTATCTCGTAGGATGATCAAGAGTCCTCATATATCGAAATGGTCCTAGATTCATCACATTGTTGAATCAGGTAGAGGACTATAGCAGTTAAAATAAAATTAATAAAAACTAATATATAATTGTTGACAAATAATCATATTTACTAAACATATATTTACTCATACCTAAATTTATATATATACAATATAAAATAAACACATACCTATTGTGATGCTTGTACACTTGTTGTAGATAGGCTCATGATGGATGAACCAGCTAAGATAATTTCCTATATAAAAAATGACAAGAATGTAACACAATTTAAATGCACATGCACATATAATCATAACATCAAGAATATATAAAAACATATACCTATTGTGATGCTTCTTCCAATGTGTCAACATTAGTCATGATGGTTGTAAAGTACTAGGTTGTTGCATAAAAAGACAAGAATACATTATACTATCAATCTATGTACATGTATTTAAACATAATAGATTTCAAAAATTAACATCTAAATAGCAATTTAAATGATACCAAATATTGAGTCTCTAGGCCAAATGAAATGGCCAATTGAGTAGCCTCCTGGACTTGTGAAATTTGATCCTCTGTTAGCAACTTTTAAAGATTCCAACACATAAATATATATTATTACTAATATCTCTTATAAAAATGAGAGAAAAGATAAAATGCACTATGAAATTACTTTAAGTCTTACCAGTGCCTCCATATCATCTCTTCCACCCAATGTCTCTCTTGGAAATGCTCCACTTCGTGCTCTCACATCTCCTACATCTGAAATATCATGGAGCTCATAGTCAGATGTGTCCATTGGAACCTCAATGGACTATTGAAGAGGACCCAAACATATATTGGGGCACATAATGCAGTAATGGGGCACACAAATATATGTCAAAGAGGAGGGTGTATCGGTAGCAACTGATACAACAAGTGCATCACCATCATGATGGGGTACAACAGGTGCATCACCATCATGATGGGATGCACCATCATGCGACTACACAACATGTGAGCTCTATGTGATCAAATGGTCACTCAATACATGCATACCAAACTCCAATACCTTACCCAAAGATTGGTGTAGATGTGACTGCCTTCATCTACAATAATCTCTGGGTGAGGTATTGGATTTGGGGACACAATAGGAAGAGTAGGGAGAAGTGGGGTTACTCGATGTGCCCTGGGTCTATCATGAGGCATTCACCCACACCTTAGAAATCTTGCATATCAAAGTAGTAGACATGGTTACCTAGGATAAACTCAGTATATAGTTTTCATAGAAAATATTGTGGGACATCAAGATTTTTGTTGGGTGGTTTATCAAAAACCATCCACCTATGTTTCCAAAAATTGTCTAGGATACCTCGATGTGTGCACCATTTAATAAAAAATTTAGGCTTGCACACATCTATAGGTTGTCCAGTTTTGGGTTTGATAAATAGTTGTGCTAATCAGGCTTTTGTAATGTCAAGTTCTCTCACTTCATCATATGATAAACCATTGGAATAATGTTGTCTTTGGGACTCTCGCCACTCTACAAACCTAATATGTTGGTTTGTGAGAGTTTCAACATTAGAAATTATTATTTCTAATGTGATTTTCATATCAGAGAACTAAGAGAGTATCTCATACATCTGACATATGTTTCTCAATTGATTTAAATTCCTATGGATTCATGGATAGCGGGTACGTTTTGTATGGAGAAATTGGTGGTGGAGGAGGATTTGGTTGGGCAGGGTTTTTATCTAGATCAGGGTTGGGATTCTTAGCCATTGTTAAACTTGTTTGATGTTGAAAATTTGAAAAGTTAACAATTATTTTAATGCAAACTATTATGCATATTCAAAAACCTATTTTTGACTAAAATTCTTAAAAAATAATGAAAAACTAAAAAGATTGAAAAAAAATCATACATACCTCTGATTAGTGGGTGATTTTTGCAAAAAAAATCACTAGTAAATGGATATCCAAGTTCTTTGGTTGCTCCAAAGCACGTAGCAGAGAATAAGGCAAGTGAAAATGATGCTCGACCTTCTCTTTTTTTGATTTAAAACACATGAAACATATATCCATTTCAAAATAGATAGCCATTTAGTTAAAGTTATTTTTTTAATTAAATCAAGTCTATCCCATCCCTTAGTATAAGGGATGGTGCATACCAACTAAATAGAGGGTTTTTATATTATAAAAAAAAAATTTATATATAATAATATTATAAAATGATATATATTATTATATACTATATTACAATATAATATAGTATATTGTATTATAATATAATATATTATATTGTATTATAATATAATATAGTATATTGCATTATAATATAATATAATATAATATAATATATTATAATATTAAATATATATTAATTATATATATAATGAAGGGAGCAACACTTTGGTGAAATGGTGGGGCTTCTTGCCTGTAGTGCCAACAACCAAAGGTTCAAACCTCACGGGGTCAATCTCTACCATGTCATAAATTGAGATTGGGGGAGACCCTATGGTGAAATGGTGGGGCTTCTTGCCTATAGTTCCAACAACCATGCTTCAACCACAAAGGATTTCTCTCTACCATGTCAACAATTGAGATTGCTTACCCCCAAATTCTTCATAACAAAACCAAAAGAAGAAGAACAAATGGCGTGCAGGAATGGAGGTCTGTAATGGTCAGGTGCAGGGTTACAATGGTCGAGAGATGGTCACATATCAGACCGGGGCTCGAATGGTAGAAGGAAGCCTAGAGATTTTGGGGATATTTGGTGTCCAAAGAAGTGGGAGAGGCCTCACAGGAACAATCTTCAGGGTTTTGAGGTGGATGTAAGAGTGGCTGATGATTTTGGGTGGAGAAGAGGTGAGCCTTGAGCCAAAGGAAGAAATGCAAGAGTGCATATCAGAATGAGGAGTTTAGAAGGCCTTGTCAACAAGACAGGGTTCAAAAAGGTTTTGGGGACCTTTCGAGGAATAAGGACCAAGCTCGAGGGAGATGAAAACCTCATCATAATAGTTATGTTAAAAAGGTTTGGCAACGTAAACAACCCCAATCGAAATGGGAGGAAGCAAGGGAAGATTTTGGGTCGAAGAAGAATCATTCTCTTAACTAGGCAAAGGGAAAGGTTATTTCTAGAGGTTGGGCCACTCTGGTTATAACATCGACCAAGTTGCAAGCAGAGGTGTTGCATCTAGAGAATTTAGGGATCATAGAAAAATGGTATGGTGCCTCTCTTAACTGGGATTATCTGACTAAATGGTGGAGAGAGTGGTGGGGCCATGATCTTCAGTTTAAATTATTCAAAACAAATAATTTTTGGTCATTTGTCCATCCAAGAAGCTGAGGGATGAGATTGTGGATGGTGTCTAGGTGTTGGATGGGTGTGGCTTCTATCTAAGACGCTGGGTTGTGGCTTTAAATCCTTTCAGCCATGAAATGGAAACGATTTAAGATTGGTATAGGCTATCCAATCTTCCTTCGGAATATTGGAATTCCAGTATCTTAGAGGAGATTGGTAACCTTCTGGGTACTTTCATTTGTGCAGAAGAACATAAAGATTCAAAGGAAGTTGTTACTTATGTAAGGTTGTGTGTGGAAAATAACCTGGTGAGGCGCATTTGGAGTGAAATATAATTGATTTCTAAATATGGTAGTTGGATTCAAAAGCTAAGTGTCAATTCCTTCACTAGTCATTCATTGGTTCAACCTTTGTTTTGTAGATCTTCTTCTCCAAAAGTGGGTAAGGCCAGAGAGACATAAGCTTCTTCATCGCATATGGTGCGGTTAAGGAAAACCCAAAGGTTTCTTGAGGAAAAGAGTCAGGATGGGGGTGGGAAGGTGAAGCTAGTGATTATTAAAAGTCCTTCCCAGTTGTTTCACAAAATATTTGAATCTCTGGTTCATCAATCAGAGGATATGGTTATGGACACTAACCCACAAGAAGAGGTCAACATGCAAGAAAATGAGGTGGGGATGGAGGAAGGAGTGTCTCCAGGCTTGGAAAAGAATTTGGCCTTGAATTAGAATATCTCTCAAGTTTTATAAATTTTGGGGGAAGATTGTTAGAATGTTGAGTTGAATTCTTTGATAGAGGTAGGAAAAGAACTAGTGGAGTTGGCTAAAGCGGCTAAGAATAATCCTTAGGAGTTGGAGGAAGGTGAAATGGTTGATGAGCTTTCCCCTATCTAGGAGGATTTTGGTTTTTTGGATAACCCTGAAGGTGTGGGTTCTCTCTCGGGGAGGAAAAGGAAATCTCTTTCAAGATTGGAATCGGCTAGATCAAAATTAGGTATATGCCAAAGGGACCTATTTAAATCCACTCCTGATTGTTGTGAGAATAAGAAAAGAGATCGTATTTCAAATCAAGAGAAAGGAAAATGAGATGGTGAAGCAAATTTTCAAAAGAAGATAGACTTCATGATGAAAGTAGGGAAGAGCGAGTCTCTTCTTGAACAACAATTAGGCTCTGAACTTGGAATTTTAGGGGCTTAAACACCCCTAACAAGTGGATTCTTATTAGGCTCCACATTGAGGAATGTCAGGAAGATTTGGTTCTAATGCAAGAGAAAAATTGGTGAGCAGGATTTGGTGAAGTTTGGTAAAAAATTGAAGTTGTGGAAATGGGTTAGCACAGGTGCAAAGGGTGCGTGGAAATGGGTTGGCACAAGTGCAGAGGGTGCTTCAAGTGGAATTTTAACCATTTGGAGGCCTCAAACAATTTTAATGGAAGATATTGAAACAAGCTGACATTGGATTGCCTATCGAGTAAGAAGTTTAATTTCTAATCTCCACTTTTTATTGATTAATGTTTATGGTCCAGCCTCTTGTCTTCTCAAAAGAGAAGTATCAAAAGAATTATATAATCTCCTTAATAGAAAAGGGGTGGAGTTTTTGGTTTTGGGGGGAGATTTTAATGCTATTATAAGATCGTCTGATAAAAAAGGAGGGACTGGTAGAGTTCTTCCCTCCCAGAGGATTTTATTCATTTTTTGGAGCAAAACTCTTTGGTTGAATTGCAAACTGGTAATGGGTGCTTTACTTGGACCAATAGGAGGAGGGATTTTTTTAGTATTGTGGAAAATCTTTACAATTTTTTCTCTAAAGGGAATCTGGGTGATTTTCCTTTTACTCTGGAAAGAAAAATAAATACTAGCTCAGGCTCATATCACTTTCTTGTCCAACTGGATATTGTAGGTGAGAAAGGTCATGTTTGATGCCCTTTCAAGCTGGAAATGATGTGGTTTAGGGAATCCAAAATTTTGGAATTGGTTAAACAATGGTGGTCCGAATGCAACCCAGGTGGCTCTAAAATGTTCAATGTAGTGGCAAAATTAAAATATATTAAGCAACAACTTAGGAAATGGAATATAGTTTCTTTCAAGAATATCTTTGAAGAGAAGCATACTTGGTTGAAGAAGAACTGGGGAAACTTGTAGAAAAAATTATCTTTGAGTGCATGGATATTGAAAGTTTCGATAAAGAAAAGGCTTTAACTTTGAAACTTAATGATTTTTTGGCCAAGGAGGAATTGTTTTGGAGGCAGAAATTGAGGGAGATTTGGTTAAAAGTGGGTGATAGGAACATGAAATATTTTCATAATTCCACAAAGGTTAGTAGGGAAATTAATAGAATTGCCAACATCGCTGCTTCTGATGGACAATTGTTGGCTGATCCCTTAGCCATTAGGGATTCAGCTGTAGATTTTTTTAGCAACCTGCTTAATGAAAGGGAGGGCTCTAATTTGTATGCTCAAAATGATTTTCTAAGTACAATTATAAACCTAATTACAAAACCTCAAATGATTGTATTAAATGCTAAATTCACGATGGAGGAGATAAAAGTTGCTACTTTTGTGTTAAATCCCGAGAAGGCCCATGGGCCTGATGGGTTCCCAACAATCTTTTTTTAGAAATGTTGGGACTTTGTGGGATTGGAGGTAGCAAAGGCTATTGAGGATTCGTGTAATTCTGGAAAAATTCTAATGGAAGTTAATAATACTTTCATTGCCCTCATTCCTAAAAAAGAGAAGCCAAAGTCTTGGGAGGAGTTCAAGCCAATTTCGCTCTGCAACACCTTATACAAAATTTTAGCAAAGGTTGTTCCCAATCACCTTAAGAAATTTCTACCATTCATCATATCGGAAGAACAAACGGGGTTTGTTCCTGACAAGTCAATCTTTTATGGTGTAATAATTGTGCAATAAGTCATTCATTCGATCTAGAGAACAAAAAAGTTAGCTATGCTTCTTAAGTTGGATATCAAGAAAGCCTATGACTGGGTAAACCGGTGTTTCCTATTCAAAGTGCTTGAGGCTTTCAACTTTCATAAGGAGTGGCTTGATTGGCTGTTTGGGTGGGTGGCTAACCTATGGTACTCAATTCTTCTTAATGGTACTCCAGAAGGTTTTTTTCTAGTGTCAAGTGGTTTGAGGCAGGGAGATCCTCACCCCTCTTTCTTTTCATAATCATGGCAGAAGCTTTGGGTAGGTGGTTGGAAAAGGAGGTGTCCAAGTTAGCTAGAAGGGTTATAGGTTACCAACAGCCTCCCCTCGGTGACTCGTCAATAGTTTACAGATGATACAATGTTGTTTGCGGTTGCATCCCTCAAAGAAGTTAGGAGGCTTAAAGGTATTCTAGTTAAATATTATGTTTCTTATGGTCAAGTGTTGAACCTTGTCAAGTCGGAAGCATTCTTTTTTAATACAAGTGGTGAGCTAGAAGTTTAGATCTTGAGGTGTTTGGGGTTCTGAAAAGGTGAATTTCCTTGCAAATAATTAGGTCTGCCTTTATATAAAGGCACTCAACATGGGATTACATGGAATTCATTGCTAGAAAAAGTTAAAGAAAAACTATCCTCTTGGTAGAGTAGATGGATTTCTTGGGTAGGGAGGTTAATTATGCTTAAGTTTGTTATTGTTGCTCTGCCTATTTATATGATTTATTGTTTCTAGTTGTTGATGGGTACAAGTACCTCTATCAATAGGTCAATGAAAGACTGCTTTTGGAATGGGAGTAGTGATCAAAGTAAGTTCCCTTTGATCAAGTGGCAGAAAGTTTGCAAAAAAAAGGAAAAGGATGGAACAGGTCTCAAAAACCTGTTGTTGCAAAATAAGACTCTAGGAGCAAAACTTGTGTGGAAAATTCATTCTCATCCTAAGCTGAAATGGGTTAAAATTATCAAGGAAAAATACTTGGATAATGAGGAATTTTTTTTTCTGAAAGCAGTCTCTCGAATAGTTCGCACATCTGGAATTTTATCAAAAACTCTAGAGATCTAATCATTGATTATATTACTTGGGAGGTCAAAAGTGGGGTAGATTCCCTATTTTGGGAAGATTCTTGGGAAGGATTTCACATTCTTGCAGAAAATCCCCTCCTAATTCATGTTAAAGAAAAAGCTAAATAGGCCTGGGGGGATAAGGTTAGTGACTACTTTGTTGCTTAGCTTGAATCTCATGATGGTTTTCATCAATTGAAATAACCTAGTTTGCTAGGGTTGGAAGCTCAAGAAGTTGAATTGTTTGAGAAGGTTTTATCTAAGAGGAGGTTTTGGAAGAGGGATGGTAGGGATAGGATTTGTTGGAATCCGTCGGCTTTAGGGGATTACTCCGAAAAACTTGTCTATTGAATTTTGGCCTCTTCTGATCAGCTTGAATCAAGACTCCCTATTAAATTGTGTTGGAACAAGCCATGTCTTCCAAAGGTAGGTATCTTCACTTGGGAAAATGCACAAGGTAGGATTTTGATTAGGGATAGATTTGTTAAGTTGGGATTTTTGGGCCCTTTGAGGTGCACGTTGTGCTTAAGTAGTGAGGAAATGGTTGATCACTTATTAATTAATTTCCCGTTTACACAAGCTATTTGGAAATGGTTTCTTTCTAAGTTGCAATGGAAAAAAACGCTCCCGAGTCACTTGTTAGATTGGTTGAATTCTTAGTTGTAACCTTTGAAAAACTCTCTTTTGGGAGAAATTTGGCTAATGTATCCTTCAATCATTCTCTAGGAAGTTTGGAAAGAAAGGAATGGGAGAATTTTTTTTAGGAAAAAGAGTTTTCAATTTCCATATTGCAATGTAAAATTGAAGCAAGTATAGTCGAATGCTTTAATGCAAGGATAGATGAGAGGAAGCCTAGAGAAAAGAATTTCTCGGCCTGGGACTCTTCCATCTTGAAAAATTGGTAAGGCTTAAAGGTTCCTGCTTGTGTGGGTGATGGTGGTTTGGCTTCAACAGTCGACCATAATAAAGTGGCTTGGAGTCCGCATGAGATGGGTTGGGTTAAGTTGAATTTCGACAGGGCTTCCAAAGGTAATCTCGATCCTTCTATCACAAGGTGTATTGTGAGGAGCAACGATGGGGAGGTGCTAGATTCTCTGACTGCTACTCTTCCAAAAGGGACAAACAATGAAGCGAAGTTTCTTCCTCTTCTTTTGGGCCTAAACCTCTATCAAGAATTAAGAGCAACCAAAGTAGTAATTGAAGGAGATTCCACACTGGTGATTAATGCCTTATGATCAAGAAAATTTTTGAATTGGAAATTGGGGGAGAAGCTTGAAGTGGCATTGGAGCAGATCAAGGGATTTGAGCAAGTGATGTTTAATCATATTTTTAGAGAAGGGAATAAGGAAGCTGATTTTTTGTCAAATCTAGGGGTGATAGGGCTAGACAGGAAAGTCATAAATAAAATAGTAGTTTAATTTGAGTGGGAGGTTGGGTGGGAACCCCTCCATACCATTGAAGGGAAGATGACAAGGTTATTTTGCTTCCTCGAGATGCATTTATTTGTTCAGCCTCCATCGGTGTTTAGGGTGGATGAGGATGTGACATGTGGGTGGGTGTCAAAGTATGTTGTTTACAGAGTTTTCATGCAAAGAAGTTAGCTAGCACAAAATTATCATTCCAAGGCATGCTCAATTTTAAAAATTGTTTTTAGAGGATGGCTCTCATCGTAACAACAAATTACCTTGCTTGGCCATTATTCTCTAGTCATGTGAGGCGAGCCAAGTCTGCTAGTTGTGGGATCTATTTATGGTGGGTGGTTTTAGAATGTTGTCTGTGGTCGGTTTGATGTGCTTTTTTGGTGGCTTTGTGGGTGAAGTTTTATTTGGCGACAGTCAGTTTTTGGTTGCTTTGCAGATGGCAAAGCCAAGTCACTCTAATTTTATTATCTCTATGTCTATGGAGGGGTTGGAATCTTTTGGTGCTGACACCCCCATTTCCTTGAGAGCGACAGAGAGGCAAGCTACATTCATGGCTATCACCGACCAATGGCTTAAGAGAATTCTACTCGATAGCATCCCTCTGGTCATGGTGGCTATTAAAATGGTGCTTGGGAAAGGTCATTTGGAAAGGAAAGAGTATGCACAAGACAATGCATACATCTCTTCACGGTTTTTGGCTATGTTGTTGGATGGGGGCATTCCTAAGTTGGAGGCCAAATAATTGCTCGTGTTTTTGTTCCATGGGGATTTTTTGGGTGGTTTAGAGGAAACTTTGAAAGCAGTATTTGTAGGCAAAGGAATCCCGTGTCCTTCTAATTTGGAGCTGCTTTTGGAAATGGATGAGGTGGTGAGAGTCTTCCCCTTCCTATTGGATTTGAAAGGAGCTGAGCTTATGTGCCATCAGATGGTTTTGGTTGTGCCTATGGAGTTTTTGAAGCAAAATTTGGGTTGGTGACAGTGGAAGGTTTGGAGTGGGTGGAAGATTTTGAATCTTTTGCCAATTTAAATGGCTATGTGTGAGGCATGGCCTCCTTTTGCTCACATTTTGTTTGCTAGTTAGTTGCATAGTTTGGTGTTTGTTGTTGGCTTGGTTATAGCGTTTTGGCCGTATTCGATGGGGATATCAATTTGCTAGGGGTTTTTTGGTTTAGTTCCTGGTTTCTGGTATGGTGTTGATCTCTTGCTTTGTAGATGCAATGTCTGTTGAACTTCTATATTAATAAAATGCCTAATCTTACACATCAAAAACAAATTATATATATAATGAAATAATATAATATTAATATATTGATATAATATAATATAATATAATAATAATATAAAATGATATAATATAATATATAAAATAAGGAAAGTGAAAATGACTTAGCCTTTTCTTTTTTGATTTAATACACAAGAAATGGATATTCGTTTAGTTTGAAGTTGTTTTTTTATAATTTGATCAGGTTTTCCCCATCCCTTAGTATATATATATATATATTATATATATATAGTATAATATATTGTAATATAATATAATATAATATGATATAATATAATATAATATATTATATCATATTACAATATAATATATCATTGTATTATAATATGATATAATATATTGTAATACAATATATAATATAATATAATATAAAATATACTATATTATATATTATAATACAATATTAGATAATAATATTTATAATGATATAATATAATATTAATATATATTATATAATAGAATAATATTATAAAATGATATAATATAATATATGAATGACTCTCCAAAGTGCACATCAAAGAATAAGGCAAGTGAAAATGACTCTTAGCCTTTTCTTGTTTTAATTTAATACACAAGAATGGATATCTATTTTGAATGGATATTTGTTCCGCTATGGTGCTTGCTATGGCAACATGCACTTTTTACCTAAGTCTAGAAAAAGTTAAAGTGGAATTTCACATTTTTGGGCAAGTAAAAAACATCTTTTTTTTTACATTGCCACTTTTTGGACCCCCATGATCTTGCACATACCCTACCAAGGTTCTCCACCTTTACATACAAAATTTACTCCATCTTCCAAAAAAAGCAAACCTTATGGTCCTATTAAGAAGGGCCTATTACCTATTCCACATCCCTTGTCTAAGACTAAAACATACCTTATGCACACTCTTACAACTAGGATTTGTTATGTTACCTCTTATGCAAGAAAGAAGAGACATTAAATGCAAGAATAAAAACTCATGCTTTTGTGCATATCATAGATTATTTGGTCATACCACTAATAAGTGTTGTACTTTAAAGAAGAAATTAGAATGTTGGGATCCTTGCAAAGATAAATATGATAAGATAATAGACTAAATAACTATGACTTTTTTCCCCTTTCTATGTGGTAATTTTAGTATCACATGATATTAATTACCATGCATGAGGGCACAAAATAATTTTGTGCAATCATATTTTATCAAACAAGGAGCAAATGATATATCATCCATTTAGGCTCACCTTTTCCCTTACACTTAGGGGAAAGGACATTTAGCCTTGTGTTAAGTGTATTCCTTGGTATGAGGAATCCCTTTATTTATTTCATTGTCTCCTTAAAATTTTAGTGTAGCAAGTACACTAACATTTTAGGGAGGGGGTAGGGAGGAGGGGAAGGAGGGGAAGGAGGGGGGCATATTACACCTACATATTAGATAATTAGATAAATTTTCTATTAATGTGGCCCTTCTTTAGTGGTGATATTACATATAATGTCCTTCAGAATGTGGCCTTGTTCTTTGCATAATGTCCCTTCAGTGGTAATATCAAATAAGATGTTCTCTAAGAGTGTAAACTCCTCAATATATGCTAGTGTCTCCTTTATAGTGGTATTAAACTTGACAACCTACTTAAATACAACTTTTTCATGCCATGTTATGTCCCTTAGTGATGATATTGTGTTCAGTACCCCTTAAGGTGTGACTTAGCATTCTATGATTTTGTCCTCTCTTAGTGGTGTTATCATGTATGATATTCCCTAGGGTGTGACCTACCATGTATTGAGTGGCATTTCTTGAAATATAATGTTCCATTTGTTGGATTACCCCTTTTATGGTGTTGTTATTTATAATTCCCCTTGAGGCATGGCTTTTTTATTTTATTTATCCCCCTCAACGTTGAACTTTGTTCACCTCCTGAAGTGATGTTCATCCCTCGTGATGTTAAACTTTGTACACCCCCTGAAGTGATTTATGTCCCCCATGTCATTAAATAGTCTCCTATGTTGTCAAACTTTGTACACTCCTTGAGGCGTGATTTGAAAATATAGTCTGTGGATTCAGTATAACACAACTTATTGGTTCATGTGCTTAAGCACCCCTTTAACATGGCCAACAAACATAACACAACTTGCTTGTCAGTGGAGCCATGTGTTTCATTAGTCACCTAGCATAACACAACTTGCTAGCCTTGTGGAACCCATCATATTGCATGGAAAACTAGCATAACACAACTTGCTAGCCAATGGATCTATGCAGCGCATGAGTGACTTGGCATAATGCAACTTGCTAGTCTTTATGAGAGTACTATTTTGACTAACATCGTATTCAAGAAATGACATTTGGTGTTTGAGACAAACTTAAGACTGAGGTCTCTTTGCCTTACTGACTCGAATCCTTTTAGTAATAACCTTTTAATTTTCATTTTGTTATTTATGAATTTTATATGTATTCTTTATGCTTCCATTGTGTTGTGTTTTCATTTCATTTTTATGTTTACAATATATGTCTTCATCATGTATTTTTCATGTCTATTATGATGCAATTGCATCTAATACATGTGTGTTCCTTTGTCCTTGTATTGTCTTGCCATAGGATCTTGAATCTTGGGGGCTAGCGCATCCCTTAGATTCAATGCCATCTATCTCTTCAATATTTGGATAACTGAACCCCTCTTGACATATTCTTACTTTAATGTGAGTTTGAGTGTAAGTTCATACACTCACTAAAGTGGGGGCTAAATGTAGCATTGAAAATTGTCACCCTTGACAATTTCACACTACATTTTGCTCCTCTTTATGTGCTTGAACCTATTTATGCATTAAATTTCCCATTTTATAAATATATTTAGAAAATCAAATAAGGGAACAAAAGCATGTATTTAATATTTTTCCCTCACCACTTTTGACCTCAAAAAGGATGGGTTTGGTCTAGTCCACCCCATGCCCTAGACCAGCTAATTTTGGCTCCAATTTTAATGTTGATGTCTATAATTTATTATTTAAGCTTCCAAATTTATTTATTGAATATCGGTATTTGATTTTTTGGAAATTAGATCAATTGCATATAAATACATAATATTTTCACTATTTGAAATCCTAGTAAATATTTTAGAGAAAAATTGTCAGCATTATTTCAAAATTTTCATTCATCAAGCATGATGTCATGTGTTATGAAAGTTTGTTCATGTTTTACATGCAATTTGTTTATGAGTACTAACACTTGTAGGAATCCAAATCAATTCAAGACAAGCAACAATCTATCCTTGAAGATGATGAGCATGGCTTTAGTCCATCAAGGAGATCAGTTCTACGTGGTGAGTTGCAACAAGTTGTCAATTCATTACTTGTTTATCAAATTAGCCTCAATCCATCCAAGGATAAGCTCTTTTTTATATCATGATTTGTCATTGTGGAGGTATAAATACCAACACAGGGTTTGAATTAGACAAGACGCTATATGGCACAACCCTTCCCCTCTTTTTATGTGTGCAAGTTACAAATCTAAAGAAAATTGGAGGGAGATTGAAAGCTATTTTTTCATCCATGCACTTAAACCTTACAAGTTTTCAAGTCAAGGAAACTGCATTTCCTCACCAACAAATGAAGTTCTGACAGTGACACCAAAATAATAGGAACTACATATCAGAGACCTCAAGCTTGTCACATTAGATCTCAAAAAGTAGGAGTCCAATCTAGGGTACCTGACACCCTAGACCAACTGAATCAACACCAAATTTGAATATCAGGTTCCTCTATGTCTTCTCTGTGTTTTTGGAATTTGTTTTTTTCTTTCTGCATCATAATTCATCTCATTTTTTTGCATTTTCATAATATACCTAGGAACATTATTGCATAATATCAAATTAAACTATACAAGCATTCCCACCACCACCAAAAAGGGATTAGAACCTCGATCCACAATTCTGGCTTTCCTTACAAGGTTTTCAACCAAGTGGGTGTTGAGATCATTTTTAATCCCTTAGTATTCCAAAAGTTGGGAAGCATGGTGATCCCTTTTCCCAACCAAACACCTCTATCTCAGGTTCTCAAAAATATTTTCATCATATCATTGATCTACAATGACCACTCTCTTTTCCCTTCTTTTCTCTCTTCCTTTTTCTTTTTTTTTCATCTTGTCTTCTTTTATATCATTTCTTACTCCATTTACACTTGTGTCAACTACTCCCACATATTCTTCTCTCCATGCATCCTCTACCAAAAGGCTACACTTCTCTTCTTTTTTTTTCTACTCACTATCTTATTCCAAGAGGTTTTCCTTCTCTCTAAACACTTATATCTCATGATGATCATTCAAATCTTCTCCTTCTAGGTATAACAATATCCTACCTCTACTTCATCCCACTCATAATATTGATCACCCTTCGACATGCCACTTACATGATATTTTTCATCATATTACCTTTATCTAGAACAATTTCTTTGAATTTCATAGTCTCCAATGCATCCAATATCCATTAAGAGTTCTCTCAACCCTTCAAGAACATTATCCACACAAGTCTTCTCTTATTTTTTTGTAAACACAAATTTTATAGTGATCACGAATGCTTCATCCTACAAGATTCTCAAAATTAGTTTCATCTATCTTAGGTCTGCAATGACCATTCTCTCTTCTCTCCTTTTCTTTTCTCCATCTTTTCTAATTTTCCTTCATTTCTTACTTCATGTACACTTGTGTGGGCTACTCCCACATATTCTTATCTCCATGAAACTTCTATCAAAAAAGTTAGAGCAATTATCTTCATTATTTCTCTACTCACAATCCTCTTCCAAGAGGATTTTTGTCTCTATTAACTTCTCTATTTTATGAGACTCAAATATCCGCCCTTTCAGTAACAATATTCTACCTCTCCTTCATCCCACTCATCATCTTCTTCACCCTTCAACATGCCACTTACAGGACATTCATCACCATATTTACCTTTATCTACTTCTCCAAACTACACAATCTCCAATGCCTCCAATCTTGATTGGATTTCTCTCAACCCTTAAAGAACATTGTCTACGTAAATTATCTTACTTCATAAACACAAACTTTATAACTAGTCTCTTCACAACCATCCTCCTCACCTTTCTTAGAAGACGTTTTTCACACATATGAATTCACGTTGCAATCTAGAAATTCCAGAGATTAACACAAATTTAACCCTAGAATCAAAAGGATTTACTTGCAACTCACTAGAGAATAAATCCCTTCGCAATTACAAGACTAGACCTACAAAAAATATTTCTTGGAAGATATTTTACACATACAAATTCATATTACAATCTAGAAATTCCAAAGATCAACACAACTTTATCCCTGCAATCACAAGGATTTACTTGCAACTCACTCTAGAGCAAAAAGCCCTTTGCAACTGCAAGACACTACCTACAATTTTTTTTATTAAATTACTTAGAAAAATTTCAACAACATACCTTATCTTGAATACATGTTCCTCAAACTCTATGTGGTTACAAATCTCCTCTCTCATCTACAAAAAAATTCTTAAAGCTCAAAGCCCTCTATAGTTATAGGACTTCCTCACTTGCAACATATTTTACTAGAACTCATAGCCCTCTATGATTAGAGGATGACCACACCAACAACAAATTCTCTAGAGTCTTTTGAGACACCTTCAATCCTTTAAACTTTACTCCCTTCATTTCATAAAATATCCTCAACATACTTAATAGGCATATTAGCCATGATAATCAACCCATTCTCCTCATCACACATCCCAATGAACTCACTTCACTTCATACAATCTCCTCAACATACTTAATAGACATGCTAGTTGTGATAACTAACCCAATCTTCTCATCACACATCCCAATTAGCTTTCTTTCTTTGATAAATTAATATGATCTCCTCACCGATGAACTTACTAACTCTAATACCACTTGCACCAATCAAGGATCAATAATCCACTAAAGGGAAATCAATCCTCACATCCTTAATCACTAATTGAATGTACAATGCAGAAGCTTAAAATGCAAAAACACAATAGTTATTTACTTTATGTAGCTATACATTACAGCTTGCTTATTTGAACACTATGCTAAACAACTCTCCATGTGACCTATCTCTCTCATTACAATAAGGCTCTACAAAGCCTATTCCTCATTACAATCCCCTCATCAAACTGCATGGATCTTCTTTCTTTTGCATGTCGATGTCTCTCAACTTCCTCTCTACATGCATTGCTTGAAAGAGAGATACCTCTATTTACACTGCCTATGAAGTCTTTTCAATAGTACCTCTACCCATGGAAGCCTCTCTAAATTTTTTCAATGGAGATCTCTTTAAAATAGAAAAATAATCCTTTAAATAAGATAATTGTGCACAAGGAACTCTCCAATTCTTCTCACCTTTCAAAATGAACAAACAGACGATGTGGAAAGATAATTTTTTTTCAAGAAAAGTATCCTTTCATAAACAAATATTACTACCAATAATCAAAGGGAAGTAGCATGTGATTTAAAGAGTAGCTACCGTCGAGGTTAAGAATCAACCTATGAAAAAAAAAATTATCACTGCCACCAAACCTCACCATTCAAAACAGAGAAAGCTACCAAAGGTAATGGTAAGGAATAATAATAAATCCACATAAGAAAGTAAAGATCAACCAATGGAAACATTGAATCATGTAACCGACAAGTCGATGCATCTCTCAATTGTATTGCATGCAACCATAGGGATGTACCCGCCCTTAGAAGAAATAAGAACCCAAAAAAGCTAAGTCATTATGTTAGGAAGAGATAAAGAATACAATAATAAGAAATAATTAGTGGCCAATAAAATGGCCACAATAAACTAGAAAATACCACACATGATCAAACACTATGATAAAGGAATGGAGGAGTCGATCATGGAAAAGATAGGAGAAATATGATCTATGTCCAAAACCTTGAACAATAAAAACCATATAACTCTCGAGGCACATTTTCTCAACAAAAAAGGAAGATCTAATAAGGCTTGAGCTCCAATAAATTAGCTTCCACGTGAGATAAATCAACCACAAGAAAATAGAGGGTTCCATAGCATAAAGACTGCTGCTTTTAGTAATAATAGTGGCATAGATAAATTGGGCTTGCAAGCCACTAGTCATGTGTCATGAATGATTAAAGTTCTTCAAATTGAATGGATTTATGAAACAAGAAGATTTATAGGAGTAAGCCAAACTCGTTTCCTCTAAATGCAAAAAGGGCATGACAATGGCATTTACATTAAGGATTTTAAATATAACCTTTGTTCGATTATATTTGCACAAGCAACAATAATTGTCAAATTTGATTGAAACCATATTGACTGAACCTAAATAGCAAAAATAACTTTTTGGTCAATATTGTTGCTATTTTTGGGTTTTGATTCTGTGACGTTTTTGGTCGATCCTCGTCACCACTTAATACAAGGAACAAATACTTAAATATAGCACTCATAAACCTGGAACTCAACAATCTTCCTGTAACTAAATAAAACATTATCCAATAGCAAAATAACGTACAATCTTGTAGTAGAACAACACAAAGTCCCCCCTGAAGTTTTTGAAGCATTTTGAATTAAACGGTCCTTTGAAAACCACTTATAAACTCATGGAAAACAAATCGTGTAACATCATGAAAATAATTTTGAAACCATCAATAGAAATTTTATAGCACAACAAATCTAATTTCCATTTGCAACATTGAGACCTTTCAAAAGCATCTCTTGTGAAGCAAGCCAACAAAGCTACAAAACAAGAAAAACTACTAAAACTGGAAACAAAACAGAAAATAAAAATTAAATATATTTGGTGACTTGGGCTTATGGACAAGCCCGGATGATCTTGCATCATTTGACGTATATCATATAGAAAACTAAAGAACAAACTTTGATTCTTTTCTAGATTTAAGATTCTTAATTGTAGATTGTAATTGCAAATGCCTATGTTGTAGCTAATAGTTGGCCACTGAGATTACTCTCTATTTATAGTTTTATGTTTTATGTGCATATGTTACCATAAATATTTTTAAATATTAAATTATAATTGCAAATATCTATGGTTGTGGCTAATAGTCTGCAATCAAGATTCATCTCTATTAACATATTTATGTTTATGCTAAAACCACAAGTATGTAATTAACAATTTATAATATAACAATTTTCTACAAAACCACAAGTATATAACTAACAATTTTATTACGCAACAATTTTGTATAGGCTGGACAAACATACTTATTTCCATTCAGAGAACACACAGCCATATTGAAATGAATTAATCATTGCTTTTGACTACATTCCATGAACTAAATACAAAACAAAAGGGCAGTTAATACCTTTCGCCAAATCGTGCACAATATTCTAGGGTTCAGTTTGTTGGCATGGAGGCTAACGAAGTTAAGAAGTGTGTAGCAAATAAGACATCAAGTGCCGTCAATTGAAATGGATGGCGAAAATTTCTTTTTGATTGATTGCTTTCTTAGAAATATTTAACACACGCTCAATTTTTTTGGTTGGGATTTGAAGTTTATTGGGATTAATGACAATCGTTTAAAAATATCGACATATGAGAGTATAGGATTAACAATGACGAGAGATCATTATCTGCAGATCTCTACAAGATCACTAGCTCAAAAATGTAGTGTCTTTCTGTTTGTGTTGTTTCTGACTCGCCTGTAAAGTCAAGTTTTGATTGGTATTGTTTGACTATTTGATCATTGAGTAGTGCTTGTGAATTGTGTTTTGTTCAATTATTTCATTAAATTTAAATTGTCAAATTGTGGGTTTTGACTAATGAAGATAAAAGCCTTTATTAAATCAAAGAATTAAATTAAACTAAACATTATGAAAGTATTTATTTAATTATAATAAATTAAGATTTATTGTGTAAACGAAATATTTAAATTATATATTTGTATATATATACAAACAAATTTAAAGAGAAATTAAAGTAATAAATTAATAAAATATCAAAATGGATATTGTTTAAATATTATATTTGAAATGATAAAATTCAAAAAAATAAAATAGTTAAAAGAATTGAGTGACCGTTATAATAGTGTTATAATAGTGTGATATATTGTTAACAGATAAAATATTAAAATAAGAGTGGAAATTATTACGATAACAATATGATTTATTAAAATTGAATCATGTTATTTAATGTTAAATGGTAAAAATAATAATAAATGGTGAGATAAATTGTTGCCCCTAGTTGTTAAAATATAGATTGTGAAAGTTTGAAGGTAGGTCTTTTGGAGAACAAGACTAGAGGGCTGCAAAGAGCTCGTGTCTACATATTTTTCCAGCATCTTACATAGGACTCCAGGTTGGTACCTTTTTGCTTTCGTAGGTTGATCCTGAATGGTCACCCCTTTGGATTACTGAAAATGATTGTAATAATTTGAATTGAAAAGGAAATACAATTTAGTTTTTATTTTACTTGGAATTCGTAGGCATGTGACTAATTTTGCTTTCCTCTAAGATTGTGTACTTCGTAGATTCATTTACATTAATCCTTTGCTATTAGAAGTTGAGCATTGCAATTTGGCTTGTTACATTAATTTATGTCCGACATGAAAATCGAATGTTTTGGTTTTTCTGGTAATAGTTTTTTTTGGTTTTTATTGCTGCTACGTGGTATGCCATGTGCGGCTGGAGAGTAGTCTAATTTACATACTTATGCTTTTAGTTTGTTTCATCTGTAGTTGCAATACATTCAGCTGTTTCATCTGTCGTTGAAATGCATTTTATGAATTCTAGCTATGAGCAACTAGTTTGTATGAAATTTATAGGTAGATATTCATGTTCTCAATTAAATTTAATTATTATGTGTAAATAGATATATATTTTAGGATTTATAATTATGAGAAATCTAAATGTGTTTAATGCGTTTAAAGTGGTTATATTTTAAGATTTCATATCTGTTTAAAGATTTAAATGTTTTTCGTAACTGAGATCTGGATAAAATGGAAAAGATGATTTCACTTCTGTTGTAAAAAAAAAATTGTAAGAATAAAAAATTTGACTTTCATGTTCCCTTGATTTTGGTATTTAATTTTATATTATAAATAAAACTATGTATGTTGTGGCAATTCTTTCCAGTTTGTGTTTGTTTCAAAGTAAAGATAAGAGTAAAATGATGGATAGATGTAATATGTTATTTTGAGATAAGTATATCTTATGTTTAGTTTGTTCATTCTCATTTTTCAATTTTTGGTATATTTGATGTAAGTAGTTGAACGTGAATTGGCGATAGAGAAATTTGTGCATAAAATGTGTGATTAGATATTTTTAGATTTTGTTTATAAATTTTTTCTTTTATAAAAAAAATATATATATAGATTGTGGTTAGGGTTTTACTTTTGGTTATTGTTATCCGTGATATAAGGTCTTTATGTTTATTTGATATTGGAAGTTGCTTATCTATAGGATTACTATTTATAGCTCTATAATTATTTTATTAGTTTCTTAATGGGTGTGTAAAGGATTCGTTAAAGATGGCTTAAATGATTCTTATAACTTATCACTTGAATGCAATTGTTTATTAAAATAATTCCTAATAGTTTACCTTTAGAAAAATGTAATGATGATTCAAACATTCTTTGAAATTTATTGCTCCTGATCCTTAGTAAAACTTTAAAAATGATTTAAATGTTCTAAAATGTTTATTGGGATATTTAAAAACTGTGCTTAGCCAGCTTCTTTAGATATTTTAAATTACTTCTTAATGAACGAATAGATAAAATATATATTTGATTGTTTATTATTCTTAAGGTAGGTTTTGGATGTTTCCATTTTGATGCTTCTTCTTTTGTGTTATCTCGATTTGAAGAGATTTTATTCATTAAGCTTGTGTTGGAGTTTATTTGGAAACTTGTATTCCTTTGACTTACCCTCGTTTGTGAGTTTTTGGGTAGTCGTTTACTTGGGCTTCCAGAGGAGGGGAAAGAAAATGTTGCTTTATAATTGTTTTTCATGTTCTTTATGAACTATTATTCGTATGTTTGAGTTAATTTTGTGGGTTTAGCCTTGCACTTGAAGTGGATTTTCTATGAAGTTTTAGTGTGAGATGATCCGTGCCTCACTAGATGTATTTACTTTTGGTTTTGATTTTTTGTGCAAGTTGGCTTGCTCCGTTTGTGATTACGAGTCTTTTGTTTTAGTAGGGGGAGTGGCTTTCAATGGGGGCCAACACACAAAGTGGCGTATGGATAACTCATTGAGAGTTTCCTTAACCAATGATAACCTAATAATTAATTAGGGGGTTTGAGTAGTATCTCACTTTTATCCAAATAAGTTAGCCTCACTCATAGCTCAAGTGCTCACTTAGGCTTGAGATGAGTGGGAAGGCCTCGAATGGCAAAAATCAACTGCCTTGTCCTCTTGAAAAGTATGTTGATCCCGCATAAGTGAGAATGAGGGCCAAAGATCAGTTGAGGTTGCTAGGGTTTAACCAAGTAGGGGGCCGGCAACCTATGAAAATCTACATTGGATAACCCATGTCGAACTTATGTGATGACACTCCACCCTCTAGCAACCTTGTGTGTTTGTTGTTTCCCCTCGTTGTTCTTGTACCTCTAGAAGCAAATGTTTCCTATATTCATTGTTGCCCTTGTTGAAAAGTCTTGTTGTTTTTCCATTTGACTTTTCCTTGTCATGGGTCTTGCTTGTTATCTCCTAGCATGGGGGGTGGGCCTCCGAGTCCACGTAGTCGAGTGGAATGTGCTATGCACCCTATTGGGTTCCCAATCAGTGTTCGTGAAGCGTAGAATTCAAGTCGTTGCAAAGAATCCATAGTTTCGCCACAATTCAATTACACCATGTCCATTTTTGTATATCTCGTGTAATCAATGTCTTATTCCCACTATGTGTTGGGAAGCACGGTTGTACATATGTAATTTTTAAAGCAATACAATTTTTCATTATCAATGTATTTGTATAATCTAATTTTCGATCATTGTAATGTATCTATGTGTATATTCTCTTGATTATGTGTCATATACAAATACTTCTCATTTATGTAATGTAATGGATGGTTTATAATGTAATCTTGGAATTCATTCATTATCGTATAGTATTAGTTTAAGTTTTTGTAATACCGTCTAGTGTACCCCAGAGGACATAGTTGATATTGTAATTGTATAATTGTTTTACATGTAATGTATGTTCATATTCATCTTATTGTAATTGTATAATTGTTTTACATGTAATGTATGTTCATATTCATCTTATGTAATGTTCTACTTTCAAAAAAATTGTGCAGAAATTTGTTCAGTTAGATTGTCCTTTGGGGTTAGCATGGCAAGGTCGTTACAAAAAACATGTGTCAAGCAAGGTTATTGTAAATTGCAATGACCTTCAATATCTACTACATTATATCCAAATCTCACACAGTATTTGCCCCTTTGCATTGGTCCTAGCCTTTAGGGCTTTCCAAGGAAGCAGGCTATTTAAGCCCTGTTTGAAAATACCCCTTAATATTAGTATGTTTTTAGGAAATATTTAAGTATATAGTTCATAATGTTGTGTGTGTGAAGTCCAACAGACTCTGCCCCTTCACATTCCATGCCTTTTCAATTTCTCCATTCCCCAAATCACTTCTATATATTGGGAATTGTTAATTGTAATAATCATCAGATGAAGAACTTGTATTTGCTGCTGTTCTACAACAAAGATGTTGTGCCCGCCTTCCCCATGGATGTAGCCATCTGTGTCATTTATTGTATTGTGCTTTGTTTTTATCTGCTGTTTGTGATGTTCAATTCATTTTAAATTGCTCAATTATTTGACACATAACCAGTCACGTATACAAAATATGCTAATACAACCATCCATCCTTAGATACACAAAATATACACACAAAAACAAATTGATACAAATGGTGCAGATCTCCATTTTTCTTCACCATAGCAAATAGAAATCTGCAATGAATGGCTTACTTTTACCACTCAAGTAACTTAGTGTTGAATATTAAGAGCATTCATAACCAAGTGTACACAAAACATACAAAACGTGTTGCCGCCACCATCCATCTTGAGATATACAAAATATATACACAAACACAAATTGATACAACTGGCGCAGAGCTCCATTTTTCTTTACCATTGCAAAAAATCTTCTATAGCAAACCAAGATGTTAGCTATCCAGTATAACAGTAGGATCGACCTACTTTGTAAGGGTACCTGAAAAAGTATGGCTAAGGTATTAGGCTCAACTTCAAAGAGTCCAAACAAAAGCATCCTACTGACAACAAAGCATTCACTTTTTATATTAAAAAGAAAATTCATAAGCCAGCGGAATGCATTCGATGTATACATAGGGCTATTTCTAGTTAATTCAGATGAAGCTTGGAACACACTTAAAAAGTGCATCAATGAATATTAGACCAATGCATTCACACTTTTACTGCTTCGAGCACAACTAGTAAAGTACAGACACCATAATGAAGAAACCAACCATGTGAGAGGATGTACCCGTCTGGAAACTAAGCTATTTGTCACTTATTCAACATAATCTTTTAAAAGTTTAGTCATTTTATGTCATGCCAATCCATTGCCTTGTGACATTTGGTCTGTAAAGTACAAAAGCCAGTAATGTGCTACACAAAACTTTGAAGAAATATGCTGTAATGTATAAGGTTTGTCAAAAAGACTGTAACAAGTTTAACATATGAAGACAGTCCCATCTCAACGATTCACTCTATGTGAAAATGGCTCTGGCAACCATTGCATTTACAGCATCAGCAGTAGCTGGTATCCATTCAATACTAACTTAGTTCTGTAAGGAAAATTGTCACAAAATAAACTCAAGGACAAAGAAACAAAAATATACAAAAATTTTAAACCACCAAATAAACATAAAATTTATTTCACAGTTCAAAATATCTGTATGTGAAGAAGCGAATAGAGATCTAACACTAGGTATTACAATAATATCATATATGAAAACAGCCATAGATTATACCACAGAACCAATGCCTTCATTTAACAGATAACAACAGAATTGTTTTAGAATGAAATAAAACACAACAAAAAATGATCTGGCCGTTTACATATTCCCAAAAAAAACTCACTGAAACCATGGCAAGTAACTTACCTCAAGATTCTGCACAAACTGTGTCATGCTTTCAGTGATCCTAATGAGATAAAATGGGCAGAGTTCGCAGGATACTATTACAAAACCCTACCAAAGCAGTTTTTTTTTTAAATGACAGAAACCAAAACCAATCTTCCTACAGCTGCTACTTCATCTATTCACAGTAAATGAAAAGTAGATCTAAAAATATCAAGGTTTCAGAGCTACAAGATTCTTGAGCTCAAGACAAGATTTTTGCAGGCTTTCAAACAAAAATATCAGTTGCAAGTTAAAATTTGCCTGAATTATTTATGGTACATATACATACATACATATACATATATATATGTACATCATATACATATATATCTATGTACATATACATACATATATACATATATATATCAGGGTTTCAGAGCTAGTAGATTCTTGAGCTCAAGACAAGATTTTTGCAGCCTTTCAAACAAAAATTTCAGTTGCGAATTAAAATTTGTTTGAATTTATTGGAGTGTATATATATATATATATACATATCAGGGTTTTAGAGCTACTAGATTCTTGAGCTCAAAACAAGATTTTTGCAGCCTTTCAAACAAAAATATCAGTTGAGAGTTAAAATTTGTTTGAATCTATTGGAGTATATATATATATATGGTTCATATACATATATGTATACATACATAGATATATGTATCTTTCTATGTATGTATACATATACATATATGTACCATATATATATATATATATATATATATATATATGTATAGATTCATTTCGAGGCAGTAAAGACACATCATTCATTCAATTTGAAGAATTCAAACATTCCCTTTGGGCCATTCCAGAGGAAGCAAAATGTGCATTTCCCAATCCTAGGTCTCTGCATTTATCTCACACACGTACATTGCTTGTGTAAGCTTGCAGGTGTTTCTTGTGGTACAAGCAGTCTCTACTTTATTCATTAAAAATTTAAAAGCTAAAACCAGGGAGATAACATACCCAATTTGTTTGAGACATATCTTGTGAATTTGACCAGGTCGGTATGATTCGGTACTTGCTTAAGATGTGAATTTATTCCTCCAAGAGTGGATTGATGGGATCTCGATTTGAAGGTTAGGTTAAATTCTCTCTGTTTGTTTTTGAAATATATATGTCTGTCTCTGAGAAGATTTTGTTATGTGACAAGCCGGTGGAATGATTAAAGGAAGGTGAGATTGATTGCAATGAGATGATTTAACGTTTATGAGGAATTATTAACTAGGTCTAGCTATATTGTTTTTATTTGATTGGTAAAAAGAATATGTCTATGACCACTGACTTTAATGGCAGGCTACTTGCAATGTTTTTTCTGACAGGTATTTTTTCGGGTACAGAACTTATTAATCAGAGAATTGAAAGATTCTGTGAACATAAGAATTGATGACGCTGCTTTGATGAAACTTGATCTGAATGGTTTTATTGGCGAGTTGATAAATTCAAACAAATTCTAATTTTTAACTCACAACTGTGTATGTATGTATGTATAATTTTAATTTTTAACTCACAACTGTGTATGTACATACATACACAGTTGCGAGTTAAAATTTGTTTGAATTTATTGGAGTATATATGTATACACACACACACACTGACACACAAATATACATATACATATAAGTCTTCAATATTGGCTTTTACTCCTTATAAGGGTTTTAATTTTTATTGGCTTTTATTCCTGCTACCTGTGGTAGTCTTATGTTTATTCTAGTATTTGTTGAATATTCCTGCTACTTTTGTATATTTTTTCCTTTTCACATTTTTTATTGTAATGAAACTACGATAAAGAAATACTCAACAAATACTAAGACCTACCTATGTATGTACAAAATTGTATGCTTAAGGCATCAAGTCATCATTCTAACATACAAGCCATGTGATTTTCCATTTCTCCATAAAAAATTGAATGTTTAGGTTATGGTAAACGGACCCAAAAGAGTTGCTAACTTTAACATTTTGACCTTGCCATTTTCAGTCCCAATAAACTGCCAGCTACAGTTCCTTTCTCACCATTCTTGGTGAGCATAGCCATTAATAACATATGGAGCCGGGATTTTCAAATATGCGTTGCTTTCATTACCATCATTTGCTTTAAATTGAGAATTCAAAAACAAGTCGCAGACAACCCCAAATGATTAGTTGTAGATGTTAGTGTTTGGTAGCTTCGGGAGATATTTTCTCCTTAATTAAGGCTGGTCGCCTACATATTACAAATTATATTTTATATTTAATGTTGATGTATTGGCAGCAGAGGCATCTTCTTTAAACAGCTGTTATGACAAGCTGTCTAACCCACATAAATTGTCTTATTCAAAATGGTCAACATGCAAAGTGTAACCGACATGCAATAGAATCTTTGGTCAGACATGCAAGAGAATCTTTGCATGAAATCTATTTGTAACTACTCCTAAAAATAGGCAATTATAATGCTCCTAGTGCATGCACATGCAAGTGACGATTCTCTATTTTGGGATTGATTCTTGCTAAGTTAAGTGGTTATTTTGAAGGAGAGTTTGCTATCTACAGCAGATGATTATTAAGTGCGAGTTTGTCTCAAGAGCAGATTGATACTTGAGTAGAAGGCTGAGATAATTGTTGCAGATTGCTTCACTTAATTTCTGTATTTGCATCAGATTATGGTGCTTTGGGTTGGCCTTCTTATCAGCCTATTGTAAAAGTGACATGCCTGTTGAGATTCAATATACAAGAGACATATTTGTGGCTGGGTTTTTCTCCCTCGAGAAGGAGGGTTTTCCCAGGATATATGCTGTGTTATATTGTTCATTTCTTCATGTGTTTGTGTTGCATTTTCTGCTTTCTGTTAAATCTGATCCTAAAACATTAACATGGTATCAGAGCGGGTTTTTGAAAAGACCTGATCAGATTTGGGTTAACTAAGCCTATTGCGGATTGTGTAAATCAAGACATCAAGTCTATTGTATCTTGGCCACTAGCTGCTGTGTTTGATGTGAGTTAAGTAGGTTATAGTCACTTCAGGAAGGATAGACATTTGACCCTATGTAGTTGCATATTCACTATGAGTTGGTATGGTTGCTGATTATAGAGCATCATCATAAATATATTTGGCATAGGACTTCTCCCCAGGAGATATGTGAGAAGGAACTGTTGTTTTAAGCAAAGTCAACATTTAGGAGCAGAATTAATGCTCATATGAGCAAACCTAAAGGGAAGATAAGTATTTCTTGTTTGAATAATATTCATGAATTTTTATGTAGTTACTAATTCATGCTATAACATTGGGATAGTGAATCTTGTATGCTTCTAGCATTGATATTTCTTTGGGGTAGTTTAAACTATTAGTAATCTCTCTCGAAATGCTTCCAGGATGGATCAAGGAGCAAGAGGGTGATGAGAGATTGCCTAGAGAAGAAGAACTTGAGGCATCATGTAAGGAACTCATGCCAACTGGAGAAACGATCAAGCATGGAGTCATAGCTTGCAGCCATGGGACTGAGTTGGTGGCTGAATACATCTCTCAAAGAGGAGGAACCTATTCAGGTTATCATTGAGATTAGTTTCTTCAAAGAGGAGGGATTTACATTCAGAGGGAGTTTGACAATTCATCAGAAGCAACCTTGGACGAGGAGGTCAGAAGGTTGATGCAAGTACTTGGAGCTTCAGAAGGAGTTTCATCATCATGGAGATTTGTTGTTAATGCATTTTCCTCTGAGTCAGAGGAATTTGAGGTGAAAGCCCTTGTTAATGCATTTTCCTTTGAGACGAAGGAATTTGAGGTGAAAGCCCTTTTTAATACATTTTCCTCTGAGACGGAGGAATTTGAGGTATCGGCCTTTGTTAATGCATTTTTCTCTGCGAGAGAGATTTGAGGTATCAGCCCTTGTTAATGCATTTCTCTCTGCGAGAGAGATTTGAGGTATCAGCCCTTGTTAATGCATTTCTCTCTGCGAGAGAGATTTGAGGTATCAGCCCTTGTTAATGCATTTCTCTGCAAGAGAGATTTGAGGTAGCCCTTGTTAATGCATTTCTCTCTGCGAGAGAGATTTAAGGTGAAAGCCCTTGTTTCATTCTCTGGGAGTAGCCATTGTGGGCATCATGTTGAGAGACTCCATGATGTAGATATCTGGAAAATATCTCCCTAGCTAAGAGGGAGTGTTAGTGTTTGGTAGCTTCGGGAGATATTTCCTCCTTAATTAAGGCTAGTGGCCTACATATTACAAATTATATTTTATATTTAATGTTGATGTATTAGCAGTAGAGGCATCTTCTTTAAACAGCTGTTATGACAAGCTATCTAACCCACATAAATTGTCTTACTCAAAATGGTCAACATGCAAAGTGTAACTGACATGCAATAGAATCTTCGGTCAGACATGCAAGAGAACCTTTGCATGAAATGTATTTGTAACTGCTCCCAAAAATAGGCAATTATAATGCTCCTAGTGCATGCACATGCAAGTGACGATTCTCTATTTTGGGATTGATTCTTGCTTAAGTTAAGTGGTTATTTTGAAGGAGAGTTTGCTATCTACAGCAGATGATTATTAAGTGCGAGTTTGTCTCAAGAGCAGATTGATACTTGAGTAGAAGGCTGAGATAATTGTTGCAGATTGCTTCACTTAATTTCTGTATTTGCATTAGATTATGGTGCTTTGGGTTGGCCTTCTTATCAGCCTATTGTAAAAGTGACATGCTTGTTGAGATTCAATATACAAGAGACATATTTGTGGCTGGGTTTTTTTCCCTCAAGAAGGAGGGTTTTCCCAGGATATATGCTGTGTTATATTGTTCATTTCTTCATGTGTTTGTGTTGCATTTTCTGCTTTCTGTTAAATCTGATCCTAAAACATTAACAGTAGAAGAGTGAAAGACAAATACGAGTTGCAGTTGAACATAATTCTTCCTAGTAGGTTTCTCTACTGTATCTAAATGTGTATTATCAGGTCATTCTATTGAAACTATGAAGAAGCAGAATTCAATTTACATCTAAAAAAATTAATTGTGCTAATACATTCTTCTTATTTTATGAAGTGGAAAGAATTATATAAGGCACATTACCGTCCATTTTTCCCTTATCATGTTATGTTTTAAGTTTATGGTAAAACATTTTCATTTAATACTACAAAAGCAAGGGTTTAACCATGGCTTCCATGAAATAGTTTTAGATATTTCCTCAACGGCTTTCATGAGGCTCTTCGGTTTTGAAAATTTGATAAAACCAATTAGTCTACATAACCCATTGTAAATGTCCCCTTTTGGGATATTCCTGATTTTTGCCTTAATGCAATAATATTTACTCAAAAATGATAATAGTTTTATCAAAGATTAAGATAATATTCAGATCAATAAATTGTAACCAATACTCAAATTAATCAAATTGTGAATTCTCTGGAAATACCAAGGATTTTCATCCCTAGCTTGCCAAAGAGCATATAAGGTTTTTGGCCTTCCAACTCTTAGCCCACCTTGGAGGGTTTTTGTCCTCCTTGACCAAGATTTGGGTTTCTGTCCAAACTTGATAAGAGCATGAAAGGGTTTTCATCCTTCCAATACTCGTGGACTCAAAAGGGATTTCATCCCCTGATTTGCAAGACACTACTTTGAATTCAAAACTGATGGCTTGATGTATTTGCTAGATTATTGCTGATTTGCCCTTGGCTGATTAATATTTATTGATGGATTGATAAGGTCAATCTTTGAATAATACTTGAATGCTTTTATACTTGATAATGAATTTCTGAATTGATATTTGAATGTGTTTTCTTTAGATGATCCCCTCCAATGAAATACTCTACTTCTATCTTCAATTTTTTGTGAGTCACACCTCTTCACTATACAATAGGCCAGGAAAATAGCAAGCACTAACAGTCCATTCATCGATGTCATGTCCCCGAAATGGTAACAGTAAGATTTACAGCATTGAAAAGCAAGTAAATAAATATAATACATATTAAAAATATAAAAAAAATAATAATAGCGATTTAAAGCTCTTATAATCATAATTATCATAAGATAATATTATGATCAGTATTCCACAGGGACGCATCCCCCCTAAAAAAGCCCATGTTTCCTAGGCAAGGACGTCTCAAAGACTTGGGGACTTGGGGTGGACGTCCCCCCAACAGCCCACCACCAACACCACCATCCCACCACCAGTGTTGCTGTCTCCAAGATGCCACTAGGACTTTGAGGATGCTGAGGTGTCCTCAAGACATCTAGGGGACACCTAGTTGTCTCCAAGATGTATAATTCTTATACATCTTTTTATAACTATTTTTTCAAGTACTATATGTATTTCAGCACCCTGCCGCCCCGCCGCTGCCGTCCCCAAACTTAGACCCCCCGTCCCCACATCCCCGAAATGCGTCCCCCTCTCCCCGTCCCCAAAACCCCATGGAACACTAATTATGATTATAATCAAAATATAAATATAAATATTAAATATTATTATAATATAATAATGTATACAAAAATAAATATATAAATATAAGGAAACACAATATATCAATATGAACATATATATATATATATATGAGCAGCCAACGATTAAGATAGAATGCAACAATAAAAGATAATAAGGGCAGCGATTGACATTAAATAACTAATCATTAAACAGCAGCCAAAAAAACAAATAAAATATTAAATTCATTAGAGGCAGCGATAAGCATAGACCAATAAAGAAAGATAGCCATCGATGGTTGTTAGGCCATAAAGGAAATAAAGTAAATCTTAAAAGCTTCATCTTAGGCAAGAAGGCAGTGATTAGGCTATAAAGAGACGTGCCCCTCACTAAGGGAAGATATGATAAAAAGACATGTCTTCCCTGGAGGATATAAAGAAATATGGCATCGAATGGAAGAAAGGGAAAAAAGGATAATAAGTCTTTTAGATGATGGCTGGCTGAAAGGAGAGTCTTCTACATTAATATCGCTGGCCGGGAATAAAGGAATAAATAGCAGATCGTGGCTGGATGGGGAGTAAGAAGAGTTCTGCAGATCGTGGCTATGGAGAATTAAATTAGCTTCAGCAGATCGCACCACAGCAAAGGTAAGTATTAGGAGGTAAGTGATTTCATAATCAGCAGTAATATATTTAGAAAATGATAATTGTTAAATACATAATAAATTTAGATGACGGACAAATATATTAAGAATCTAAATAATAGTTAATAATTGGTAAATATATATATCTATTATGATTCATAAATATATCATAGATGATGAATAAATACAATGTATACATAGTACACATATATATAGATCCATATAATATAGAGACATATATTATTTATGTTTTATATATATATATATAAGTTGTGATTTTAGTTGTGTTTAAATATAGTCTTGATTAAAGTCTGCACATAATATTAGATAAATCTATTCCAGTCTGCAGATAAATGATTTATACATTCAATTATGGCGTATACAGTAAATTGCAAAGAAACCAATGTCTGTTGGTCAGGATAATAATAGACTGTGCATCAAGATAGTTCTGAGTTAGCATTTATTGTTGAGTACAAATAATAGGCCTGTGTTAATCAATTTAACATGCAATAAACTGAATATACTATTCATATTATACTATTGATTTAATGGCCAAGATCAGAACCTCTATATTTATATTAGGGAATAATATCAATATTATGTCATTGATCTGCGCTTACATTAGGAACTGATATTCATATTTTCTGACTATAAACAATTAGCCATGATAGGAGAGATTGAGGGCCTAATGAAGGGGAAACAACATGTGGGTCACCCTCTAAGTACACCACCCATCTGGATGGCAAGGGCCACATGGGCCAAGAAGGGTGTACTGCTCTTGGACTTAGAGGAAATGATTATCCAAAACACCCTGCTGTAGCTGCACCCTCAACCTCCCAATATGATTGAGCAATGATGGTTCTGGTACAGGTGAATGGCGGTAGAACACTAGGCACACCACCCCATATGGATGGCAAGGGCCACATGGGGCCAAGAGGGGCATACTGCTCTTGGGCCTAGGTTTCTTGGGCACCCTATCAGACTATCATACTCAAGGAAGCATGAAGTAGGAAAATCCAAAGAAGATTCAATATGCTTATAAAATGATGTTGTCTTTATTTATAAATGTCTACTAACATACTTGCAGGTCTAAACAGGTAGTTGTATCCCTAACCATGTCCTCTTTGATTTTCTTATATACATTCTGATTAATATTATCTTGTAAATATTCTCAAACTCTGTTTTAGAGGGGCCTACTCGCATTATAAACATCCCCAAAACCAAGGTGATCACTTGAAATTGATAAACTAGGGCAGATTTAGGGTTATCCCAGAAAAGGGGACATTACAATTGACTATAGGCATATGGCATGAAAGGCTATTGTTATACCCAACGGTGTGCTATTTGGTCGCCATCTTCATCCCATTCCATCAGCACATCCCTGTCAGTTCAACTCCCCGTCTTGGTAGGTCCCTCCATATGATGCCATGTACCATTTTGTATGATGTTATGTATGTGATGATGTCTTAAATATGCTGTTTTGTAGGGAGAATAGCTGTGTCCATTAAAATCAGATAATCGGAGAAAGAAGGATATTCTGTGTACCTTGATCTGCCCTTTTTTAATTTTGGCAAGAGTTCCAACGTCCAGCACGGGCATTTTCCCACACTTGTTCTTGAGCTCGAGAGGGCCCATAGCAGGCCTTTTGAGACAATATTTGCTAGTGTCGTCCAGCATCACCCAAGCCACAAAAAGCAAAAAAAGTCCACCACCTAAAGCTGCAGTCATTTGAGAAACCACATTCCCACTTCATACGTCAATCTCCCAAGCATTTCTATGGACTTGAAAAATCGGAAACTCAAATAATTGCTGCTTGTTCATAAGATCATTATAACAAACATAAAATCACCACCATCAGCCAAATTATATAACTCATTTTGTACTTACAGAGCTGTAGATGACGATGGCGGAGTTAGCATTGTGGTTTGACAGATCAAGAGACATTTCCATGCCGGAATTCCCACACCCAACAACCAACACATTATGTCCTTCAAATTCCTCCCCAGTTTTACACCTGCTCACATGAAAAATGCGTCCCTGGAAACAATCGCTGCCGGAGAATTTAGGTACTACAGCCTTCGCATTCTCCCCGGTGGCCACAATCAACCATTGGCAAATATACTCTGTCTCCATCCTCGTGTTCTTATTCACAATCGTCACTCTCCATAACAGATGTGGCTATTCTCCCTTAAAACACAGCATGTCCACCGTTTTATAACTCCTGCCTGTCTCTATCCATCTACTTCTCCCATTTAATCTGTCGTTAGCATGTCATCGTATGGGGAATGGTTTTATATGTTATGGTATCTTAGACATGCGTTTTTGTAGGGAGAATAGTCTGTGCCCGTCCATTGTATTGTATTTTAAAATCATGACATGATACCTTAGACATGCATTTTTGTATCGGGAGGGCTTAAATTTGATGGCCGTAAGGCCGTATTTAGTCATATTAGCTGTAAAATACAATTAAAATTTTAGGAAGACTGTATCATTTGAAAGGCAAAATTTTAGTTAAAATGTCAAAATTTCTATGTAATTATTCCTATATATGTTTTTTCAATCTACATATATTTTTCTTAAAATAGATAACCTTTAATATTTGAAAGGTAACTTCAAATAAATGACCATCACAAAAAAATTGCTTGACAGGCAGGGTCGACCGTCAAATTTAATCCCCATTGGTGAATAGTAGTTGTTTGTATGGAGGATGGGGTATTATGTTATCATGTCTAAGACATGCGTTTTTGTAGGGAGATGAGCTTCTGCCGTAATATACAGATATACATACAATGTATATATAAATAGGTCAGCCATAAATGTCCCATTCATGAGATAACAACTTTCCTTTATATTTTAAGACAGAAATGCATAAACACGGCCATACAACCATCAAATTTAGCCACAGATCTGACCCCCCAGTGTGGCGGAGAAGATCCCAGGGCTTCAACAACAGGGGCACCACTCTAATTATTTTTCGGAGACATAGGACTTTCGTCACTATAATGAAGTTTATGCATTTTGATTAAGGAACATAAATGGTAATTTAACCATTGAGTTCTTTGCTCATCTAAGGAAAAAAATAGCATATTCCTTCATTACAGTGCATAAAAACAATTAACACATCTTTAAAAAATGCAGGCAAAGTTCTTCAAATATTGCAAAATTGCCAGTTTTTTGGATGCAATTTGGTAAATGACCACTTTTAAAGTGCCACATTTGAACACAGTTGTAGAATAAATCGTATTTTCCTAGAGGTATATACGATTTTGAAACAAGAGCATCGACCAGATGCGATGCTATGGTTGCAGGATATATACAAGATGGGTTCGTTGAGAAGGCGTTAAAAGCATGTAACCAATTGAAATTCACGGGTTTAACCCCTACCAACACTGCCAAAATGGAATCTCCAACTAGCATTCATGTGTGCATTGGCAAGGGCGCTTTACAAAACTGAGAACAGATAGGATAGTATGAATTTGTTCAAACACTAAAAAGCTTCACAGCCTAAGCAAGGACTCAAATATATCCTTACCTGCCACTCAGATGCTTTGTACCAGCCACTTCTTATTGAACTGCAAAACAAAAAAACCCCAAAATTTAAGAAAATCAAACCCTACCTGTTGTTTTAAGAGGAAAGGAAAATAAGACGTACAATATGGGTTTAGGAATTAATACCACGGCCAGCAGCAAAGGCATGCATTTGTGATTAATCCATACCTGACTCGTGAAGAGAATGAAGGGTTAAGAATACTATACCATAATGGATTATAAAAAACAAAACAAGGAAAAGAAGGAAAAAAATTAGTTCAAAATGAGTTTCTCCACTATATACCGACTTTCACAGAGCTGCAGAACTCTTCCACTTAAACTTGCCTGGCATGCATAGGACTCCATGTGAGCTTGGTCTGTAACACGCAAATGGGTACTAGTTAAAAAGAGAATGAGGTGGCAAATAAAAAGCGAAGGCGCGTTGCATTGGGTAATGAGGACACGGAAAAAGGTAGCAGAGTGGCGCCGTCATTTTGTCAAGACGCTGCCGTATAATACAGATTAAAAAACAGAGACATCGGGAAAGCATACACATTCGAAGCTTCTGGCAGGCTTCTGGCATTTAGGGATCTCTACGCACAGTGGGCGTCGGATCCGTGGTGGCCCTGGGTTTTTCCTTTTGGCTTTTTTTGCCTTTTTCAGTGGCGAAGATTCAACGGCAGGCTTCTCGGCATTGGGAACAGGTGTGCCCCACCTCCTTCAATCTCTTTTTCACTGGTGGTTTTGTTTACTAGCTAGGTTTTTTTCTTTGTTGTCTTTCTTTAAAATTCAGTATTTCTTTAAAATGCTTCAAAACTCTGCATTTTAAACACAAAACAACTACATGAAAACTGTGGAGTGTGGGTCCAACTTGAAACTTAAATATTCAAACCAAGGACAGAAACATTATTATCAGTGGTGGGTCTATCAATGGAGATCTCAAAATGCAAAGATGACAGAGGGAATGGCAATGTTCTCTTGAAAGATCTTGGGAAAACATTGAGAGAGGGAACAAAATGAAATAAGGAATAATATCTCATATCAAAATGTTAGCATCGTACTTTCTTAGTGATTCCTCTTGGAATATGGAGCATCAGGTCTCCACACAAGTCAGAGAGGGTTTGACATTTGTAAATGTCAAGCAATACAAGAGTATCTTGCAAGGTACGTAGGCCAAAATAGCAAGAAAACTAAGATGGCTAAGGCACAATAAATGTATTACTATCCTTCCAAAAGTTATAAGCTTCAATCTAGCAACCGTCACATCTGAAACTAAACAAGAGCAAGCAAAACCAGTGATAGAATTTCAAGAAATTTGTGAGAATATGGAAACTCATGTGGAAAACTTGGAAAATGAAGTTGAAAGGATATATTTGCAAAATCAACAGTCTAATGATGCTGAGAGAGTGAAGCAACAAGAAGCAGCAGCAGAGGGGGATGTGGAAGGTGAAGGTCAAGTGAACCAATATAGTCCTAACTCAACTCCTTTAACCTAGTCTTCAGACTTGTATGTTAATGAATTAATGGAGCTAAAGAAGAGGCTTGAAGGTTTAGAAGCCATATAATAGAAGAAGTACAACAAATGGCAAGAGATCATGGATACCAATCACAAACTCTCTCAAGAAAACAAGTTTTTTAGGCAGGAGATAGTCAAACTTCAGGCAATATGAAAATATGTCATCAAGAAATATCAACCATGAAGCAGTAGATAAAGCAAATCAAAGAGGGAAATTCCACAATAGAAGTGGGGGAAAGGAGCACCCCACTGCTAGAGGAGTTCCAATCAACAATAGCAAGCATAGAAATTAGGGAAGCTAAGTTGAAGGAACAACTGGAAGAGACAAAATCATGGGCACAAGTAACGAAAGGGGCAACAGAGAGCCAAAGAGAACTCATAGAGAAGAAGATTAAGGTGCATCTAGGGGAAGAAAAACATAGGAACGATAGAGCAGCAAATGTAATAATAAAAGGACTGAAGGACTGTGGAGAAGGTGAGCACACAGATAAGCTAATTAAAGACTTTTTAGTGGATAAGTTGGAGTGGGTTGGGCATATTGAGCAAGCAAGCAGAATTGGTAAGGGTAACACTAAAAAATACAGAGGATAAGAACAAAATTATGAAGAACAAAAGGCTTCTCAAGGGAACACAATTCTACATAGATGAATATCTAACCCCACTACAATTGGAAGAGAGAAGAAAAGAATGGGAAAAAGTGGTAGTAGCAAGAAATGCAGGTAATGAATCTTGGATGTATAGAGGGAAAGCTTAGTTCAACAACAAAACTACACATGATAAATAGGAAGGCAAGGCCCCCCAGGCACACCTCTCATTGGTAAGCTAGAACTGTAGGGGCTATCCTTGGAGGAGGGGGCCTAGTTTAGGGCCCATAGCTAAGGGGATGGACATAATTGTCCCCCTTGAAACATATGAGCATGAGAGTTGCAAGGTTCTAAACTTTGAAGGTTACACAAAGATGTCAGTTTGGAATGAGTTAACCGAAAGTGGCAAGGGATATGGAGGGGTAACAATTTTAGTAAGAGACTCTTGGGGAAAAAACATACAAGTTGAAAAGGAAGATCCAAATAAGCAGTACATATGGATAAAAATAGAGTTAGAAGAGAACATAATTTATCTTGCAACATGTTACTTTGTTCCCCAAGGTTCAAAATTCTACAAGAAGAAGAAATTAGACAAAGAGGACCCATATGTAGCCTTGAAAAAGGATATAACAGCATATAACCACAAAGGTGAAATCATTCTAATTCGATACTTTAATGCTAGAATTGAAAATAACCAGTCTCTTTGCCTCAATATTGAGATGGGAATAGGGGACAACCCTTTTATGGCTAGAAGAGGAAGGGAACCAAAGGTGGAAAAGATTATCTCAAGATGAAAAAGGGGATATCACACAATATGGGGCAAAATTATTAGGAATGTGCAGCTTGTATGATTTAATTATATGCAATGGTTTAAAAATGTGGCCTAGTTTTGGGAACATCACATGTCACACATACAATGTTCAAAGTATGGTGGACTATGTTATAAATTCAAAGAAACTCGTGACAAGTTTAATAGACATAGAGGTAAAGGAGTGTCCCATAGAAATGAATTTCGATCACAATCCAATACAAGTGAAAATTAGCATACAAAATGGTACTCAATGACAAGAGATGATGCAACATAATGAAAAGAAAGAAGCTAGTCAAGGTTCAATCCTTTTGACACATGAAAACCAAGAAACCTTTCGAACAACGCTGGAAAAACAGTTGCACAAGGTGGGAACTAGTGGGATGATCAACTCAAATAAAAAAAGTATGGACAACACCATGTTGACCTCTATTATTCTCAAGGACCTCAACTCTTGCAAAAGGTCTAGGCCTAAAAAAAGTAATAAAAATAGCTTTCCAACAAACCCATGGTACGATGAGGATTGTAAAGCAGCAAAGAAAAGGGCTAAAAAATGGGGTAATAACAAAGAATATGTAAAATTGGTCTAACTGAAAAAAGAAGTGTATATGCAAACTAGAAGGAAAGAGTTAATATTACTTGGGAGACACAATCCAAGAGGCTTTTGGAGAGAATTGCAACAACAAGACACGAATAAAGAGAAAAATATTACAAATCTTGAATGGTTAGAGTATGCAAAGCAACTTTATGAGAGGGGGCAAGATAAAGACAACCCTCCAATAATTAACTCAAGGGTTAAACTTTTTTCTTTGAATAACAGTAAAGAAGGAATAAAGAAGTTGGCAATGGGTAAAGCTCAAGACATAAATTGTTTACAGGAAGAACACTTAAAATGGGGATTGGAGGCTCTCACGCCTCATATTAAAAAAATATTCAATGAGGTCCTTTAGTATGGGTTTCCAACAAATTGGACGACTAGTGTTGTCATCCCCTTGCTCAAATGTGGTGACATCAACAACCCTTCAAATTACCGCACTATAATGATCAACCCTCTTTTTGGTAAACTTTTTGGGAGCATGATAGAAAAGCGGATCAGTGTTTGAGTGGAAAAGGAGGGAAAGTGCGCAAAAGGGCAAGTAGGATTTAGGCCAAAACATTCTACCATTGATCATTGCATGACACTTAGACACTTGATCGAGAAGGTTTGGGATAAATAGGGAGAGGAGGTTTTTTGCTACTTTGTTGACTTCAGGAAAGCTTTTGATATGGTTCATAGGAGAAAATTATGGAGTAGGATGGAAGAATTGGAAATTCCAATACAGTATAGAGTTGTTGTTCATAGGCTGTATGAACAAGTATGGGCCAAAATTCGAACCAAACAAGGATTTTCATAATGTTTTGGAAGTGATATCGGGGTCAAGTAGGGATGCCCATTATCCCCTATATTATTTGGGAAACACATTGACAAATTAGAGGAGTGGATTGATAAGTTTGGTGGGGGAGGGGTCTACTTGACCAATTGTGTTATAAAGTTGCTTTTATATGCGGATGATCTTGTCTTAATGGAAAAAACAACACAAGATTTGAAGGAACACTTAAAAGAACTGGAGGTCTTTTGTCATCAAGTGGGGATGCAAGTGAACACTACCAAAACTAAAGTCATGATCTTTACCTTGAAGAGAAAGAAGGTTCATAGGGAATTTGTTTTTGAAGGCAACCCCTTATAGGTGGTCAATGAATATAAGTATCTTGGCCTTGATTTCCACAACAAACTCAGTTGGGAAACGTGTAGAGAAAAAATGATACAAGGGGGATGGAAAGCTTTGCACTCATTGCAAAATAGATGTAGAAGAGCTGAGTTATGGGATTGGAAGACAAAGAAAACTCTTTTTGGGCTTTTAGTTGTTCCAGTGGTACTATATGGATGTGAAGTTTGGGGTAGCAACACCTCAGTAAAAAAGTGGAGATAGATAGAGAGATTGCAAAAACATTTAATCACACATTATCTCAAGATTAAATCTATTGTCCCTTATGAGATTGTTCTAGTTGAGGCTGGGGCTTTCCCTATTGAAATGTCTGATATGTTTCGGTTGCTAAGCTATCTAAGAAGATTAGATAACGTGGAGACTCATCACTAGCCAAAAATGGCAGCTAATGAAAAATTAGATAGAAGAAAGAGCACGCGGATGAAACAAAATATCAAATGGATGAGCAAGTGGGGTATTAGCATAAGTGAGTGTCCAAATAACAATGGGGAAATAAAAAGGTATGTGCAAGGAAAGTTCAACGAAAGCATGTGGAAAGGGCCACTTGGGAGGAAAAAGGAATACTGTGTCAAACATTTTAACCCTACACATGACCATACACAAAAGACCTACATTGGAATGGAAATAAAATGGAGAGCAAAAATGTTAATAGCTTAGATAAGAACAAGTTCGCAGAAGCTTAGATGTGAGACCAGAAGATGGATGATACCTAAAGAGGAGTGGGCAGATAGAAGGTGTAGATATTGCACTCAAGAAGTGGTTGAGACAGAATGACACTACATCAGGGAATGTTCAACTTACAAGGACATCCAGATCAATTATATGGACACATTAAAAGGGAACAACTTGGTGATTTGTTTGAAGAAGAGAAGATAATAAGGTTTGCAGATTTTCTGGTCAAGATACATAACAGAAGATCCAAGATGCAGAAAGAAAAGGAAACATAGGTTTTGAGTTTTCTGGGGTTTCAGGTATTCTTCGTTGGCTATCTATGGGTCCCATAGGCTGCTTGGCCTCGTGGACGTGATTAAAAACATTCATTCAATGTCATATATTACATACCACAATCAATGCACGTTTGGAGATGGAGATTGTCGATATGGAGAAACGCTTCACAAAATGACAACGCTACTTTGCCACCTTTTCTGGGCAGTGTCTAATCAGCATGTTGCATGCAGCATGTCCATAACTCTCTATGTATGGTTTTAAATGCTAATATTTTTTGTAACAATGCCACATAAATTATTTGGCTTGACATGATCTATGATTGTGAATGTTTATAGTGACTAGTAAACGCAACAACCATTTATACTAAAGGCCCAGTCATATTGGTTATATTATTCTTCCTCATATGGAAGTATTCTGCAAAGAAAAATATTTTTTCAAAATTGGGAGATCTAAAGTTTTAGGAATAAGGTTTAAGGATGTCTTAACTCTTCATTTTAAACTCTATAAAAAAATTTAGAAAAGATCAAGTTTCAAGAAGAAATTATGTGGCAACAAAAATCTCATGCTAAAAGGTTACAAGTAAGAGATAGGAATTCATTTTTTCTTTTTCTTTTTTTGGTTAAAGAACAAATTAATGCTTTAAGAAGATCTGATGAGAGAAGGGGTCTCATCGTGAATCAATTCAAGATATTCAATTAGAAATAGTGTCACACTTTAGCGAGTTGTTCAAAGCCCCTACTATTTTTTCTATTAATCATTTTGAACTATATTCCTAGACTTAGGTCCCCTCATAGTAACTCATTCCTTGATGACCTTATTTCTAAAGATTATCTTTATGATGATAAAAAATCTAAAACTCCAAATCCATATGGTTTTCCTTCAAGTCCTTTCAAGCTTTTAGGGATATCGTCAAAGTTAACATTTTGGGGGCTTCTAAGGAATTGTGTACATCAAAACAAATGTTAAAATATTTTAATAACTCGTTTATAGTTATATTTCACAAGAAAGATTATGTTAAAAATTTCTCTAATGTTTGACTCATAATTCTCTGTAGTATTATCTTTAAGGGTATTTTCAAAACTATTGTTGGAAGGTTGAAATATTCCTTCTATCATTTCTCCACAATAGGGAGGTGTGTTCAAGGTCATCAAATTATCAATAGAATTATTTAACATCTATAAATCCATTCACTTTATGTATATTAACAAGAAAAAAATATGTGTTCATAAAAAAATATCTTTCTAAAGCTTATGATAGGGTATGCTAGAAATTTTTGGAAGATATCTTACATGCATTTGGTTTTAATGATAATTGGACTCAATGGGTAATGGCATGGTGTACCTCTCCTTATTTTTCTATGATTACAAATGGCTCTCCTATTTTTTTCACTTTAAAAGAAGTCTACATTAAGGTGATCCTCTCTCTCCAAATCTCTTTCTCATTTTAAAAAAAAGGACTTGGCAAATTTTTAAAACACCTTAACTATTTGGTTCTATTTTTAGCTTTCACATTGTGTAGCGTATGGATCCACTTTTCCATCTTCAATTTGTAGATGACACTTGCTTGATGGCTAGGGTCACTTTTAAGGAAGATATTATTCATAGGTGAGCTCTTGAATTTTATATTAATACATTTTTTCAACTCTTTAATGAATAGAATTCTTTTCTTTTTCCATATTGACTCACATGTTCAAGAGTACATTGTTAATATTATTTTATTTAGGTTGATAATCCTCCTTTCAAATATTTGTGTATTCCTATTTCTCCTACTTACCTCAGGGAAAAATTTGGGATATTATGTTGGATTTTGTGTAATGTCATAAATTAGTCACTCAACATAGATAATGTTAGGAAAAGGTGTGTTGTCCACCTTGCATAATGTAAGGACTGTAAAACTTACTAATATTAACCTTCGATAAGCAAATCAATTCCCTAAAAAATTAAATAGTACAAGATGATTATTAAAGGGTGATAAAAAGAAATAATTAAATAAATTCTTCATTATTTCAAATGGAATTTCATACATTAATGAGTTAATATGTATATCATCACAAGGTTGTTCCTTTACAAAATCTAGCCATGTAGGCTTACACAAAGATAACGCAAGAGCAATACATTTAAATTCAAACATTGTAATGCAATTAAGGAAACAACAAGATCATAAATGGATCCACAAAAGAACCATAACATGATGATTTCCATGAGTAGAAAACTCTCGTAGGGATGAAAAGCCACTCGTAAAATGTCTTACTGGCTTAATGAAATGTCTCACTTGTAGAGCCTAATAAACTACAAAATGTATCACTAGCAATGATCATACTGCCTCTCTGACATGACCATTTACAACTTTGTTACACATTTCTAATTAATAAAGTAATCAACTATAGAGGATCACTCTATTTCTCTACATAACATTATCTAGAACTGGAATCTTTAGGATATAACATTATCCCTCATTGTTTTGCATACAGTTTACAAGATATCCATTTCAGAATTCTTATTTACGACTTCAAAAAGATGTCCCTATAAAACATCGAAACAAAAATAGTGACAAGTCACTATTTATATAATAACCAGTAATAGATGTAATGTTGCCATTTCTATCTTTCAAACTCTTCACATAATTGTCTATTCGAGTCACTGTTGTGACTATCTTTTATCACCTTTTAACCAACATTTTAACTCATAAATGGCTGACACAATAAACACAAAACAACCCTAATAATTTGTCGACAAGACAACTTACAAACATGATTCAAACATGTGTCTTAGTCTGAGAGTCAATGTCTTTGGCATACTATCATTTTGATATGGAGTTGAACATAAGCAAGATTTCAATGTCTACATATAAATCTATATATCTATTTATACATGTGTATCTAAATATACAATTACATGCATATACATCTATATTATATGTTTAAATACAGATGCATAAATATATACAAATGCCTTTATCTTTACCTTTTATAAGTGAGAAAATGTATAAAAACTCATAGTGGATGTTTATATAGACACACATATGCTTGTATATCCTTGTGTATGTGGAAACATGTGTTATTGAAATAATGTTAACAACAATCCTATGATAGTGATATGCAATTAGAAAGTTACAAATTATTGCACTTAACTCCTAATTACAAAATTTTCCCGGTCTAGACATAATTGTGTGACTATGTTGTCTAACTGTTGAAATTACAAAGGAGGTACACTTTTACACTAATTAATTAAATTAACTAATTACTAAAATAAGTAATTAGAAATTCAAATACTGAATTTAAACTAGAGAGAAAATTACACAGAAGAGAGGAGAATAATAAGACAAGAGACAAAAGGATCACACGTAGGTTGATAATGGAGTTCGTCCAATGAGGACTACGTCTCTGGGTCTGCTTCTCAATGTTGGGACCGCTTTATTAATTTTTCAAGCAATGATATTACCTTGTTACAATTTCCAAGCTTTAAAAACCTACATCAAATTCCTCCACAATCTCTCTCACTTTACAATTTTTGGTGTATAATAACACCTTGTAATTTTTCTCCTCCAAAATTCTCACACTGGAATTATTTCTCCAAGTAGACTTGCTTCAATAATTTCTCTTCAAGAAAATTCTACCCCATTTAAAAAAATAACGGCTCTTATAATTTGAGCCTTACAAGATAATCCTTGAAATATTCTAAACCCCCCTTCTAAATCATAAAAATATGTAACCAATTATTTTAAGCTCCTTAAAATATGATAATTCGTTGAAATATGAGAAAGGTGGTTAAAGGGGTTAATTTGTTGAAATATAAGTCTACAGGCTTTATTTCTCTCCTTGTCTTATGGGCAAGGCAAGAGGATTTTAAGGGATAAAATCCCACCAAATCCTCTCTTTCTTTTTTTCTTTTAATTTTTAAACCATACATGTTTTTTTAACAATATGGTTTTATCCATATTTATGCCACCTTTTTACAATAATGGCCTACTACATGGAGAGGTGAGAAGATGCCAAGTGTCAAGGGTTGATTGGCAATTGTGGTGATTGGACTGATGATGAGGCATTGGCTGGTCAATGTATGTTACCAACTTTGACCGCTTGTATCTTGTGCAAATGGACTTCATTTTCGACGAAACGAGTTGCATCGAAAAGCTCTCAGCGAGCTCTTCACGATGACACCCCATTTGACCACCTTTGACGAATTCAAATTTTTTGCCCTTTTTCTAAGCCCTCTAATTTGCCAATTGACTAGAACTTTGACTGCTCACAACTTTTGCATACATACTCCTTTTAAGCCTGTTCAAGTTGCATCAAGTTCATGTCAGCGGGCCCTACACAATGACACCAATTCTAAGAGATTTTGAGACTGTGAAAATTTTAGGTTCTTTTGGATCCTCCTAGATCATTCCTCCTCATTAAGAAGATTTTGGACCTCCAAAAGGTCTATTTATGTATAAATTGAGCTAGGGAAATGTTGCCCCACTTGCCCAGTATCATCTGTCCTTCCTTTTTAAAACCTATGCATCTGACTCATCATAACAACAATCAAAACTGTACTGATATTATTAAGTACATTATCCATATACACATCCACATTCAATGTTGTTGCTACCAACCATACACTATTGAAAAGTAGAAGGTTGAATAACAAAACTAAATTTTTGGACGAGAAAAAGAATGTACCAACATCATACTTGTCTTTCATAACTCGAACAACCTTAGAATCAGATATATTTTTATGCAATGACACTTCTTGTGGTACAGACTTAAGTGCCAAATTATTGCTTGCATTAACTACCCTTTTCAATTGTACTATTGTCACAAAAGATTTATCAGTCTTAATTGGATGAGAATGCATAATGTATTCAATTCCTTCCTTAAACAAGTGATACTGATTATATTCCCTATAGAAGATTGCTTTCCTATCATATAAGTATGGGCTGCCCAACACAATCCCATAGATATCAAATGGAACCACATCAAATTCAACCTCATCTATAAACTTAGATGTTATTGCAAATCTTAGATTGCATTGCTTAGTTACTCACAATCTTTTATCATTGCACACCCAACCTAATGGATAAGGTTTCTTGTGTGGCTTTGTTTTTAATCCCAACTACTTAACAACTTCTTCTAAAATTAGATTAACTTGGGACCCACTATCTATCAGTGTATCAATCTTAGTGTTCTTAGAAATCGCCCTTATATGAAACAATTCACATCTTTTTCTATCTTCAAGAACAACATGACTTTTAGAAGTAGAAGCACATGAAACATTAGTGGCAGAATCATTACCAACAAAAGCTTTACCTTTCAAACCCACAATTGCAATCTTTGTTTCATCACCAGAATCTGATCCAAGATCCTAAATGATAGTTGTCGCCTTTTGCTTTCCTTTAGACTCTTTAAACCACTTGGGTTTCAACTCTGGATGCAATTTCCAACACTTCGCATCCACATGCCCTTTCTTTTGACAATGTAAACAAGTAGGCTTTTCACTTTCCTCTTTCTTCACAGTAGCTACTTTCTTCTCCTTACCCTTCTTATTTCCTTCAGTTGGAGGAACAAATTCCTTCTTTGAACTAAAACTTATGTTCCTTTCATCTGCTTCAATATGGGTTTCTTGTACACACACTTCATCAAAGTTAGATGGATTAAACATCAAGATTGTATGTTTCAAATGTGAATGCAAACCACCTCTACACTCTAATAAAGTTTCTTGTGTATAAAGAGGAATGCCAAGGGTAAGTGCTTTCTTCCTAAACACCTGTGTATACTCTTGCACTATTTCTCCTTTACCTTGTCTTAGATTTTGCTAGTCCATAACAACTTGTTGCATATAACCCAAAGGATAAAACTATTTATTTAAAGCATAAGTAAATTCATACCAAGATGAAATGATTTTACCGTGCATAGCAAGATCATCTTGAATCTTACTCTCCCACTAAAACAATGCAGTGTCTCCCATTCTAAGAGTAGCTAGTTGGATTTTGGAAGAATCATCCAAGATCTATTAAACCCTGCAATATACTTTGATCTTCTTAAGCCAGTTATCTAGTTTTTTTGCATCCAATTCACCGTTATACATAGGCAACTCAAATTTAACATCCAGTTTCAACAAAGGTGTATTAGCTTGCACGGGGTGTTTCTTCTTAGAAGAGTTAGATGATGAAGAAGAAGAGTATGAAGAAGAAGATGGGGATGGAGGTTCAAGAGGGTCACTATCACCTCCTACTCCTTTACCTTGATCATCTTTTGAAGAGGATTCAACTTCCCTCTTCTTTCTATCCTTGTCTTCCTTTCTCTTCTTTCGTTCTTGCCTCTCTTGGAAAAGAACTTCCACCATTGACTTCATCTCGAGAAAAGCTTTATGGAAATCTTTCTCATCAAGCTTTGTAGAACTTTGTTCAGCTGCCATCTTTGATTGTGGAAAAGTCCTTTGTTTTCTGATCTCAGGATTAAATTCTTCAAGTGCACCTTCTCCTTACTTCAATTTCAACTTGGTTAACATTCACCACTTGCAATTTTCCTGTTAAACTACTCTAATACCAATTTGATCTGTAATTAGAAAGTTACAAATTATTGCACTTAACTCCTAATTACAGAATTTTCTTGATCCAGACAAAATTGCATGACTATGTTGTCTAATTGTTGAAATTACAAAGGAGGTACACTTTTACACTAGTTAATTAAATTAACTAATTACTAAAATAAGTAATTAGAAATTCAAATACTGAATTTAAACTAGAGAGAAAATTAGATAGAAGAGAGGAGAATAATAAGACAAGAGACAAAAGGATCACACATAGGTTGATAACAAAGTTCGTCCAATGAGGACTACGTCTCTGGGTCTACTTCTCAATGTTGGAACCACTTTATTAATTTTTCCAAGCAATGATATTGCCTTGTTACAATTTCCAAGCTTCAAAAACTTGCATCAAATTCCTCACAATCTTTCTCACTTTACATTTTTTGGTGTATAATAACACCTTATAATTTTTCTCCTCCAAAATTCTCACACTGGAATTATTTCTCCAAGTAGACTTGCTTCAATAATTTCTCTTCAAAAAAATTCTACCCCCTTTAAAAAAATAACAGCTCTTATAATTTGAGCCTTACAAGATAATCCTTGAAATATTCTAAACCTCTCTTCTAAATCATAAAAAAATGTAATCAATTATTTTAAGCTCCTTAAAATATCATAATTCGTTGAAATATGAGAAAGGTCGTTAAAGGGGTTAATTTGTTGAAATATAAGTTTAGGAGCTTTATTTCTCTCCTTCTTTTATGGGCAAGGCAAGAGGATTTTAAGGGATAAAATCCCACCAAATCCTCTCTTTCTTTTTTTCTTTTAATTTTTAAACCATACGCGTTATTTTAACAATATGGTTTAATCCATATTTATGCAACCTTTTTACAATAATGGCCTACCACGTGGAGAGGTGAGATGATGCCAAGTGTCAAGGGCTGATTGGCCATTGTGGTGACTAGATTGATGATGAGGCATTGACTAGTCAATGTATGTTTCCAGCTTTGACCGCTTGTATCTTGTGCAAATGGACTTTGTTTTCGACGAAACGAGTTGCGTCGGAAAGCTCTCAGCGAGCTCTTCATGATGAAACCCCAATTGACTACCTTTGATGACTTCAAATTTTTTTCCCTTTTTTCTGAGCCCTCTAATTTGCTGATTGACCAAAACTTTGACTGCTCGCAAATTTTGCATATGAACTCCTTTTGAGCCCATTTGAGTTGCATCAGGTTCGTATCAACGGGCCCTACACAATGACGTTGGTTCTAAGAGATTTTGAGACTTTGAAAATTTTAGGTTCTTTTGGATCTTCCTGGATTAGATAGGTTGTATGATGTAGTAGTAGAACACTAAATTTGTATAACTAAATGATACATTTTGATAAGCTCTAGAGTATGAAGGTTAAAAGTTGTCATCATCATCTATACAGATAAAGATAACTAGGTATAGACATGTATTATAAATGGACAAATAATTGAATTTGGGTGCTTTGAAGCACTATCCATCGCAGTAAAATACCAAATGCATTTTATCAAGCCATCATAAATAAGATATTTTCAAACCACTTTTCAAAATGATCATCTACATTCCCTTCAAGTCATATCTAAGCAAAGATTTCCTACATTTGAGTACTTACGATAATTGAAAGAAATATGCAATCAATCAAAAAGGATTATATCTATTGCATTTCTCTTGTATCAACCACTACATAACTCATCTATGCTCCAAATGTCAAACTCTAGTCCAAATTCCAATCCACCTCCCAAACACCCATATCATTCAAATCGAAAACCATGACCAAGCAAAGATCGACACACCAACTAATCTAAATTACTGTGACTATTTTCCCCAATCGATCTATGAAATTTTGAATACCCAAATGGGAATAGGTTAAAGTAATCACAAAGAACATCATTTTTAATCAAATTTAGCACTAAAAAGACCCTGATGAGCATTTGTGTTTATTTACCTTGCTAATCAACTTTTTTTTCTTCAACAGTGGTCATTTTTGCTCCCAAACAATGCTTCGATTTCAACCCAGGTGTTCTGGAAGAATGAAAGAGAAAACTGCAAACAATTTCCATCATTTTAAATAGGGATAATTTTCTTGTGGGGTTTATTAGTGATGCTAAACGAAGCAATTTGAAAAATAGGCTTGCACTATACTAATGTACAATTCCAAATCTCTAGTAACAATGAAGGGGCATCCACCAAAGCATAAGGGATGGGAAATTCAATTGTTAGATGTTATAGTTGCAAGCGCTCTAGTATGTACATGTTTGCAAAAGGTGGAAATGTAGACAAGGCACATAACTATTTGACAAAATGGCCTCATGACGTTGGTAGACATATGCAAAATGTGGAAACACAAGGCGTGTGAACTGTTTGACGAAATGGCCTCAAGTGATGTCATCTCATGGACATAATGATTGCAGGATATGTACAAAATGGATTTGTCGAAAAGGCTTAGAAACTTTTAAGCAAATGCAAATGGCAAGAGTAAAGCCAAAACCTACGACCTTTGACAACTTCCTTGTTGTTTGCACTAGAGTGCAAGATTTGGAATAGGGTATGGACATCCATCAAAACATATGCCAATGGTTAAATGGTAAAGATGGCGTGATAAGGCATAGCACAAAACAAGTGGATTGATCTAAGGAATGCCATAAAGAATCATGGATCTCATGAAATGCTAGGTCAATAGGGTATGCACCGTGCTTAAAATAGGTGTTAAAAACCCAAATGAGAAGAGGGGGAACATCAATAACATAAAAGCTATTTCAATTTACTTTCAAGAGAAAAGTATCAATTTATTTTCAAGAGAGTATATTTTATAACAGAAATAAAAATATATAGTTTTATTACAGCCATAATTCTCCATTTATCAGACAAAATGTTATTGATTTTAATATCAAAATGCATAAAATCTTGGTAAAACGCTACCTTGTTGACTCTCTTCTTGTTCTTCTCTCCTATTCCTATGTTCTTCTTTCTACCTTTCCCAATTCCCAACTCTTATGTCTCTATTTTTGTTATTATTTTTGTAAATTGAAAATTTGTGAATGTATCTTGTGTTCTGAATGAATCTTCTGTTGTTGAGAGAATGAGAGATCATTCTCTTTTATTATTTTCTTTCCTTTTCTTTCTATCTTTGTTTTGCTTTGTTTTTCTAAATTTAAATTCTTTTCTTTTATTTTTCTATTTTTCTATTATTTTTCTATCTCTTTGTTTTGATTTTGAAATCTTGCTTTCTTTTCTATGATTTATTTCTAATTTATCAAATAAAACTATTTTTTTTTTAATAGCAAGCATGGTTTATTAGCATGCATCACATTTATCCACAAGCAATAAATAATAATAATTTATTCTTCAAATAAAATGAAGAAATAAAATAAATTAAAACTATTTCTTATATTTTCTATGTGCATTTAATCTTTACCACCAAATTAATTAAATAACCAACTATAAAGTAAGTTCAACAATATAATATGATTAATTAAATGAAATTCTAAAGCAACTATCTAATTTCTAAGTGTTTGTGTGCAGATTTATTTTCACCACAAGTCGCCACCAGTCAGCTAGACACCTATTCCTGCCGAGAGTATATTCCTGTTATGCACATGAGTCAAAGTTTGGTCAACGATCATTAAAATAGTAAATTAAATTGAAAATTAATTACTGAAAAATAGGGGTTGTGACACATAATTTTATAATGTAATATTTTATTATTTTTGGTGCACCTTGGGGATCTAGGGATGCATGCATCACATGGGTTAGCATTCTTAGGGCTAATTTATGTGTTGTATGTAACATTAAGTTGAATATTTAATGTGGGTTTTCCCATTGAAGAAATATTTAATATTGGGAAAACTTAGTACCAAAAATGTGGGGGTTAATGGTTTGTAAGCTCATGGTATTAGTCACATGGTTTTATGCAATACCACTTAGTGGTTTTGTGCAACTTATGTTTATAAAAGCAAGCACATGGGTAGTTGTATAAGGTTAGTTGGTTGGCTAATTTGGCTAAGGGGTTAAGAGTGTCTCTTAATTGTATTTGTGAGGGTTTGAAGCATGGCATGGGATGTGTGGTTACATGTTTGTTCACATGGAGTTCTTGTAGAGAGCTTTGTTTCAAGGGTGTCATGGAGAACTCTAAAGATGTACTATAATAGTTTCATTATTGAATATAATACATGAATGATGGATGCTTTTATAGGCTAGATTTTTCCCTCTTGAGGGTTTTTCAAGGGTATATCTTGTGTCATACTTGATGGTATGTTGTATAAAATTTTTTCATATGGATTTTGAATACTTGTTTGCATAAATTTCTCTATTTGGATTATGCGGAAATTATCTTGGGTGGATACAAATTGTAAGTGTGAAATAAGTAATGAGTAAAACAACTAAAAACACTTCTTAATGAATAAATCAAGATTAACAACAATTAACTAATTTAAAGCACATAAAACTTGAAAGCGTCTTATTGTTTCCTATCTCCAAAGATTTATTAAATCACAGAGGGCTCTCAGTTTTGGTAAGCGTTGTGACTGTTAAAATGCCATTCTAGAGAATGGAGTAATGCTAAATGAAATGATCTACTTCTATATGGTGATTTCTAAATGATATTGATGCTACTGTAATCTATGCTAACATGAAACCTGATGGATGGAAGCTATAGTAAAACTATGATGTAATCATGATATTGATTCTACAGATACTCTGATTGTGACTACTGAATTTGAATCCATTTTCTGACAAATGTTTATTAGTCTTTCGACAAACCTTTGTCAGACAACTGACGAACTAACGAAATAATTTTCATTGTCAAATTTTCATCAAAATTCTGATGAAGAATTAAACATTGAAATAATGGCCTAGATTCATCGGTCATCGACATCATAAAATGGCTTTGTTGTTTGTTAGAATATCGATGACAACTTCGTGTATCCACCGATGAATTATAACCAAAACGCAATTGCAATGCCTCTTCCAAAGCATCAAAATAACACTAGAAGTTCATCGCCATTTCGACGAAATGGGAAAGTAGTTCCGACTAAGCCTTCATTGCAGCTATAACAAATTCTTTAGACCTTTCTGGCGATTTGTCAGTTGCCTTCATCGAAATTGTGACAAAGCAATGCAATTTTTTTTTTTTAAATATCCATTGAAATATACCATCGTGGAGACTCTTGGCAATGACCATCGAAGCCAACCCATCAGTGAGAGATCAATCATCAGCATAGGATAGAAAACTCACTCTAATAGTCCATGTCTTTCCAATGACTTTCGTCAGCAAGACAGATCCAATGTCACACCGATCTGACCTCTTCAGGAGTTTAAATAGACCTACACCATGTCATCACAGAGACTCTTGGCGATGACCACTGAAGCCAACCCATCAGTGAGAGATCAATCATCCACATAGGATAGAAAAATCACTCTGATAGTCCATTTCTTGCTAATGACTTCCGTTGGCAAGACAGATCCAATGCCACACTAATTTGACCTCTTCAGGAGTTTTGCACACTGCTAGTTATTAGCAAGACATTCTAAGGGTCTTGCCGATTAAACAAGTGTCTAAAAGAAAGTAAACAAATGGAACCTATTAATTTTTTTATTTTGGGGTTCTTTAGATCATAGAATAGATACCATCTTCTTGTGTAATGTAATTATATTCAGATTTGAATTTGAGACCAATTATCATTGCACATTCCATTTTACTTGCATAGAGTATTCTATAAGCAATATATTGATAATGCCAAATGATTTATGGTGTTGTACAACTCCACCTATCATCGCAGTTTTGTTGTTCCCCCCTAGAGAATTCTACAAAGACAAGTTTACAATACCAAGTCAAATAATATGAAAAAGACTTACTTCCATACAAATTAAATGATTATTCTGACAATGGAAATTGTCTAATCATGACAAAAATTCCATGAAAGGTTATCCATGCTTCATAAGAGATGACTGATCATACATACAAACTACAAGATACATAGAAAAAACATTACACTTGAGAACAACCAAGGGCTAACAAGGGAAGGAGTTAAGAAACGTTTGGATTGAAGAGAAAATGTGTAGGGAAAATGTTGAGCAGTGTCAAGAGAATAGAGCGTGTAGAACATATTCTTGACCTAATAAAGCTCTTGAACAACTTAAACAAAATTAAAATACTAACACATAAATGAGACATGTAATGAACTTCCAATATCTGCTATCTTTTTCATTAATGGAGAGGTAGGTAAAGGAGAAATAATTATAATTGTAACACTATTCATAGTCCGATTAGAATTATGTTCATAATTTGTGTTCAATGGAACTCAATTTTATCATTCTACTACCCATCTAATACCATATTTTAATCCGGTTCAACTATCTTAGATCTAAAGAAGCACCTTCAATTAACCATTTAAAGTACTATAAAATAAGGTAAGACTTTACTTGAGAAAGAGTGGGTACACTTGTAGGATTAAAGTTCTCACAATCATCAGGATTTATTGGCACACAGACACAACCTGCAACATATGAAGTAATGGATGACTACAAGTTAGTGAAATGGTCCTTAATATGTGACTGGTTTGCAAATTTATTGGTAGAAAATAAGGTTACAAACAGATCTACATAAAAAATTATGAGGACAATCTACTGTAATCATCAAAATAGATGAAAAGTGCAAAGGAAAGAGTCGAGCTACATCTCTAGAGCCTAAAAAAACACATGCAAGAAACATAAAAAAAAGAACAAAAGTTTTTGGATGAATACAAAATGGTGTCTTCAGCAAGTGATTCATATACTTTCACACCTAACAGGACATTAAGAAGATTTTAGTCTTCCTCTGTGAAATTAACTACTTACAAAAACCCAGAAACCAATATTATATACCTCCATGTCTAGCCGAGGGTAGGTATAAGAGAAAACAATTTCCTCAATGCAATGCCAAAAATATCAATGTGTGTGTAGGTTTGTATTACTCAAAATATCATTTCACTGCCTAAGGAAAAATACCAAAGTGATGTTATAAATTTCAATCTTCACATAGGCTCCCTTATTGCTACACATGCATATACTATAGTGCCCCTCCATGGTAGGCCGTCTGGATAAATGTGTAAGTGTCTAATTGTGTTATCGTGGATTAGTGTGTTAAGGGCTTAGGCGATAAAAGTAATATTTTGATAGTGTTGTTTACTCTATTAATTAAATTAGCATTGATTTACTAAAATTGAAGATTATAGTGATAATTAAATAAATTAGTTTTGTGAAGCTTTAAGTAAATAGTTTATTATTAAATAAATAAATTAATTTGTTTTGTTAAAAAAATAATAATAATAATAATAATAATAAAATTAAAGGAAATATTGTTTTATTGGTATCCAAGAATAGTTAATAATTTATTGGTTGTTCTAAGATAATTAATTAAATTAAAATTAAATTTCAAGGTTGTTTAAAATAAAATAAGAAATTAAAGAAATAGAAGGATGTGATTTCAAACTGATTTGTAAAAGCAGGGAAAAGAGGGAAAAACGCAAAAAGCGTGCACATGCACGGCTTGAGATAGGAACGTAATCAAGAAATTTGTTTTATTGTGAAAAGATTGCCTAATTAGTCTAAAGAAAAACAAGAAAAAACAAGACAAAAATAAAAAAAAACAAAAAAAAGAAAAGAAAAGAAATCAGAGTATTCGGTGGGGTTTTTGATTTAAAAAGAAAGCGCGAAACGGGGGAAAGGGGAGGGATCAAGGTTGGAAATGATGTGGCTGGGCAGAGGCCGGTAGTTTATTCTCTCCAGACACGAGCGTAGGAAATTCAGGTAGGAATCATAATCTTGTTTTGGCCATTTTGAGTATTGTTGATAATGGGATCTTGATATCATCTCACCTGTTCCCTATTGGATTCGATCACTGCTTGTATAGGTAATCTTTATATTTTGCTGCTATGTTCATTTGAGATCTTTATTGCCTGTAAATTGTTGAATGATGTTTTGCATGGATAGTTCGATCCTGTCCAAAGAATCATAGACTATAGAGGCTTTAACAATCGATTTTTATGCTGTTTCCTTTTCACGTCCATGTACGTTGGGAAGTCGTCTCCTTTGTAGAATCTTAAGCTTCTCAGCAAATGTTTTCTGCAATCATTGCATGCCGCAGGATAATGTCCCTTTATTGCGTCCACCCTGTTGTCCTGCCCTTTAACAGCGTTGATCTTCTGCGTTATGGTTTTACTGACTGGATTCTGAAAGGCGCGCATAGCCTGCCCTTAGTCTTTGTTGTCTTTGTTATTAATCCTTTGTAAGATGATGTCTCATTGTTACATTCTGGCAAGCGATCTATATGTTTTCCCTTTTTTATTTATTTTCATACTGTCATGTAATCCGCCCATGGTTGTTTAGGTCTGTTTGTGCTTAAGCAACTTCATTATCTTGCAAGACTTTCTCTGCCATTTATCTTTTAGGGAGGCGCATGCCTGGCCCAAAACTCCCATCGTGGCCCAACAAGTGAGGTAACTGACAAAGGTCGAGAATCTGTCTTTCACCTGCCAATTGCTGTTGCTTGATATTTATTTTAGAGCGAGCCTGCTTTTCAGTTGTTCTTTAGCATCACCGATTTTTCTCCTCGCAGAGGGCTGAACTAGTTCATGCGCTGGAACCAGATGCATATCTCTCAGAAGATTTCTCTCTTACAACAGATTTGGAGATGAATTTAGATGCAGCGTGGCATTTTGAAACCATTCACCACAGTTATCATCCTTGTGTAGTTGCTAGTATTTCATTTGGGCGGCTGATAGCGATTCTTGTGGACTAAACCAAAGTTTTCAATCAGGAATATCTTGCTGTTTTCAATCGCCAAGCCAATTTCTCCAGCCTTGCTTACGCCGCAAGTTTGTGTAGGTGTTCCGTCTCTTCATTAAAGTTGTTCTATCTTTTAGCTATCAATTCAGCTTCAGCAGGGTGCTCGATTATCCTGGATCCTTCGTCGAATTGTTTTTACCAGTTGAACCATGCGTTATCCCCTTAGTGCTATAGGACAACCTACCATAATCCGAGAGTCAGAACTTGTGGACGTCTATCTAGTTTCAGAACCGACGGTGATTGGACTGAGAGTTGGGGGCTATACATATGTTATTCTTATTTTATTTCGTTACTTCATTACGCTGCCTTAGATTGGTGATATGTAAATATGTATTTATTATTTCTGGGTCGACATGACTCTACTTATAAATATATAGTTTATTGTAAGATATATTTTAGTGGAGGGCGACCTTAAGTGTTTAAATGCCATTTAGTAAGATGATTTCGATTGGAAGAATATTAGAAGGCTGATTTGCTAAATCGGATATATAGTAAATTTTTCGCTGTTTGATAATTATATACTGATTTACATGCTAGTGATTATTATTCTGATTTTGATTGTATTGATAATGATAATGGTTTATATAGTTTAACGATAATGTTCGTGTAAGTTTACGTATTACGTTTAAGTAAGAAGTATATATATATATAGTTCATTCCATCATTATCAATGTTTGTTTTTTTTATTATATATATATAATCGCTGTAGGTATATTGTATTGAAATTTCTTTCTTTTTAAAAAAAATAAAAAAAAATAAAATTATTTATTGGATAGTATGTGAGGATTAGGTATTTAGTAAATGCTAACTCCATTTGTAACTATTCTACGTTAGTTAGTTGAGTAGGAAATTGTATTTAGTTAAAGAATTTTAAAGTTGGAAATTTCTTCTTAGTTGGAAAGGTATATCTATTAAATTCATTGTACATATTATCATTTGGTTGAAACTTTGTCACTACTATTTACGTTTAGTTTAGCTAAGTTGTGATTGTGAATTTCACTTAGACAAATTTTGTTACCATTTATTGTTGAGAGGAAATTGTTTTATCTTATTTGTTTATAAGTTGTGTGAATATTGATGGATTGGTTTATTTTTAATATAATTAGTTACAAGTGGAATAATTAAGTTAGCAATAGGGAAAAATTGGAGTAATCAATATCTTTATATAATTTTATTTTGGTAGCTTAGTAAATTTAAACAAATGAAACATGGTATTTTGAATAGAGACTTCATTCTTAATTATGTTATAGTAGGATTGTTAATAAGTGTAGTCACATGTCGCAACGTTAATTGTAATGTGTTGTTCTCACGAGTGGGACTGAACTTTGTCATTGTGCTAGTAGGAGAGATGACCGTTATTTATTGAAGTTGTTTCGATTTCATGAATTGATTTAACTTGACTTTGAATGATGGAAATTTGTATTTGATATGTTTTATGTTTAGTTAGGTTGAGCTTTTGTATAGTTTGAAGTATGACTTGATTTGGTCATTTCGAGTTATTTTGGTTCTTGGGTAGATGTTTATGTACCTCCAGAGGCTAGGGGAAGGGGTGTGTGTGTGCACGTTTGTTGTTGTTGCACCTTTTTCTCTATCTTTTTACCTCAGGAATTTATGTGTGGGTGGTACCTCCTAGTTTATGGATTTTGATGCTTGGATAGCCACGAGATGGTCATGCATCATGTGTATGTTTTAAGAATGCCTTTATGTCTTGAGGAATGAGGTACACCTGTTGGTTTCTTTGATTTTAGAGTAACCGTAGGGGAGAGTGGCTCTTCTTGGGGCCAGTGTACAAGTGGTCACCCTTGAAAGAGTTTCCTTAAATAAGTGATAACCTAATTAATGTATCTAGTGGGTTGGGTTAGTTAACACATAACAAGATTAAAACATGCACCTCACCCCTGCCGTTAGTGCTTTCAAAGGCTAAGGACAGGTGGGAAGACCTGGTTGATAAGGTCACTACCTTGTCTCTGTGAAAGGTAAGTGGCTCCGCATGAGTAACCCTATGGGGCGGCACCTTGAAATAGGATGTCTGGATAACCATAGATGGAGGCGGCTCCTTGAGCTAGGTTGTCTAGATAATCCATGTATAGATGGAGGTGGCACCTTGTGATAGGTAGTCTGGTGAATTCATATAAGGCCATGCGATGACACTCTCCCACTATGCCCTTTGTCTCTCTTGTTCTGTTGCCTCTGGAGTTGTCTCTTATAGTTGTTTATTATTGTTGTTGTTTATTGATGTGGATGAAAGGTACCTTGGATATTTATTGTTGGTTGATTTTGCAATCTCAATTGGAGAGTTCTTGGATTCTATTGTTGTCGGCACCTCTTATAGTTGTTTAGTGTTGATCTTTAATATTGGCGATTGATTCTTGTTGGTCATTTCATTACTTTTGTTGTGGTTATGTGTTGGCAATGTTTTGGGTTAATATCTGGTGATTTTTTATCTCTTTTGTGGAGTCTTGTCTATCTTTGGTTCTTTTGACTTCTTGGGTGAGGATCTTTCTTGTTTACTCCAAGCACGGGGGTGGTCGGGTGGAACGTGCTACACACCCCATTGGGTCCCCATTCGAAGGTCGAGATGCGCAAAGTTGTACCTGTTGTAGTGAATTCTAAGTTATATCAGAGTTCGATCCAGCTCATAGCTTTGTATTCCTTCAATTTCAGATTTATCTTTACATGTTATTATACTCTTCCCATAGATGTTGGGGAACAATATTGTATCAATGTTAACCTTGAAGCAATGTATCTTCGTATTGTTAATGTATGATCCATGTTCAGGTCATTTGTTTTGGTGTATGTCTATCCCTCATGTAATGTAAGATAGAGTTAGGAAAAGTGATGCAACTATGTGGCCCCAAGGAACATTGTTATATGTTGTACTCATATTGTTCATTTCATGTGATGAATGTGGTTGCATGTTATTTCTTTTTTTTTAAAAAAAAAAAATTGTGCCTTAAATGCTTGTATGTTAGTTTCTTTTGGGGTTGCATGGCGCGTATTACATCATGGTATCAGAGCCTAGGTTCATACGCTGGACACTATGTGTGCTCACTATGTAACCTTGCATTCATACCCTTGAGTCTAGAGTTTACCTTTCTGTTATCTTCATGGTGTAACTTGTGTTTCTTCCATTATCTAGTGTCGAGTATTTTATGCTAGTTTTCTTTCTATCAACTTGTTCATCCTTGTGACCTTTTTCCTTGGTGGTGTGTGTAGAATGCCTAGAGGACGTGGTCGAGCTTGGCGTCAGGGTGTAGATCAGCGAGGTGGTCTTGGAGTTATTCGTCAGAACACTCCTTTGAGTTCCCATGAGAATGATCATGAGGAACACTTGGGCCCTCAGATTTATTATTTTCTTGAAGAGATCATTATCCGACTTGGCCCTAGACAGGAAATAAATCAACAGATGGTTAGGGCAACGGAAGAGCTCCTTAGGCGAAGGAATATTTCTGTGATAGTGGGACTTATGATGGACCTTGTGAGGGAACGTTCTCCTACCTTCCCTAGTTTTAGAGGCAGTTTGGAGGATGGGATTGTGATGTTTGGTGTCCAGACTGGTGGTCGTCCTTCATATAGGAGAATCCAAAATTGGTTGCGAGCCAGACTTTATCGTCTTGACCAGTTAGCTCGGGGTATACGAACTGCATCTAGTAGAGGTAGATTGCAACAGCTCAGGGCAATTCCTCAAGGTAGAGGAAATGGTAGTAATGTAGGATGTTACTCTTGCAGCCAACAAGGCCACCTGGCTAGACAATGTTCATACAGAAATGCACCTAGTTTCAGCCAGAGGTCAGTAGCCATAGAGCCAATAGGGGGTGATGTAGATAGGTCCCACATTTTGACTTCAGTAGAGGATATTCACCAGGTGGAACTTCAGGGCGTAAACGTGGAAATGGTTGGTAGTGGTCAGGTAGATGACTTGGGAGTCGATGGAAACCCCGTGGTATAGGAGACCGAGATGTAGTTCTCTCGTGTGGTTATCTTTACATTAATAATTTTTATATGTATTAGATACCTTAAGACTTTGTTAATACTTGTGCACCCTCTAGTTTTGATTGGTTGTCAATGTATGTGACTGGGATAATGGTGATACTTTGTTTTGTTGTTGTGTTTATGGGGGAATGAATTGTATTTCTTGTGGTCTCTTGCTGAAAATGTTGTAAGATTTTGTGTTGAATAATGGATAAAGTGGAGTGCTTGTGTGAAAATGATGTGATTTAACAAAAATGTGTTTTCGTGTGGATAATTATGCTGTGTATATGAAAGTGCAGTATTTTGAGGTTAAAATAAAGTTTGAATTATTGATACTAATGTGTTATGTTCTATTGTAGTTTGTGAATTCTTAGGTAATTGACTTTGGAAATTCAGTGATAAAGTAATGTAATTAGGATTTATAGAGATAGATATTTATAATGTCAAGTAATAGTCTGTTTGATACAACATATGAAATGAATCCATGGTTAGGATCATTATGTGAATGTTCTTCTAATTGATGTATATAGCAAATTGTTACAAATTATTAGAATTATTTTGATTACTGTGTGTGGTCTGGTGGGAGGGATAGTGTAGTATCACTCGCTTGTGAGTTCCCTACTACGTTGCAATTTCCTCTCACGGTGTGTTTGCGATATATATATTGTGCACAATGTTTTCTTTTATGCAGGATTGCAGGGATTAAGCCTCAATTCCACCTGCATTGTCAGGACAGGGCGAGCATCATCAACACCCAATGGGTATGATGTGGAAAATTGGAGTTGACAAGAAAGTTCCTCACCCTTGTTCGTCACCCGTCCTTGTGGTTATTAATGTGGTTATTTGCAACCCTGTCATCATTTTGGTATTGTTTCTTTTCTTTTTGAGTCAGTGAATTTCAATTGTTTAGTTGATGACATTTACATGTTGATATGGTTGTTGTTATTGCTTGGTTGTGATTTTGTTTGCACACATTTTGCTTCACCGTACGACTTCTAGGAGTAAGTCGAAGTCTAGGGGGGGAGGATGTAGTGCCCCTCCATGGTAGGCCGTCTGGATAAATGGGTAAGTGTCTAATTGTGTTATCGTGGATTAGTGTGTTAAGGGCTTAGGCGATAAAAGTAATATTTTGATAGTGTTGTTTACTCTATTAATTAAATTAGCATTGATTTACTAAAATTGAAGATTATAGTGATAATTAAATAAATTAATTTTGTGAAGCTTTAAGTAAATAGTTTATTATTAAATAAATAAATTAATTTGTTTTGTAAAAAAAAAAAAATAATAAAAAATAATAATAATAATAAAATTAAAGGAAATATTGTTTTATTGGTATCCAAGAATAGTTAATAATTTATTGGTTGTTCTAAGATAATTAATTAAATTAAAATTAAATTTCAAGGTTGTTTAAAATAAAATAAAAAATTAA
>VDFB02000003.1:564815651-564827040 GCA_007258455.2 Sequoia sempervirens | reverse complement strand
AACACGTTGATCGTACACCTCTACATGCCTCTAAAGTTGAAATGCGAAAGGTTACATTAATTAATACACCAATTGCAATTAAATATGTTTAAAAGAAAATTAGAGTGGTCCTCTTTACCTGATGGGGCCACATCATGTTTCTGATCTTCTCTAGGTTGATCATGCTCAACATGTTGATCACTCTCTACATGCTCTAAAGTTGAAACACAAAAGGTTACATCAATTAATAGACCAATTACAATTAAAGATGTTTAATTGTATTAATCCATATTGTGTTTTGTATAACACATGAATACATCTAGTACCGGGATGCACACCATGACCTTCATCTGCAGGTTGTGCTCCACCCTCACCAGGCTACTTTCCAATGTCATGTGCAGTATTATCATTTCTTGTATGTTTAAAACAAATAGACATGTAATTACTTTATGGTGGAAATTAATATCGAATATATTGCACAAGTATTCAATTTTAAATAAACTTTATTGAGTTTATTTACCTGCATGTCGGATGTAGTGGAAGATTGTGTTTGCCCAGTCAAGACTCTTAGGTGTTCAACCATGACTCCATAGCCTTGCTGGAAGGAAATCTTCAGGTTCTCTTCTATGGGAACTCTATTGAATTCAGAGCCCTGCATTTTTGCATAAGATCATGAATTTTGCTTCTATGGTGTGATAAAACCAAAATTGTTTGCAATTTATTATTTGGATGCAATATTTCATTTATTGATACTTACAATTCGTGTGACTAATTTCATATAACCACCAAATCCAAGTTTGTATTGCCCATGTTTTTCTAGTCTTTCCTTTGTTACCTTCGATGTGTCGGGTAGCCTATGAAAAGTTTGAAATACGTTAGATTATGTAAAAAGGAGTAATCAATATATAATTGCACTGTTGATAGTATCACATACCTTCCTTGGCTCGATGGTGTCTTTCCTTTTTTTTTTTTAGCCTTCTCCTTTCCATCCGAAACCAAGTCCTTCCACTCCCTCTCTAGAATCATGGGGGGACGCTTGTACTTTTTGTTCTTCTCTAAATGTGACCTATATTGGTCCCTCACATACTTTAGATAGGTACCAACTTTCTTAAGGACCTCAGTTTAGTTGAATGTTTTATCACCGAACAACACAACTAAACGGTTAATGAGCTCATCTTTTAAATCTTGATTTTGGGTATTCCACCTTGTATGTATGGTGGGCCCGAAGAGCTCCAATGTCATATCACTTAGATGTTTATAAAAAAAGATCATTTCCTGCAAAGTGATCAAGGGATCAATAGTCTAAAAAGAGTGATCAATAAGTAAATTTCAATTAGATTATATATAATAATAATTAAAACATTTTAAAGTACCTGGGACCTTCTCTATCTTTATGGGAACAGAATCCTCAGTCACCAAAAATGTGATCGAAAATGTTCCCATACTAGTACTGCGGGAAGATCCAAGAAATGCTACTAAAACATCACCAGTACTAGTGGCCTCTGCATCCCCAGGTACATGTTTTGATGCATGTTCTAGCATGTGTTCATTGTTAGAGGGTGCAGTAATGGATGCTTGCATGGTATGTGTCACCGACATTTCAGATGACAATATAGGCACAAATGATGGGGTTAGATGATGTGATGTATGCATAGGAAGATCAGGATGGACACTTGTACCAACCCCTACTCCTTGGGCAGCACTTGTAGTACCTTGATCATGGCTAGGAGCATCATGAGGACGCAAAAAATCCTATAAAAATGACACATTTTAGTTCATGACATAAAAGAGTACAAAATATAAAACCATGAATGAACGTATGTTATAATTAAAGACCTCATGACAACTTACTTGCAAGTTTTGTGCTCTCTCAGTCAATATTTTAACCCTCTCTCTTATCTCATCTATTTGAGGCACTATGAATAAAAACTTAAGGATTTCTTCATTGCATTTTTTTTGGGTCTTCCTTATCATATCGAGAGGGTTTGCTAAATAAGCGATGTCATCATCACATAATATTGACTGCACCTCCCTATGGATGCTCTCGTCTACTGTTGGTGCCTTTCCCCAATCAGTCGACTACAACAAGAATATTAAAAACTTTATTGAAATTAACTCAATAAACTTATGAAGAAAACATAATAATAAAACATTTTGCTCGTATCTAATTTGTACAATTACAATGAGGTAAACCTGTCGGGTAGAAGCGCCTAAAGATACATCACGATCTATGCTTTGGGCTGGAGACTTCTCCATACGATCAATGTCACACTGTGACAAAAATTAAATATAAAAAATATTACCAAAATGAAACCAATAGACTTACAAAAAAAAAACATAAGAATAAAATTGTATATTGAGTCATTAATTGGAGGTTGGGTAAAATGGTACATAGTACATACCACCCCCATAGTAATTGTTTTTGTCACTAATCAATTCAAATTGTAATCGATTAGCAACTCTTCCCTATAGTTATTGATTTTATCGCACATACGAATACATAGTTTCCCTCATGTGCCTCGAATATGCAATTGAGTCGCTTATTTGTTGACCTAGGTCATGTACTGTTTATAAACCCTGCAATATTCCCTGATGCTTTTGGCCTTCCATCAATATACATAGCCACTCCTTTATTTTGATCCTTATCTTTTAGCTATATATAATTTGTTGACAGTGCATACCTACACATACTTCGTGTATATCAAACCAGCTGCATCCAATCTTTGTAACTATAACAGGGTCTGGCATACTCCATCAATTCAGTAACTTTATCGTAACAGAACTTTATGTCATCCATGCAAAATATGCCCAAACCATGTAATGATGATGGTGCTATGTGATATATCCTCTCGTTGACAAAAAAATCAATGTTTATTGGAGGAAGTTCCTTGGGTACCCATTGTTTCTGTAGATGTTTGTACCTCAAGGGCACCTTGACATCACCTATACTCTCATTATCATAAGAACATGAGCCCCCTTTAGCAAGAAAAATTTCCATGCGTTTATAGAGTTTTCTTCTAATACTTTGACCTCTAGTTGATCTCCCTCTTTTAGACCTACTACATGTCTTGCTTTCCTCTTCTCTTCCTGAATTTACCTTGCTCAAAGAAGACAAATTTGACAAATACCTATTTGGTAGTACTTGCACTCATAAGGATGTTGGATGAAGTTATTTCATGGTGATGTGATCCCAAGGTGACATTATGATTAATCTTTCATTTCATCACTAGAATTTCATAGGTTATAAGGTAATCAAGTCTTAATAGATTGCAAGTTATTGTTACTACTGCCCAAATGTGTCCATCATAAATCAAATCTACTTAATGTTTTAACTCCCAAACTTTATAACTAGTGTTATATGTGACTATGGTCCACCGGTTACACAACCAAGGACTCAAATGTATTCTCTAATTGTAATCAAAGGACTTTTTCTCTTCATTCAATTAAATAAACTTGAAGGGAAACACCACCAAGTGGTTTATTGGACACCTACATGACTAAAAATAGCAGAAAATTTATATTTTATTTCCATATGTATAAGTGGTTAACGGGGAGGAAGTGTGTACTAGGCTTGGTTAAGTCATCATAAGTTTATGCTTTGGCAATAATTTTTTTTTAAGTCATCTTAAATCTTCCTATGTCTAATTGCTATGAGACTTTTGGTATGTTTTAAGGTAGGATGAGTGGTTGCATTAATGTTCTAGTTCTCTATGACAAGGTTTCAACATCTTCAAATAGTGAAAGTTAGTGCTCATAGTCATTTGAAACAACATATTGATTATGTTTGATGGTAGGATTTGATAACTTAAAATATCTCTAACAACTCTAAGAGCTATAATGGGACGACCACCATCCTAGGAAAGATTCTTCATTCTCACTTTTAGGTGTTAAAATTTAACAATACCTTGATTGATGAAAGAGCCCAAAGAGCCTTTCTCCATGGAATCTACGTACACATAGCAACAATCTTCTCTTATACAGTTGGACATGATTTAAAGAACTTAGCTAGGAATTATTCATTTAACCAAAGGTTTTCTCATAATGCCATCATTGGAAAAGTATGATCAAATTCTTCTATTATGAAGAACTGGTCTATGTGCCTCTAGCAATAGCTATAAATTTTTTTAAGGATAAAATGACTAATTGCATCAGGTAGGAGAGAATCAACTTGAGTTCTTCAAAGATTATATTCCTCTATTCATAATTTTTAAGGGTTGTGTGTGGAGGAGGTTATCACTACCAAGAAGGGAGGAGACCTTTCTTTGCATATGTTTGTGGTGGAGGTATTAAAGAAGAATTGTATGCCTCCATTTCCATTCATTAGATCTGGCTTAGCCTAGCATATACTTGGGATAAGTCTACAATTGATTTAGACTCATGTGATGAAATCCTAGACCTCAACCAAGATGTGGGTAGATTATGAGAGTTTTTCCAAGACCTGAGGCTAGTCGATAAAAATGTGAAAGACTAAGCTATTTTATTTTTTCTGTCTTATCTTATACCATTTTACAAGAATGGGGGTGCCAATGTACGAGAAGATCTTTGGAAACTAGGCATGAAAATTGCAAGTTAAAGAGAATGGGGGTGCCAAACTTACAATACTCATTTCCCCTTGGTCATCAATTTTCCTTGAGTGCCCTCAACCTCATCCTCGACACTGGTATTGACCTTGTTTTCACTCCTTCAAACTCTTCCTCAGCATTGATATTGACCTTGTTTTCACTCCTCCAAACTCTTCATCGGCGCTGGTATTAACCTTTTTTAACTCCAAACTCTTCCTCGGTGCTGGAATTGACCTTGTTTTCACTACTCCAAACTCTTCCTCAGTGTTGGTATTGACCTTTCACTTCTCTAATTTGATGAGCTACAACATAGTTTCATTAGGTTGTAGAGTATGTTAATTAAATTGAAAATTATGGCACCATTTAGCTAGGTTTTAATATTCTACAATATAGTTAAGTAAATAGCTATATTTTACATAATAAATAATATAATTATTCAACTTATTATAATTATATATTATATTCTTTAACAAAATTATTAAATACATATAAAATTATTATAATTAATAATTAATAAGTATATTTTTATATAATACACAATATAATTAATATAATATATATTTAATATAATATTAATATGAGAGAGAGAAACTAAATTTTGTTTGGTTGTTTCATGTCAACAATCCAAGGATGGCATGTGTCCTTGGGGAGTTATGCTCAAGGTAGCATGCCATTTGATTAAAGATATGATAATTCTCCTTTAAGACCTCTTCAATGAACCCATTGCACACTTAAGGAGACAAAGATAAATATAGGGAAGAAAATATAGAGAGAGAGGGAGATAATGACAAACATACAAATAGAAAGGGAGACAAAGAGATAGAGAGGGGTAGAGAGATAAAGAGATAAGGATGAATAGATAGAGATATGGGGAGGGTGATTGATATATCTCTCCCTATGGCTCTCTATCTCTCTATATCTCCCACTATCATGTCCTCCCTCTTCCCTCTATCCTGATGAGGCAATCTCTCCCTGCAGCACTTTCTCTCTCATTCACTCCATCTCTCCCTCCATATCTCCTACTCTATATCTCTATCTCTATTTCTCTTTTTATCTCCCTATCACTCCTCTCTCTACCTCCTTCTATCCATATCTTTCTCTACCTCTATCATGATCTCTCTATCTCTTTCACCCTCCCCCTCTATCTCTCTATATCACCCCTTTTCTATGTCTCTCCCTCTCCCTCTATATATATTGAGCTATCTCTCCCTCTCTCCCCTATCTTCTTCTCTCTCTCCCTTTCTACATATTTCTCTCTCTCTCCCCCTCTTCTTTCTCTACCTTTTCTACCTATCTATCTGTTAGAGTAATAAGTTATTATGCTTAATTAATTATATCATATTGATTAATTAATTAAGTCAATTATTCCTCTTTGTTGCTTAAGCTAAACTTAGGCATATTAATAATTAATTAATTATTAATTATTAAGTGTGCACACTAGGATTTCATTTAGGGTTTCCCTTTTAGGGTTTCTTGATCTCCTTCATAAGGATTGATCTCTTTGTAATATTTGATGCTCTTAATGCATTTTTACAGTGAGGTTTACATAACATCTTCTTTGGTTCTGCATGTCTTTTGCATGTGACAGGTATCCATTTGCATGCATGTGATCTTGGTTTTCTAACATGGTATCAGAGCTCCAGACCTGCAGCTGCCTGTTCGTGATCTGAAGATATGGCCTTTCAGTGAGTTTCTAATGCAAGGGTTTCCACAGGCATCTTTTTTGCAAGATCTGGGGGTAGCTGATTTTTTGGGACCCATCTTTGCTTTCTTGCATCTTATTCTAGTGTTTTAGCTTCTTCCTAAGTTCATCTTAAGGGGGGGTTGTTAGAGTAATAAGTTATTATGCTTAATTAATTATATCATATTGATTAATTAATTAAGTCACTTATTCCTCTTTGTTGCTTAAGCTAAACTTAGGCACATTAATAATTAGTGGTATTAGAAATTTATTTAGGAGTGTACACACTTGGAACAGTAGGGTTTCCCTTTTGGGGTTTCTTGATCTCCTTCCTTAAGGATTGATCTCTTTGTAATGTTGATTCTTTTAATTCATTTTAGGTGAGGGTTTGCGAGAACATATTCTTTGGTTCTACATGTCTTTTTGCATGCTTGAAGCGGTATCCAAGGGTGATCTTGGTTTCTAACACTAAAATAATGTTTTAATGTCGGTAAATGTTTTCGATTTTCAGTCATCAATGTCATCGTGCAATGGCGCGTGATCAATAAAATAGCGCGATCGTGATCGTGTAATGCATGATGTCATGATGTCGCCAGCGATCATCGTCAGTGGGTAATCGCATCAGGCGTAGGCACGTATCAGTCATAATGTTTAATGTTTAATGGTTGTCCGTCATCGCCAATCGCGTCAATAATGTTTTAATGACCATCTATCTCTATCTCCCCATATATTAACTAAGAAGCCATGCAAGCATACACTAGTATATGTTGGTAAAACTATAATAGTGTTTTATTAAACTATAAGTAACACTTATCTTTCTAATGTCAAGCTTTCTTATAAAAATAGTGTTTTATTAAACTATAAGTAGATTATTGTTACCACTCTTCATTCAACATGAAATGCCAAATGTAGCAATTATTTTGTTGCTTTTGTCAATTTTCATTAACCAAACTATTTACTGGGTTGAATAAAGTTGTGTTATGACCCTTCGTCTCTTTAAAATAATTATACAATATTAGCGAGATCAGGAAGGGGAGAAAACTAAACTCCTTCAAAATAGGGGTAGTTGTGGGTTTGTTGGTTTTCTTTGTATACTATATAATTATTTCCTCTAGGATAAATAAGTCACTTTAGATCATTTTCTTAGTTGTGTATCCTAACTAATATAGAGTAAGCTTTTTCATTTTAATTGAATACTACATAATAGTTTGTGTTGAAAGAATTGTTTCCATTCTTTGTAGTTTTTACATTGGAATACAAATCATATTTAATTTCATGTCAATATACTTCTTTCATAAAGATATTTGTTTGAAATAAGTGCTTCATAAACCATCTAATCAAATCATAACCTATCAAAAAGGCAATAGGAATTTTCTAAAGAAAATAACACTTGACCCAATCATAAGTGTATGGACTTTGCATAAAGGAGTGATCCACCTTAGTGCTAATAAAAACTACCTGATTTAGACCTAGTAGGTTCAAATCAACCAACCTATCAACCTGCCTTTAAGAGGCTTCCAACAAGTTTAGAATGACCAATTTAAAAAATCCAAACAACTCTCAAACCCTGACAAAGAATAGAAGTCAGATTTCACACTTTGACTCCTTGAATCCTTGTAATAGTGTAAACCTAGTTTTAGTCCAATAACTCAAAACTTTCCCAAAACACCAGAGAAACCCTTGATGGTTTTAGACACACATTTTTGAGTTATTAAACATACTTCAAGGGAAAGTACAAGTTATTTTTCACTCATTGATTCCCTAAAGAAAACCTTATCTTGAGTATAATCCATCATAGTCACATATGATCACATCATTCTTGACCATTTGATATCATGAAAAACCTCCAAAATCTACTATTCAAATAACCCATATCTAAAAGAATATGTGCAGGTCTCTCTGATTCATAAATCATTATACTCTCATTTTCAGCATATCGATGAAAGAACAAAAATGTCACACCAATCAGATTACATAAGAAGATACACACCGGGATGACACGGTCCATGGTCTCACCGATAAAGAGATGCGTCGGCAAGACAAGTTCCATCGGGGTGAAATGAAAAGGTCATACCAAGCATATAGGTCTCATTGATGAAGTTCCATCAACAAGAAACATCTCTTGTCTCACTGATCAAAGCACAAGGAGCTGTATTGGAAGGAGTCTTGGCAACATGAGATCGAAGGAATAATCATCAAGGAGACTTATAACATCAGGTAAATTATTGAATGTCTTAGCGATACATCATGTCTTGCTGATGAAGACACAAACAAATCAAGATAGTCGTTGGGGTGACTCTTGGTGACATTTATATGAATCAGATGGATAGATTATGTGATATCGGCATAATGTCTCCCCGACCAAAAGAATGTTTAATGAACGTTAGTCAAGCCTGAATAAAATGATCACCCAAATTTTGAATTGTCTTTCCGATAGAACATTTGATGTGATAATGGGTAAATTCAAAGATCACCTACACTCGTGTTCAAAGATAGGATTACTAAAGAAGACATATTAGGGAGATTGGCTTATGGTCTCATCGATGAAGGGAATATATTGACAAGACAAGTCATCTCGACATGAAAAAAATATGATGGCCCGAACGTTTAAGTCTCACTAATGAAGTTTCATCAGTGAGACCATCATTTCCTTCACTGACAGGAGCACTGGGAATATATTGGCGAGACATGTTCCATTAGTGTAAATCCTAAATTTTCACCTAACCTACTAAGTTACACTGACAGGATGATATCAACAGGAGTTCTGGTGACATATTCAAGACCAAAAGAAAAGTTATCAGCGAGACTTATAACATTGGAGGAACCACTGAATGTGTTAGCAATACTCAAAGTTAGGTTGATGAAGAAACAAATGAACCAAAATGGTTGTTGGGGTGACTATTGGTGATGTATACGGGACAAATGTTAACATTGGTTAGATGTGTAGAGTGTTACCCCGATCAACAGAGTATTTAGTGAACATTGGTTGGGGCCTAATGTATAGATCACCCAAAGTTTAAAGGTGTCTTGCCAACCAGTTCATTTGATGTGACAGTAAGGAATTCAAAAATATGTTACATTCATGCGTGGAGTTAAAACATTAATGGCACCATGAAGTACATGTAATTTCATAAATTGAAAGGAAATTGTTGCAAAATGAACATTATTATGAATTGGTAGAGAAGGAAATGAGGAGACAAACAAAGGGCTAGAGAATTGTTTTAGTTGAAAGACCTCAATCAAAACTAGTAAGTCCTCTACATTTTAACTTCTTCATTTCTGCAATTTTAAGCGAGTAATATGGAAGCCACCAACTTGGGGAAGTTGAAAGGTAGAAAACAAAGTGAGAGCAGTCACCCTAGGAGTAAGAATCAAAAAGTTGAGTCTAGAATTGAGCTGAAGGATGCTGAATGAAAGCTGAATCAGGATTTAATTGACCAATTGCCTGGCTCTAGGTCTAGAGGTAGGCGCTCCGCACAATTGAGGGCAAAAGTGGATAAATTGGATGACAAGTGCAAGCACATAGGAGATATTTGGATCCCAATAAGAAGCTATGAATTGTTTAGATTCCACTTTCAATGAAGAGATCATTTTGAGCCAGTTTGTACTCCGTGGCGTCTAAATTTGGGAAAAATGGTTTGTCGTAATGTGTTTTCCAATATAGAGCTAGTAAAATTGTTGGCCACCCACTATGACTCAAAACTTAAGGCCATATGTGTACCATTTGGGAAACCATTAATATACATATCAGAGGCTTCAGTAAGTGAGGTTTTTAAGATGGAAGGGTGGTGTAATGAGAAAATTGTGAATGAAGAGTTGGAAAAGGAGTTTTGGAGAATGGACACCACTTACAAGGGTTGGAGGTTTCCCTTACATAGAATTAAACAAGATGGTAAAACTATCCCACTTGACAATGGCGATGGGCCTCCATTCCATGTAGACTTATTCGAACCCTATATGAGATATACCTATTTCTCAGTAGGACAAGTGTTGGGTATGGAAGTTCCTGAGTAAATGTCCATTGGTCCCATGGTAATTGCAGCTAACATTCAATGCCATAATTCTAGGTTATTCGACTATGCTTCATTTGTCTCCAAGGGACTCGACTTAGCATTGGTGGCAATCAAGAATAAATCCCTTGTTCTACACCTTAGGCATTATTCTCTTTTAATGCATCTAGTATTGTACTTCAGACAAGAGTTAGGGATTTGGCCAAAAAATTTGAAGGTTTCATAGTTTGATAAAGAGGGAAAATTGTTACCCATTCAATTGTGGACTGCCATTTGGGACAATAGGTTTGCTAATTCTAGTTTCATGTATTTTGAAGAATATTTTGTAAAGCCAATATATGAATTCTATAATCATCCTTGTGTGAACTCATTGTTTGATGAAATAAAATGCTTCCTCAGACCTAAGGAATTTAATGGACCAATTGATCACAATTGGGGAGATTGGTATTGCTTGGAAGATGCTACTATGGTAAGGGTGTTTGGTTTTGAGGATTCTCCATTCATTTTTCCTAAAATAGTCTCAGATAGGATTGCATATTTGGAAATTGTAAGGCAAATATTTTTCTAGTTTCATGAATTTTGGTTCATTCGGAAAACATGCATTTATGCCTAGTACTCTTTGCTTTGGTGATTTTATTGTGCTTGCAAAGGAAGGATATGATTTGATCCTTGAAAAATTAATGCAATATAATATGAATAAGGGTCCACCAAGAGAAGGTTTTGATCCAGAGGGATATATCAATTCTACCAAACAAAGGATAAACTTTGGATGATATGATCATGTGCCTTATCAGTTTGATGACATGATTATAAATTTGGAGGTAGAGGAAGTAGAGAGAGTGGTGGAGGAATACAACCAAGGGTTGTCAGATACAAGGTTCCCTTTTTTTGGAGATGAGGAAACTAGAGAAGATATGCCACGAGACCTACCTAGTAGGATTTCCAGATTAAAAACTCAAGATTACAACTTCCCTCCTAGAGAACAAAGTATTGAAGAGAGACAAGATATAGACACCAAACACATGGCATATAAGTCATTTGTAGTAGACAATGAATTTTTGAATTCTTCATGTATACCTTGATATTTTATGCTACTCTAAATGTGTGAATCTAACTAAGAAACATGAAAGACAAAACACCAAGGACACCTCAAGATT
>VDFB02000003.1:564793935-564815551 GCA_007258455.2 Sequoia sempervirens | reverse complement strand
CGGGAAACACAAACTTGACTCTGGTGGTTATATGAAATTAGCCGCATGAATTGTAAGAATCAATAAATGAAATATTGCATCCAAATTATAATAAATTGAAAACAATTTTGGTTTTATCACACCATAGAAGCAAAATTCATGATCTTCTGCAAAAATGTAGGGCTCTGAATTCAACAGAGTTCCCACAGAAGAGGACATGAAGATTGCCTTCCAGCAAGGCTATGGAGTCGTGGTTGAACGCCTAAGAGTCTTGACTGAGCAAACACAATCTTCCACTGCATCTAACACACAAGTAAATAAACTCAATAAAGTTTATTTAAAATTGAATACTTGTGCAATCTATTCAATATTAATTTCCACCATAAAAGTAATTACATTCCTATTTGTTGTAAACATTCAAGTAATGATATCTGCACATGACATTGGAATCTTGACCCTAGTGAGGGTGGAGCTGGCGTGTAGATGAAAGGTCATGGTGTGCATCTCGATGCTTTAGAGCATGTAGGTGTGATCAACATGTTGAGCATGATCGGGCTAGAAGATCCCGAGGGGAATATGATGTGGCCCCATCAGGTAAAGATGACCACTCTAAAGTTCTTTTAAACATATTTAATTGCAATTGGTGTATTAATTAATGTAACCTTTCGTGTTTCAACTTTAGAGCATGTAGAGCGTGATCAACGTGTTGTGCATGATTAGGCTAGAGAAGATTAGGAATATGATGTGGCCCCATCAGGTAAAGAGGACCACCCTCATGTGAACTCTTAAACATATTTAATTTCAATTGGTGTATTAATTAATTTAACCTTTCGTGATTCAACTGCAGATCAAGATTTAGAGGGTGTTCAACATGTTGAGTATGAGTTTATAACAAAAGTTTAGGAACATGATGTGGACCCATCAGATAAAGAGAACCACTCTAATGTTCTTTTAATTAATGAAATACTTCTAACAATAATAATAAAACATATCAGTTTAACATTTCTTTCTTATTGCAGTAGATCCCTCTTGCAGCAACGTCCACGTCATGTGCAGACGACTAGGCGTACATTAAGATCACAAGCAGAGGGTAGAACAACTAAAGGGAGGACATATATTGATTTAGAAAATTATACTCCACTTCAGCTTTATGTAGCTTTAAAAAAGAAACAAAAAAAAGTGATTGTAATCATATCATGACAACCATATTTTTGATAATATGTAAAAACTGAAAGAAAGAATATTATATGTTAATGAATGAATGTGAATATGTTAATTAATGAATGTTATATGTTAATGAATGAATGTTATATGTTATTAATGGATGAATGAATGATTAATGTTATATGATTGGGTATGGGGAATTGAGAGTGATGTGAGGGGGGGGAGGGGCCAAATGAACTTCCACCGTCACGTGATTGGCCTTGTTAAGTAAAGAATATTAAACTACTCTCGAAACAAAGAGAAGCTCAATAAGGTAATGCACTTTTCAATATAAGAAATGCATCATTTGAAGCATCAAACCAATATGCAGTCTGTATGTATGATCAGTCGTCAGTCTCCGCAATGGTACATTTCCACATTTTTTTTTTTAAATTGATGCTTCGTTGCAATTTCAATGAAACACACCGACGAATCAACAAAAAGGTCTGACGAAGTTGCTATAGTTGCAACGAAGGTTTTTTTGTAACTCCTTGCCCATTTCATCGCACTTTCAATGAACTTTTGGTGTTCTTCCAACGCTACTCCTTGCTATTTTCGTCGCAATTTCAACAAACTCTTGGTGTTGTTTCGACGCTACTACTTGCCCATTTCGTCGCACGTTCGACGAACTGTTGGTGTTGTTTTGACCCTACTCCTTGCTCATTTCATCGAAATGGTGAAGAACGTTTGGTGTTGTTTCGACGTTACTCCTTGCCCATTGTGTCAAACTGGTGATGAATTTCTGGGGTAATTCATCGGTGGATACACAAAGTGTTCATCGATATTCCAACGAATGTCTGAGCCATTTCACGATGCCAACGACTGATGATTCTTCATTGTTATTTTGACGTTTAATTCATCATTGGCCTTTCGACGAAGTCGCTTGTCCGACAAAGATTTGTCGAACCACCGACGAACGACTGTCGGAAAATGGTGTCAAATTTAGTAGTGCCATGTGATGCATGCATCCCTAGATCTCCAAGGTGCACCAAAAATAATAAAATATTACACTATAACATTATGTGTCACAACCCCTATTTTTAGTAATTAATTTTCAATTTAATTATTATTTTAATGATATTTGACCAAACTTTGACTCATGTGCATAACAAGAATATACTCTCTGCAGGAATATGTGTCTAGCCAACTGGTGGCAACTTGTGGTGAAAATAGATCTACACACAAACACTTAGAAATCATATAGTTGCTTTAGAATTCCATTTAATTAATCATATTATATTGTTGAACTTACTTTATAGTTGGTTATTTAATTAATTGGTGGTAAAAATTAAATTTCTTGATTTTATTTGAAGAATAAATTATTATTATTTATTGCAAGTGTGGATAAATGTAATGCATGCTAATAAATCAAGCTTGCTATTAAAAAAAAAAGGTTTTATTTAAAAAATTAGAAATAAATCATAGAAAAGAAAGCAATATTTCAAAATCAAAACAAAGAGATAGAAAAATAATAGAAAAATAGAAAAATAAAAGAAAAGAACTTAAATTTAGAAAAAAAAAAACACAAAAACAAAGCAAAACAAAGATAGAAAAAAAGAGAAAGAAAATAATAAAATATAATGATCTCTCATTCTCTCAACAACAGAAGATTCATTCAAAAGATACATTCACAAATTTTCAATTTGCAAAAACAATAACAAAAATAGACATAAGAGTTGGGAATTGGGAAAGGTAGAAAGAACATAGGAATAGGAGAGAAGAACAAAAAGAGAGTCAACAAGGTAGCGTTTTAATAAATTGAAATAGCTTTTATGTTATCGATGTTCTTCCTCTTCTCATTTGGGTTCTTAACACTTATTTTAAGCATGCTTCATGCATACCCTATTGACCTAGCATTTCATGAGATCCATGATTCTTTGTGGCATTCCTTAAATCAATCCACTTGTTTTGTGCTATGCCTTATTGTGCCATCTTTACCATTTAACCACTGGCATATGTTTTGATGGATATCCATACCCTGTTCCAAATCTTGCACTCTAGTGCAGGCAATGAGGAAGTTGTCAAAGGTCGCGGGTTTTGGCTTTACTCTCGCCATTTGCATTTGCTTAAAATTTTCTAAGCCTTTTCGACAAATCCATTTTGTGCATATCCTGCAATCATTACATCCATGAGATGACATTGCTTGAGGCCATTCTATCAAACAGTTCACACACCTTACTGTGTTTCCACATTTTGCATATGTCTACTAGGATTGTGAGGCCATTTTGTCAAATAATTATGTGCCTTGTCTATGTTTCCACCTTTTGCAAACATGTATACCAAGGCGCTTGCAACTATAACATCTGAAAATTGAAATTCCAATCTGTTATGCTTTGGTGGATGTCCCTTCATCGCCACTAAAGATTTGGCGTTGTACATTTGTATAGTGCAAGCCTATTTTTCAGATTGCTTCGTTTAGCATCACCAATAAATCCCACAAGAAAACTGTCCCTGTTTAAAATGATGGAAATGGTTTGCAATTTTCTCTTTCATTCTTCCAAAACGCCTGGGTTAAAATTGAAGCATTGTTTGGGAGCAAAAATGGCCATTGTTGAAGAAAAAAAAGCCGATTAGTGAGGTAAATAAACACAAATGCTCATCAAGGTCTTTTTAATGTTGAATTTGATTAAAAATTATGTTCTATGTGATTACTTTAACCTGTTCCCATTTGGGTATTCAAAATTTCACAGATCGATTGGGGAAAACAATCGTAGCAATTTAGATTAGTTGGTGTGTCAATCTTTGCTCGGTCATGGTTTTCGATTTGAATGATATGGGTGTTTGGGAGGCAGATTAGCGTTTGGAGCATAGATGAGTTCTGTAGTGGTTGATACAGGAGAAATGCAATAGATATAATCCTCTGACTGCATATTTCTTTCAATTATCGTGAGTACTCAAATGTAGAACATCTCTACTTAAATATGGCTTGAAGTGAATGCAGATGATCGTTTTGCAAAGTGGTTTGAAAAGATCTTATTTATGATGACTTGATAGAACATTTGGTATTTTATTGCAACAGATAATGCTTCAAGAATCCAAATTCAATTATTTGTCCATTTATAATACATGTCTATACCCAGTTATCTTTATCTGTATAGATGATGCCAACAAATTTTAACCTTCATATTGTAGAGCTTATCAAAATGCATCATTTAATTTTATATAAATTTAGTGTTCTACTACCTCATCGTACAACCTATACAAGGATATACAAGCATATGTGGGTTTATCCACTGCAAGTTTTTATACATTTTCTCACTTATAAAAGGTAAAGATAAAGGCATTTGTATAATGTATGCATCTGTATTTAAATTATATGTATATGCATTGTATATGTATAAATAGATATATAGATTTATATGTAGACATTGAAATCTTGCTTATTTTCATCTTCATATCAAAATGATAGTATGCCAAAGATATTGACTCTCAGACTAAGACACATGTTTGAATCATGTTTGTAAGTTGTCTTTTTGACATTATTGGGGTTGTTTTGTGTTTGTTGTGTCATCCATTTATGAGTTAAAATGATGGTTAAAAGGTGATAAAAGATAGTCACAATAGTGACTCGAATAGACAGTTATGTGAATAGTTTGAAAGATACAAATGGCAACATTACATCTATTAATGGTTATTTTATAAATAGTGACTTGTCACTATTTCTTGTTCGATTCTTTACAGGGAAATTTTTTTTGAAGTCGTAAATGAAAATTCTGAAATGGATATCTTGTAAACTATATGCAAAAGAGTGAGGGTTATTATCTGACATGTTATATCCTAAAGATTCCAGTTCTAGATAATGTTATGTAGAGAAAATAAGTGATCCTCTGTAGTTGATTACTTATGTGTAATGAAGTTGTAAATGGTCATGTTAGAGAGGTAGTATAGTCATTGCTAGTGAGGCTTTTCTAGTGAGGCATTCTGTAGTTAGTGAGGCTCTGTTAGTGAGACATTTCATTAAGCCAGTAAGGAATTTTACAAGTGGTTTCTCATCCCTACGAGGGTTTTCCACTCATGGAAATCACTTTTTTATGGTTCTTTTGTGAATACATTTATATTCTTGTTGTTTCCTTAATTGCATTATAATGTTTTAATTTAAATGTATTGCTCTTGTGTTATCTTTGTGTAAGCCTACATGGCTATATTTTGTAAAGGAGTGACCTTGTGATGATATACATATTAACTCATTAATGTAGAAAATTATATTTGAAATAATGAAGAAGTTATTTAATTATTTTTTTAGCACCCTTTAATAATCATCTTGTACTATTTAATTTTTTAGGGAATTGATTTTCTTATCGAAGGTTAATATTAGTAAGTTTTACGATCCTTACATTATGCAAGGTGGACAACACACCTTTTCCTAACATTATCTATATCTAGTGACTAATATATGACATTACACAAAATCCAACATAACATCCCAATGTTTTAAGTAAGAGAAATAGGAATACACAAATATTTGAAACGAGGAGAATCAACCTAAATAAAATAATATTAACAATGTACTCTTGAACATGAGCGTCAATATGGAAAAAGAAAACTTGAGAATTCTATTCATTCAAAGGTTGCAAAATGTATTAATATAAAAGTCAAGAGCTCACCTATGAACAATATCTTCCTTAAAAGTGACCTTGGGCATCAAACAAGTGCCATCTACAAATTGAAGATGGAAAAGTGGATCCATACCCTACATAATGTGAAAGCTAAAAATAGAACCAAAGCAGTTAAGGTCTTTTAAAAAATTTCCAAGTCCTTTTGTTAAAATGAGAAAGAGATTTGGAGAGAGAGGATCACCCTAATGTAGAGCTTTTTTAAAGTGAAAAAAAAGGAGAGCCATTTATAATCATAGAAAAATAAGGAGAGGTACACCATGCCATTACCCATTGAGTCCAATTATAGTTAAAACCAAAGGCATGCAAGATATATTCCAAAAATTTATAGCATACCCTGTCATAAGCTTTAGAAAGATAAATTTTTATGAACACATATTGTTTCTTGTTAATATGCATAAATTGAATGGATTTATAGATGTTAAATAATTTATTGATAAGGTGAAGCCACAATAGTGGTTTACAATTCAAGTGAAGAAGGGAAACTCACAAAAAACAACTCCAAAGGAAAAAAAGTGATTTTGGGGGTTCGTATGAACCTACTGGTTCGAGCGAACCCCTTTGAATTTTGGTAGCAAATAAAAAAAAATGCATAGAAAAGGGGTTTGAGCGAACCCCTAGGAACCACTAGGGGTTTGTTTGAACCCCCCTTGCCCCTCATCCCCCTCCTGAGACACAAAAAAGTCTAATTTTTTACACTTCGGAGCTCAGGTTGAGGATGAAAATGGAGGAGTCTTCAGAAGCCCATCTGGAATCAAGTAGTCCTCATAATGAGCTATCCAATGAATATATTTTTATATGTTTTGGTTTTATTATCTATTTTTTTTTTAGTTTTATTAAACATAGGTTCTTCACCAAAAATGAAGGTCTTTGTTCTACACGTGGATAAATAGCAGATTATCAAAAATACAATTTGAAAAATATGAGTACACCAGATATTGAAGTCCTTGATCCAACCAAAAAATTTTGAATTTTGATATATATACAAAAAAATTATGCGTTATATGGTCACGCTATGTCTGAATTGTAATTGGTTTGACTTTAAAACTTGATTAAAGAAAAAATATTCAATAAAAACTATCTAACCAAGTGGAAGCACTAAATATCGGAGTTACAAATCTAAATTCAAAAGAATTAGAATTTTATCCTTCATGGAAAAAAAGTTATGCATTATACAGTGTGCATCACTTTTTAAAAATGTTGTTTTATAAAAAAAAATAGTTTTCGTGGGAAATGGAAAAAGAAGTGCAATCTGATTCCAAAAATTTTGAATTTTTTTTTTTTAGAATCTATAGACAAAATGTGATGAGACTCTAGTTTGCATCATCTTCAAATTCCTCACGGTTTAGCTGCTATAGGTGCCCGAATGTAAAGATTTAGTTAAAAATAATAATTTCAGTGTCCAGTTTGGCTAAAAATTGTAAACCACTATTGTCGGATCACCCACTGTGACCTTGAACACACCTCCCTATTATGGAAAAATGATATAAGGAAGGAATATTTCAACCTCCAACAATAGTTTTGAAAATACCCTTAAAAATAATACTACAACGAATTATGAGTCAAACATTAGAGAAATTTAAAACATAATCTTTCTTGCGAAATACAACTATAAACAAGTTATTGAAGGATTTTAACATTTGTTTTGATATACACAATTCCTTAGAAGCCTCCAAAATGTTAACTTTGACAATGTCCCCAAAAGCTTGAAAGGACTTAAAGGAAAACCATATGGACTTGGAGTTAAGATTTTTTATCATCATAAAGATAATCTTTGGAAATAAGGTCATCGAGGAATGAGTTACCATGAGGGGAGCTAAGTCTAGGAATATAGTTCAAAATGATTAATAGAAAAAATAGTAGGGGCTTTGAACAACTCACTAAAGTGACACAATTTCTAATTGAATATTTTGAATTGATTCAAGGTGAGACCCCTTCTCTCATCGGATCTTCTTAAAGCATTAACGTGTTTTTTAACAAAAAAATATAAGAAAAAATGAATTCCTATCTCTTACTTGTAACTTTTTAACATGGTATTTTTGCCACGTAATTTCTTCTTGAAACTCAATTTTTTTAATTCATTCTTAATTTAGAATGAAGAGTTAAAGACATCCTTGCTTAAACCTTATTCTTAAAACTTTAGACCTGCCAATTTTGAAAAAATATTTCCCTTCGCAGAATATTTGCATGAGGAAGAATAATCAACCAATATGATTGGGCCTTTAGTATAAATGGTTGTTACGTTTACCTGTCACCATAAACATTTGCAATCACAGATCATGCCAAGCCAAATCATTTATGTGGTGCTGCTATGGAAAACATTAGCATTTAAAACCATACATAGAGAGTTATGAACATTGTGCATGCAACATGCTAATTAAATGCTGCCCAGAAAAGGTGGCAAAGGGCGTCGTCATTTTGTGAAGCTCCCTCTCTGTATCGACAATCCACATCTCCAAATGTGCATTGATTGTGGTATGTGATGTTTCAAATGTGTATGCTTTCCCGATGTCTCTGTTTTTTAATTTGGATTAGGGGAGAGGGCCCAATAGTCGTGTGGGCTCCAATAGTCGCACACCCAATCGTAAATATAATACCCAATAGTCGTTTATATAATGTCCAATAGTTGTGATTTGACTACCCATAATTAAACAAAATGTATGCTTTTGATCTAAAAAGCAACCAATCATGTGATACCACATCAGCGCTCAACTACTCATGATGTAATGCACGAGAATTGGTCTCACTATTTTTTGGGGCCTTTTTGGACACCTTGACAAAAACGCATGCTGATGTGGCATCATATTTGATGATGTGGTCCTGAAACCTTAGTTATAAGCAGAGAACTTGCCAAGTAAGCTGCTGTAAAAAATTGGGAGTGATTTGAAATTTCGACGTAGGATAATTAGAAGTGCAAAGTTAGGGTGCACGACTACTGGGTCCTCTCCCCTATATATGACAACGTCTTGACAAAATGACGACGCCACTTTAAGACCTTTTTCCGTGTCCTCAGTACAAGGGCTTAAATGAGATTTTGGATAGACTGTCAAAATTTATATAGAATTATAATGATATATATATTTGATTTATATATAATTTTACTTACACTAAGGTATATCATAATGTTTTAAGGGCAAGGTCGATCATCAAATTTAAGCCCTTCATTAAAAAATTTGTTGACAGGCAAGGTCGATCGTCAAATTTAAGCCCTTCTCATTACCCAATGCAACACGCCTTCGCTTTTTATTTGCCACCTCATTCTCTTTTTAACTAGTACCCATTTCCATGTTACAGCCCAAGCTCACATGGAGTCCTATGCATGCCAGGCAAGTTTAAGTGGAAGAGTTTTGCAGCACTGTCAAAGGTGCTATATAGTGGAGAAACGCATTTTGAACTAATTTTTTTCGTTCTTTTTCTTGTTTCGTTTTGGATAATACATTATGGTATAGTATTTTGAACCCTTCATTCTCTTCACGGCTCAGCCATGGATTAATCACAAATGCATGCCTTTGCTGCTGGACACGGTATTAATTCCTGAACCCATAGTGTACTTTTTATTTTCCTTTCCTTTTAAAACAACAGGTAGGGTTTGATTTTCTTAATTTTTGGGGATTTTTGTTTTTCAGTTCAATGAGAGGTGGCTGGTACGAAGCATCTGAGTGACAGGTAAGGATATATTTTAGTCCTTGCTTAGGTTATGAAGCTTTTTAGTGTTTAAACAAAATCAAACTATCCTGTCTGTTCTCAGTTTTGTAAAGTACCCTTGCCAGTGCACACATGAATGCTAGTTGTAGATTCTATTTTGGCAGTGTTGGTAGGAGTTAAACCCATGAATTTCAATTGGTTACATGCTTTTAACGCCATAGCATCGCATCTGGTCGATGCTCTTTTTTCAAAATCGTATAAACCTCTAGGAAAATACGATTTATTCTATAACCGCGTTCAAATGTGGCACTTTAAAAGTCATCGCTTCCCTGATTGCATCCAAAAAACTACCAATTTTGCAATATTTGAAGAACTTTGCCTGCATTTTTTAAAGATGTGTTAATTTTTTTTATGCACTGTAATGTAGGAATATGCTATTTTTTTCCTTAGATGAGCAAAAAACTCAATGGTTAAATTACCATTTATGTTCCTTAATCAAAATGCATAAACTTCATTATAGTGATGAAAATCCTATGTCTCCGAAAAATAATTAGAGTGGTGCCCCTGTTGTTGAAGCCCTGGGATCTCCTCCGCCACACTGGGGGATTAGATCTGTGGCTAAATTTGATGGTTGTATGGACGTGTTTATGCATTTCTGTCTTAAAATACAAAGGAAAGTTGTTATCTCATGAAGGAGACATTTTTGGCTGACCTATTTATATGTACATTGTATGTATATCTGTATATTGTGGCAGAAGCTAATCTCCCTAAAAAAATGCATGTCTTAGATATGATAATATAATGCCCCATCCCCCATACTAACAACGACTATTCACCATACAAAATTGCATGTCTAAGGTATCATGTCATGATTTTAACATAGGGGAGAGGACCTAGTAGTTGAGTACCCTAACTTCACGCTTCTAATTATCATATGTGGAAATATCAAATCACTCCCAATTTTTGACAGCAGCTTACTTGGCAAGTCCCCTGCTTATAACTTTTGTTTTTAGGCCACATCATCAAATATGATCCCACAGCAGCATGCTTTTTGTCAAGATGTAGTTGACCAATACTTGTGCATTCACATCATGGGTAGTTGAGCACTGATGTGGCATCACATAATTGGTTGTTTTTTTAGATCAAAGGAATACATGTTGTTTAATTATGGGTAGTCATGTCACAACTATTGGTCCAATAGTGATAAAAATATTGGGCATTATATAAACATATACTACCACAACTATTGAAACCATTCCCCATACAATGATCTTATAAAAACGCATGTCTAAGATCGACATTTGGTTAAACTATTTGGTCGATGGTGGTGATTTTATGTTTGTTATAATGATCTTATGAACAAGCGACAATTATTTTGGTTTGCGATTTTTCAAGTCCATAGAAATGCTTTGGAGATTGATGTTTGAAGTGGAGATGTGGTATCTCAAATGGCTGCCGCTTTGGGTGGTGGATTTTCTGTTGCTTTTGGTGGCTTGGGTGATGCTAGGTGACACTAGCAAATATGGTCTCAAATGGCCTACTATGGGCCCTCTTGAGCTCAAGAACAAGTGTGGGAAAAGCCTGTGCTGGGCGTTGGAACTCTCGCCAAAATTTGAAAAGGGCATATCAAGGTACACAAAATGTCCATTTCTCTCTCTGACTATCTGATTTTTATGGAGTTGGCTATTCTCTCTTCAAAACAACATGTCTAAGACATCATGATCACATACATACCATCACACAAAATGGTACTTAGCATCATATGGGGGGACCCGCTAAGACGAGGAGTTGAACTGATAGGGACATGCTGATGGAATGGGATGAAGATGGCGACCAAATGACACACCATTGGGTATAATAGTAGCCTTTCATGCCATATGCCTATAGACAACAAATGGACTGTTAGTGCTTGCTATGTTTCTGGCCTATTGTATTTTGCAACGAAGGTTTTTTTGTCTCCTGTTCAAACATAAAAGGTGGAGTTCACAGGGAAGAGTCGCAGGTGGGGGATACAGTAAAAAAATGATATTAATGTGACGTGAGTGACAATGCAAACCAATTTCAATTTTATTTTGGTTTCTCACTTGTATAAGGTTTTAAAATAAAATTGAACAAGTGAAGTGTAGGTTGCAAAATGCTATGTGCTTTGAAGAAATTCTTCTTTCTACTGTTGAAAAGTAAAGAGTGGAGTCCACAGAGAGGAGTTCAAAAATGATATGCAGGTGATGGGACCCACAATAGCTGTTAACTTCTCCATTTTGCCCCTTACCATTTTCTGTCATAGATGAACCACTAGCTACGGTGATGGAACCTACATTTTCCTAGCCTTTTCAAATATGTGTCGTTTTTACTGATGTCATTTGTTTTAATTTGAAAATGCAAAAACAAGTTGTAGAAGATTCCGACCCCAACTTCACAAGTTGCAGACAATAAAAAGCCAAATATGAATTTCAAATGGACATCACTCTTTTTTATAGGTTTCTCTATACTATCTTAGCATGTATTGTCAAGACATTTTGTTGAAACTATAATGAAGTAGAGTATAATTTATAAAAAAAAAAATTAATTTAGTACCCTATGTTATTCTTCTAGTGGAATGAGGAAGGGAGGAAAAATAGTATAGGCCAAGTCATCCACTTTATACTGCTTGTGTTATGTTTTTACCATGGTTGCCAAGAGACCAGTATTGGTACTAGTACAAGAGATTGGTACTGGTACGATTGTTTTTGAAAAATAGTTGAGGGGGTACTTGAAGACACCATTTTTTTAATGTAATTTAATACTGATTAATTTACTAACATTAAAACTCAAAATATCATGATATTGTACTTTCAAAACAAGAGTATTGGTAAAGTTTAACATTAACTTTAAACGCACAAATGTCAAAGAGTCAAAGAGTTCATGCTACATATTTGATATTACATATTGAAATTCAGAAATATCGATAGTCTGATAGGTTGATATACATACAAAAAACAAAAAGCAAAAATAAAAAATCTGTTGTCTACACTTCTATGTTATTCATTCCCAAATGCTCTCCAAATGCTTATCACTCTCAAGCCTAGGTTCCCCTATTGGTAGTAGAACTGGAGGTAAATCATTGAGGCTATCTACTTCAACCACTTCATCCACCAAAGCTGTAACTTCTCCATCGGTTGAAATTTGGTCCCATTTGCTGAAGCACCCTTCTTATACCTAGGTTCTAGATGAGAGAGAAGGTGAAGTGAGCTATGAATGTACACTAGGTTGTCTACTTTCTTTGACCCTAATCGGTTCCTCTTTAGTGAAGAAATAATATCTTAAGTACTCCAGTTCCTCTCACGAGATGAAGAGCTAGCTACTTGTGAGAGAAATCTTATTGCAAATGATTGAAATTCAGGGTTTCACCTCCATGGTTCCACCACCACTCTATAGGGTCTTTCTTTGCATGCATATCATATAAAGCTTCCATGGATGAAAAATCACCATGCCCACATGAAAACTTGTTCCTTTGAAAAGCATTACTAATCAATACAAATAAAACTTGCAAGTATTTTGATTTGAAAATAAAATGAGACCTTTGAACTTCCACAATTTTCCAAGCAATTGATTAACTTGATGGGTGTCATGCCACTGTCTAAGTAAAAAATAGATCAAAGTAATTGATCAAGATCACAACACCTAAGGGACAACAATTTAATAAAGGGAGTGATTCTAACAAGGGTAGTGACCCCTTGGAATTAAAGGTATTTAATTAAAATTAAATTAAAGGTTTCAGACCAGCGATTAAGGGAATGTTTGTGACTCTTCCAAAAAGGCAGTAATAGTGAAGAGTTGTGACTCCCAAAAAATTGAAGACATACGGGGAGTATTTCACTTGAGAGGATCATCCAAGGAACACAAATTCAAATATCAATTAAAAAATCCATTATCAAGTATAAAAGCATTCAAGTATTATTCAACGATTGACCTTATCAGTCCATCAATGAATATTAATCAGCCATGTGCATATCAACAATAATCTAGCAAATACATCAAGCAATCGATTTTAAATTCAAGGTAGCCTCTTGCAAATCGGGAGGATGAAATCCCTCTTGGGCCCACGAGAATTGGAAGGATGTAAACCCTTTCATGCTCTAATGAAGTTTGGACGGAAACCCAAATCTTGGTCAAGGAAGACAAAAACCCTCTGTTGCAAGGCCTAAAACCTTTCATGCTCTTTGGCAAGCTAGGGATGAAAATCCTTGGTATTTCCAGAGAATTCACTATTTGATTAATTTGAGTATTGATTATGATTTATTGATCTGAATATTATCTTAATCTTTGATAAAATTATTTTCATTTTTGAGTAAATGTTATTGTATTAAGTAAAAAATCAGGAATATCCCAAAAGGGGACATTACAATGGGTTATATAGACTTAATTGGTTTTATCTGCAAGAACATCTAAAATAAATTTTTAAAACCTGGAGAGCCCCATGAGAGCTATTGAGGAAATCTCTATAACTATTTCATGGAAGCCATGGTTAAACCCTTGCTTTTGTAGTATTAAATGAAAATATTTTACCATTAACTTAAAAACCTTACAACATAAGGGAAAATGGACATTAATATGCCTTATATCATTCTTTCTACTTCACAAAATAAGAAGAATGTAATAGCACAATTAATTTTTTTAAGATGTAAATTAAATTATGCTTCTTCATAGTTTCAAATTTCTATAGAATGAACTAATAATACACATTTAGATACAGTAGAGAAACCTACTAAGAAGAATTATGTTCATCTGTAACTCGTATTTGGCTTTCACTCTTCTACAATTGGATATTTGGGGTTGTCTGCGAATTGTTTTTGAATTCTCAATTTAAAACAAATGATGGTAATTAAAGCAACACATATTTGAAAATCTTGCTCTTCTACAATTGGTCATTTGGGGTTGTCTGTGACTTGTTTTTGAATTCTCAATTTAAAACAAATGATGGTAATTAAAGCAACACATATTTAAAAATCCTGGCTCCCTATGTTATTAATGGCTATGCTCACCAAAAATGGTGAGAAAGGAACTATAGCTACTAGTTTATTGGGACTAAAAATGGCAAGGTCAAAATGTTAAAGTTAGCAACTCTTTTGGGTCCCTTTACCATAACCTAAACATTCAATTTTTTATGGAGAAATGGAAAATGACATGGCATTGCATGTTAGAATCATGACATGATGCCTTAAGCATACAATTTTGTACATACATAGGTAGGTCTTATTATTTGCTGAGTATTTCTTTATCGTAGTTTCATTACAATAAAAAATGTGAAAAAGACAAAATATATGAAATTAGCAGCAATATTCAACAAATACTAGAATAAACATAAGACTGCCACAGGTAGCAGGAATAAAAGCCAATAAAAATTGAAACCCTTATAAGGAGTAAAAGCAAATATTGAAGACTTATATGTATATAGGGGAGAGGGGCCTATAGTGGAGCACCCTAACTTCGCGTTTCTCAAGGTCCTATGTAGAAATTTCAAATCACTCCCAGTTCTGTACAACAGTTTATTTGGCAACTCGTGCTTCTATATTTCGTTTTAGGGCCACATCATCAAATATGATGCCACATCAGCATGCTTTTTGTTGAGGTATCCAAAAAGGCCCCCAAAAAAAGGATAGTGGTGCACTAAGTCATGTTTTATTTGTGCGCTGATGTGGCATCACATGATTTGTCACTTTGCATACTTTATGGATAAGAAGTGTTTTGCAATTGGATATTAAAGTTCTCCACTATGGGGCCCACTGAGGACTACTTCTATCCCCACTATTGGACCATGCTCCATTAGGGGCCCTCTCCCCTATGTGTGTGTATACATATATACTCCAATAAATGCAAACAAATTTTAACTCACAACTGTGTATGTATGTATGTATACTCCAGTAAATGCAAATAAATTTTAACTCGCAACTGTGTGTGTATGTATGTATACATACACAGTTGCAAGTTAAAATTTGTTTGAATTTATTAGAGTATATATATATATATATATCTCAAGGTTTCATAGCTACTAGATTCTTGAGCTCAAGACAAGATTTTTCATAGCTAATAGATTCTTGAGCTCAAAACAAGATTTTTGCAGCCTTTCAAACAAAAATATCAGTTGAGAGTTAAAATTTGTTTGAATTTATTGGAGTATATATATTCATTTCAAGGCAGTAAAGGCACATCATTCACTCAATTCGAAGAATTCAAACATTCCCTTTAGCCCATTCTAGAGGAAGCAAAATGTGCATTTCCCAATCCTAGGTCTTTGCATTTATCTCACACACATACATTGCTTGTTTAAGCTTGCAAATGTTTCTTGTGGTACAAGCAGTGTCTACTTTATTCATTAGAACCTAAAACCAAGGAGATAACATACCTAATTTGTTTGAGACATATCTTGTGAATTTGACCAGGTCGGTATGATTTGGTACTTGCTTAAGATGTGAATTTATTCCTCCAACAGTGGATTGATGGGATCTCAATTTGAAGGTTAGGTTAAATTCTCTCTATCTGCTTTTGAAATAAGGGAGAGGGGCCAATAGTCCTGCGGGGTTCAATAGTCATGCAATCAATTGTGATTATTCATATCAATACTAGAATAAATTAATATTATATCTAGTATATATTCATTTCACATATTAATCAAAATATTACCAAATATGTGACATTATGGGACTAATAGTTGTTCAAGTAAAAAAAAACATAAATACATTCATGAACAAGTGAAATAAATATTTTTCGGTCTCAAATAAAATATCTATACTATCTGCTATAAGTGTGTGATTTATAAAATTAAATGCTCATTTGATAAAATAAGACACTCATTTAAACAAGTATTGTTATTATAGTGAGCAAATATTGTTCTTATGTGTACAACTATTGGGGTAGCAATGTAAAAGCATTGGAATATTTATATTAATAGTTTGTCCTATCACAAATATAAAAGGTGAGCATAATAAGTACCATGTATTTTTTTCAATAAATGTGAAGGATTTTCAAAACAATTTAGTGTTCAACTATTGGTCCATTTTTGTTTGATATAAGTTGTAATTTAAATAATTATGTGTTGTTTTTATAACAACAAATAGTTTTTATGTGTTCAACTATTGGTCCATGTGTGTTGAATATAAAAGCTAGAGATAACAAAGATTTATGGTTACCAAATTGTATTTGGTCCATTTAAGTTCATATAAGTTTATTTTAAATAAAAATATGATATTCTACAAGCAACAAATGATATTTTTTTGTTCGACTATTAAGGGGACCATGATTAAGATTTGGTCGAATCTTTAAAAAGTCACGATTTGGACACTTCTTAGGAGATGTGTTGATGTGGCAAGTTGCATGATGAGTCACGCCTTCAAACCCTAGTTATAGATAGATAAGAGGCTAGTCCACATTTCAAAAAAAAATGAAGGTCCTACGATATTCCAATCAATCGCTACATGCTGATGAAGTTAGCCCGCATGACTACTGCCCCCTCTCCCCTATATATATCTGTCTTTGAGAAGATTTTGTTATGTGACAAATCCGGTGGAATGATTAAAGGAAGGTGAGATTGATTGAAATGAGAGGATTTAATGTTTATGAGGAATAATTGGCTAGGTCTAGCTCTATTGTATTTATTTGATTGGTAAAAGAATATGTCTATGACCACTGACTTTAATGGCAGGCTACTTGGCAATGTTTTTTCTGACAGGTATTTTTTTGGGTACAGAACTTCTTAATCAGAGAATTGAAAGATTCTGTGCACATAAGAATTGATGACACTGCAACTCTTATTGCCAAGTAGCCTGCCATTAAAAGATTCTTAGTTGCTGTGTCATCAATTCTTAATGTCATCCAATCAAATAAATACAATATGATATATATATATATGTATGTATATGTACATATATATACATACATACATATTTATATTTGCTCCAATAAATTCAAACAAATTTTAACTTGCAATTGATATTTTTGTTTGAAAGGCTGCAACAATCTTGTCTTGAGCTCAAGAATCTAGTAGCTCTGAAACCCTGATATTTTTATATCTACTTTTCATTTACTGTGAATAGTTTGAAGCAGCAGCTGTAGGAAGATTGGTTTTGGTTTGTCATTTAAAAAAAAAACTGCTTTGGTAGGGTTTCGTAATATTTTCCCCCGAACTCTGCTCATTTTATCTCATAAGGATCTCTGAAAGCATGACACAATTGTGCAGAATCTTGAGGTAAGTTACTTGCCATGGCTTCGGTGAGTTTTTTGTGGGAATCTGTAAACAGCCAGATCATTTTTTGTTGTGTTTTATTTCATTCTAAAACAATTCTATTGTTATCTGTTAAATGAAGGCATTGGTTCTGCGGTATGATCTATGGCTGTTTTCATATATGATATTATTGTAATACCCTACATACAGATATTTTGAACTGTGAAATAAATTTTATGTTTATTTGGTGGTTAAATTTTTTTGTATATTTTCGTTTCTTTGTCCTTGAGGTTATTTTATGACAAATTTCCTTACAGAACTGAGTTAGTATTGAATGGATACCAGCTACTGCCAATGCTGTAAATGCAATGGTTGCCAGAGCTATTTTCACATAGAGTGAATAGTTGAGATGGGACCGTCTTCATATGTTAAACTTATTGCAGTCTTTTTCACAAACCTTATACATTACAGCATATTTCTTCAAAGTTTTGTGCGGCACATTACTGGCTCTTGTACTTTACAGACCAAATGTCACAAGGCAATGGATTGGCATGACATAAAATGACTAAAATTTTAAAACATTATGTTGAATGAGTGACAAATAGCTTAGTTTTCCAGATGGGTACATCCTCTCACATGGTTGGTTTCTTAATTATGGTGTCTGTACTTTACTAGTTGTGCTCGAAGCAGTAAAAGTGTGAATGCATTGGTCTATACTGATTGATGCACTTTTTAAGTGTGTTCAAAGCTTTTTGTGAAATAACTGGAAATAGTCCTATGTATACATTGAATACATTCCGCTGGCTTAAGAATTTTCTTTTTAATATAAAAAGTGAATGCTTTTTTGTCAGTAGGATGCTTTTGTTTGGACACTTTGAAGTTGAGCCTGATACCTTCGCCATACTTTTCAGGTACCCTACAAAGTAGGTCGATCCTACTGTTATACTGGATTGCTAACATCTTGGTTTGCTATAGAAGATTTTTTGCAATGGTAAAGAAAAATGGAGCTCTGCGCCAGTTGTATCAATTTGTTTTTGTGTATATATTTTCTATATCTCAGGATGGATGGTGGCAGCAACACGTTTTGTTTGTTTTGTCATTTGTGTACACTTGGTTATGAATGCTCTTAATATTCAACACTAAGTTACTTGAGTAGTAAAAGTAAGCCATTCATTGCAGATTTCTATTTGCTATGGTGAAGAAAAATGGAGATCTGCACCATTTGTATCAATTTGTTTTTGTGTGTATATTTTGTGTATCAAGGATGGATGGTTGTATTAGCATATTTTGTATACGTGACTGGTTATGTGTTAAATAATTTGAGCAATTTAAAATGAATTGAACATCACAAACAGCAGATAAAAACAGAGCACAATACAATAAATGACACAGATTACTGGTTCGCCAATATGACTACATCCATGGGGAAGGCGGGCACAATATCTTTGTTGTAGAAGAGCAGCAAATACAAGTACATCTGATGATTATTACAATTAACAATCCCCAATATATAGAAGTGATTTGGGGAATGGAGAAATTGAAAAGGCATGGAATGTGAAGGGGCAGAGTCTGTTGGACTTTACATACGCAACATTATGAACTATCTTAATATTCAAGACTATAGTATTGGAGTAGTAATACCAACCTATTCATTGCAGATTTCTATATGAATCTTGGTAGATTGCACCTGCTTACAAAGTGATGCAGAATTCTATGTACTTAAATATTTCCTAAAACATACTAATATTTAAGGGGTATTTTCAAACAGGGCTTAAATAACATGCTTCCTTGGAAAGCCCTAAAGGCTAGGACCAATGCGAAGGGGCAAGTACTGTGTGCGATTTGGATATAATACAGTAGATATTGAAGGCCATTGCAATTTACAATAATCTTGCTTGACACATGTTTTTAAGCTAGTGATCTTGCAGAGATCTGCAGATAATGATCTCTCGTCATTGTAAATCTTGTACTCTCATATGCTGATATTTTTAAACAACTGTCATTAATCCCAATAAGCTTCAAATCCCAACCAAAAACTTTGAGCGTGTGTTAAATATTTCTAGGAAAGCAATCAATCAAAAGAAATTTTCGCCATCCATTTCAATTGACAACACTTGATGTCTTATTTGCTACGCACTTCTTAACTTCGTTGGCTTCCATGCCAACGAACTGAACCCTAGAATATTGTGCACAATTTGATGAAAGGTATTAACTGCCCTTTTGTTTTGTCTTTAGTTCATGGAATGCAGTCAAAAGCAATGATTAGTTCATTTCAATATGGCTGTGTGTTCTCTGAATGGAAATAAGAATGTCTGTCCAGCCTATACAGAATTGTTGCGTAGTAAAATTGTTAGTTATATACTTGTGGTTTTATAGAAAATTGTTAATTACATACTTGTGGTTTTAGCATAAACAGAAATATGTTAATAGAGAGGAATCTTGATTGCAGACTATTAGCCACAACCGTAGATATTTGCAATTACAATCTAATATTTAGAAATATTTATGGTAACATATGCACAGAAAACATAAAATCTATAAATAGAGAGTAATCTCAGTGGCCAACTATTAGCTAATAGCTACAATAACATAGGTTTTTGCAATTACAATTTACAATTAAGAATCTTAAATCTAGAAAAGAATTGAAGTTTGTTCTTTTAGTTTTCTATATGATATACATCAAATAATGCAAGATCATCCGGGCTTATAGACAATCCCACGTCACCAAATATATTTAGTTTCTATTTTCTGTTTTTTTTCCAGTTTTAGTACTTTTTGTTGTTTTGTAGCTTTGTTGTCTTGCTTCACAAGAGATGCTTTTGAAAGGTCTCAATGTTGCAAATGTAAATTAGATTTGTTGTGCTGTAGAATGTCTATGGATGGTTTCCAAATTATTTTCATGATGTTACGGGATTTGTTTTCCATGAGTTTATAAGTGGTTTTCAAAAGTGTTTAATTCAAAATGTTTCAAAAACTTCTAAGGGGGACTTTGTGTTATTCTACTACAAAATTGTACGTTATTTTGCTATTGGATAATGTTTTATTTAGTTACAGGCGGATTGTGAAATTCCAGTTTTAGGAGTGCTATATTTAAGTATTATTCCTTGGTATGAAGTGGTGACAGAGATTGACCAAAAACATCACACAATCAGAATCCAGAAATAGCAACAACATTGACCAAAAATTTATTTCTGCTATTCAAGTTCAGTAACATATTGTTTTAATCAAATTTGACAATTATTATTGCCTTTGGCAATAATTGAATAAAGGTTATATTTTAAATCCTCAATGTAATCGCCTGGCATCATGCCCTCTTTGCATTCAAAGGAAATGAGTTTGGCTTACTCGTAGCGATCTTCTTGCTTTAGAAAATCCATTCAGTTTGAAGAACTTTAATCATTCATGACATATGGCTAGTGGCTTGAAAGCCCGATTTATTTATGCCACTATTATGGCCAAATGCAATAGTCTTTATGCTATGGAACTGTCTATTTTCTTGTGGTTGACTTATCTGACGTGGCGACTAATTTGTTGGAGGTCGAACCTTATTAGATCTTCCTATTTTGTTGGGAAATTATGCCTCCATGGTTGTATGGTTGGTATTGTTCAAGGTTTTTGATAGCGACCATAATTCTCCTATCTTTTTCATGATGGACTCCTCCATTCGTTTAGCATGGCGTTTGATCATGGGAGGTGTTTGTTAGTTTATTTTGGCCATTTTATTGGCAACTAATTATTTCTTGTTATTGGTTTGTTATTGGTTTGTTTATCTCTTCCTGACATGACTTTAGCTTTTTGGCTTCTTATTTCTTCTGAGGGCAGTTACATCCTTAAGGTTGCATGCTATCTGATTGAGAGCTACATCGACTTGTCGGTTGCATGATTCATTTTCTCCACGGGTTGATATTTTCTTTCTTATGTGGATTTATTATTATTCCTTAACCATTACAATTCGTGGCTTTCTCTATTTTGAATGGCG
>VDFB02000003.1:564755668-564793835 GCA_007258455.2 Sequoia sempervirens | reverse complement strand
TATTAATTAAATACCTTAGGGATTTGGCAGAATTAAATATATTAATTAAATAATACTAATATTACTTAATTAACTCGGATAAGAGGATGTTTAGATGAAAAGTGATAAATTTGGATAAATTAAGTGTCCAAATTTGGATGTCTACACTTCAGAATTCATATCTTTCTTGTATAAACAAAATGGCAAGGAGATAAGGGAGACATTTGATAATATTACACCAAGCAATGAGGAGCAACTACTAAATCATTTGAAATTAACTGTGGATAGAGAAATTGCTAACATGACCCCCGATAAAGGAAGGAAAATGTTAGAGGATGTTGGAGTTATGATCTTTCCAGGGCTGGATTTGAACTTTGCATTGGTGTTTGATAGTTTCTTTAAGGATAATAGTGCCACACACAAGCTTAGTCCAGAGGGGGTGACAAAAATATATGTTGGATCCAAATATAACCTAGATGAAGGATCACTCATGATATGGGCCTTGTATCCACCTCATAGAAAGTCAGCAGTGATTGATACTAAGAAAGCATTTGGACATGTCATGACTCTGAAGGTTGGAGAGGTAGATCCTATGGTGACTGCAAACATTGGAATTAATGTGGCAAAACTGAATAAAGCCCAAATACAAATATTGATAAAAGAAAAGGAAATGTACAAAATGAATAATGAAAGGATCATGAGAGAAAATGATTGTTTGAAGGACATGCTAGGAATCACAATGGGACCTCCTAAATTTATAACACATGGTGAAATATCACAGGTAAAATACCATTGGGAGGAGTCAACTGCATATTCACAAGGTAAATATGATACACTTGTTGCAATAATCAAAAAAATGCAGGCCAACTTAACGATTTGGTTGAATAAGCTATGGGGAGCATATTCAAAGAACCATGTTATAGGGTAGGAGCACAAGATAATTGATGGAAGGATTCAAGAAAAGTTTTGAGAATTAAATGAAAGAGATGTTTTTGATAGTGTGGCCATTGGTATGGGTAACCAAATTATAAAGAAACACAGGGACTATTATGAGGAACTACGAGAAGATGCAAAGGGGCTGGTTGATGTTACGAATATGGGACTACCTACACTATTTGAAGATGGAGAAAAGTTCTAAGAGAAAGCCAAGTGGATCAAAGAATGTGAATTGATGCTGCAGGGAATTCTAGAAAATGCTACTGGGAAGGATTCGACATTGGACAAGAGCTATGAGCACAATGAAAGGATGATAAAGGTGGAAATATTGGCCAGGAACGCATTAGGAGACGTCGATACTCATGAACGATAGGATTATCTAGACCATTTATCAAATGTTCATCTATGGCTAAATAGAGCCTAATCTCTTGTTTTAATTAGTTAAGTAAAATAAAACATTTGTGAAGGGATGTGTCCCTTCCAAGTTTTGATGTATTTATATTTGTTCCATAGTAATGCAATAGATATAGGTGTTAGGAGATATTCAATAGATAGATTTCTAGCAAAATGCTTTCATATACAGAGACTCAGATGCATGTATTTTGGTGGAGTAAATGGAGATATCTAAGTTGTAGATTAAGATTTTGGTATCAGTTGTTTGTTAATTTTATGCAGTTATTTGATTGTCTCCATTTTGATGCTTCTCTATAGTTTAAATTGATATAACAAGTTTATACTCAGTTTATCATTGTACATTTGCTATATATGTGTGATTTGGTTATTTGGTTCTCTCAAGTAGGGATTAAAATATTTTAATCAATCACAACAATTGGGAAGTGTTAGTTGGATTAATAAGAAGAATCACATAACTAGAATTGCCATTCTATCTCAAGAAGAGTTTTTCAATTATTCACTTGCACGTTTACACAAGTTGTAAATAATTTATGTGCCTGACAGTTTGAATTATTGTCATTATTGAAATCCACATTTGCAGATATTCATTAGACTCCATATACCCAATAAGGCATTGGTCTCCCCTTGTATTCTTTTATAATTTTCATTATTCTTATTTATTTTACACTTACATTTACAAATACACATACATATGCATTTACTTTTTTCATTTATTTCTCATGTAGTTTAATAGTTTGATTGATTTCATATTATATGTGTTGAAAACTTTAGAATTTCAATTACATTAATTTATGGATATGTTGTATTTATAACACTACAAAACCATATGCTCTTTTCATTTAACACTTGCATTTAGAAATACACATTTATATACATAGATATAGATTTCTTTAATGATATGTTGCATTTATTGCTCTAGGAGAGCATCCAGTGATTGCATTTACATTTACATTTAAAAATACATATACATACATACATACATATATATGTGTGTGTGTATCATTTATATTCATTGTTCAAAAAAAACCCATTAGGTTTGCACATTGATGAAAATTCATAAAATCAGGTCTCCCATACATATTTTATTGAAACCTAGGCTTGAACCTCTCATTTCACATGCTTTTCTTCACAAAACTCTTGATGACAACAACTATACCTTCTTTATTTCTCATCCTACACCCTATTCATGCATCCTATAATTACAACAGTATCCATGGGGCCTTTAACACAAGCTACAATAATCACAAAAAGTGTAAGAGTCCCTTTATATCATGTTTGGACTACAAAACCCTCAAAAATAGGTTAACTGGGATGTATGCAAAGAAATGAAGCTTTCTAACTCAAATCAACAACTTAAGACCTCAAATCAGATTCAAATCAAAGCTAACACATATCTTCACGACATGGAATTTATTTCACATCAAAATATGGCTACATGTGAACGTACAATGTTGCATAATAGGAAAAATACAATTTTTTTGAAGAAAAACACAAATTTTCGAATGTCAAGAGCTTGTATTTTAAATCTTGAACCATCGACAACCATTACAATAATCACTTTATGCCTTTTAAAGGATTTTAAACCTCAACCACTAAACAACCACCTCTACAACTAACTTTTTAATATTTTATGATCACATGAAACATAAAACACACTAATTTCAAGGTTGTTAACATCACTATTGAAATGTTTTAATTTTTTGACCTTTCAAACATTAAAGAGTACATCATTAAATTAATTATGTAATAGCATAAAAATTAAAAACATCATGAATTAAATATGTAACCACATAATTCAAATATAATTCTATCAAGAAATTAATATCAAATAGATAATATAATCGCATAACTCATACAATTCAATGCCATTGATTTTCTTCTTCATCCAACTCTTTGTCTGTATCATCCAATATAGATTCGACATTGTAAGGATTGGTCATATCATCATCATCATCATTGATATCAGTTTTGATAATGTCATCATCCACATAGATATCATCTTCATGAACATTAACTCCTACATCATCATGATCTAGTTCCTCCTCTTTGACATCTTCGTCATAGACATCATCAACTAATTGTTGATCCTAATCATCATCTACATCATCTTCTAGTTCTTCAGTATCTTCTTCTTCCACCACATTATACTTTACTAGCCTTCCTCTTGGATCATGTCTAACAACAAATGACCAACCCAGTTTACCTAGAACCTCTGAGTAAAATGCTTGCTCACATTGGCTTGGAAGAACATAGGGCTCATTTCTAGCTCGCTTGCTCGATCTTGTATCAACCATGGTAAATCCATTATCATGTTCAATAACAGTTCTCTCAAGATCATTTTCATTCAATTGTAACATGTACCATAGGACGGTGAACAAAATTAATCTGAAGGACTTAAAGTCACACTCAAGTATATCATCCAAAATCCCATAGTATCAATTTTCTGAGACGTCTAGATGTATGTTGCTTCTAGATGAAACATTAGTCACTTCAAAGACTGCAATTATACTAGAATCACAAGTTTTCTTTGTGTCATCCAAATTTTTGATTCAAATTTTATGACCATTGCACCACATAGCCTTGTGGTGTTTCATCTACAATATGTCAAACATGTGAAAATTATTGCAATATCATTAGTTGATAAACATATTTACTCTTGGTCGAATGTATGCAAAAAAAACAATCTTGACATATATATACATCAATATAATTGAAAATAATTAAATAATATGGGTGATTAATATATTTATACGTACTTGTTTATCTTTTAAACCATATGCTAAATCAATTTCCCTTTGTGCAACATTGGAATCTCCATTACGATGAACTTCTTTAACCAATGAAGCTACACCTTCCCATGTTAATGCACAACTAGATTGTTGACATCATTCAATACATACCATCATCCAATCAAGATTGTTTGTGACATACAAATGTAGTGCATCCCACTCTCGACCAACTGTATCAAAAAAAATTGAAATTCACAAACAACGTATAATTAGTTAAATACCACAGTAAACAACCTTAATTTATAATTGATGTATATTGAATATTAATAATTAAATAAGTACAATATACATAAAAACCATATGTAAAATTTATTCCAATTAATCTCCATGACCATCTTATAATTACCTCTCACTTTCCTCAATCTACCTTTCCAAATCAAGTACTCCCCTTCGAATTTGATGGAGTTGGGACCCCAAATGTGATCTACATGGATCTTTTTTACAAAGTTAGGAAGATATTCACTAATTTACACCATGGTCTGGTATACCATATATCCCTCCACCATAGAACCCTCAAGATGTGCTCTTTGTCTAACCAAAGCCTTAAAAAATTTGAAGTGCCTCACAACCATCCACATTGATCTTGTGTGTATAGGTCCACACAATTCAATCTCCTCAACTTGGTGTACGAGGTAGTGTTCTTGTGCATTGAAAAATGTCAAAGGTAGACACTTTTTCATTTCACACATTACATGAGGATTTTTTCTCTTCCAATAATTTATATCTTCTTTATGGATTTCTTTAGATGACAACCATCTACAAGTGATTCAAGACGCAAATATATTAATGAGATTTAACAAAAATATATAGTATATTACATAACAAGTAAAACAAATGGCAATTATAAGATGTATAGAACGAATTGAAGAAATATCGCTACTTACGTCATGTATTTTCCAAGATCATATATAACTTGCTTGACATTCTTGTCAAAGTTGTCTAGGAGAGATAGAGGTAGAACGTACTGTAATAATTATAAAATGATCTTTTCATTATTTTTTCAAAAGTAGTAAACATAATCCATTGAAAAATACATGCATTATACAAGTGTATATAATATACCAAAATAATTACCTTAATGAAGGTATGCCAATCATGCATTTTCATCCCTGACCCAAATTCACCTTTCTTTGTTATTATATTGTTTATATTTGCAGCAAATCCTGTGAGAAATCAAATGTTTTGTATGACTTCTTTTATAGCATTGTTTTGTTGCTCCATTAATAACCAAGGAAGGGCACTTATATTAATTTGGTCTCCATCGCTATTTAATTGAATGACATTTTTTATTGCATGATTGGTTTCCTGAATGTCACTACAAATTTTGACAAATTTTTCTTTGTCATGCCTTCCATCCAATATTTTTCATAACGTTTCTGTTATATTCTTTCTGATATGCATTGTATCAAACCAATGCACAATTTGTAGCTGCTCATAGTAGGGAAACCTACTAAATTATCTGGGATAACTTTTCCATCCATGTGGAAGCTAACCATTAATGCCTTGACGACCTTCATGAAGCATCTGAGTTAAACAAATTAATGACAATCATTTTCAATTACAGCACGAGTAAACACAACACAATATAAAAATATAAATTCAAAACATATCATAAATGATAGATAAAAAATTTGATCTGATGTATAACCTTGATGATTAATTCTATTATATTCCAACTTCCATAGGCAAGGTGTCATTCTTCATAGTTTTGATGTAGTCTCTTATTTCCCATTGAAAAGATGTTTTTTCAGTAGTTCGATACTTATAATTTCTATGGAGGAAGTGCCTATACTCATCAAAACCTACTTTCCTAAACTTATTGAATGACGAGATTTCATCTTTGGACCACAAATTGGACATGCAAATTTCCCTTTGTTTGAAGACTTGCAAGATCATATATAATTGGATTAAATAAGCCAATTTTTATAATTATATATAATGAATAGATTATTTAAAAAAAATGCATGATGTCTACTTCATAAAATTAAATATTGTTAAAGTGCAGTCGAATATTATAACATACCACAAAAATGTGTTAGCCTTGTGGCATCATGAATTGTCCATACAAGCATTGCATGGAATTGAAATTGTCTTTTTCTTATTGGTCTAGAGACGTCATACATAGTGACACCATTCCATAACTTTAGTAACTCATCGGTAAGAGGCTCAATATATACATTCACATCTTTAACTTGATACTTACCTAGTTGAATGAACATAAACATTACATAATTATTATAACCATTTTACTACAATATATATAAATTAATGTACATGACTATTGAATAACAAAATATAAGTCATTATGCAACAAATAAGACAAATGAGATACTACTACGTTAAATAAAATTGATGTAAACAAATACTTGGAACAATCATTGACAACATTATGTGCTCCCTCTTTATTGACATCCATGGAGGAATGTTATTGTTGATAACAAAAATAGGCCACATCGAGTAAATAGATCTCAACTCTCCAAATGGATTGACACTGTTCGCTACCAATGAAAGCTTGAGATTACGAGGTTCTTCTTTAAAGTGTGGCCATTTTTCCTTCATGTCCATAAATGTAGAACCATCCGCAGGAATTCGAAGAATGTCATCTCCACTTCTATTCCATGCATGGTAATCCATAAATTGCGCTAAGCTTTTGCACCTAAATAATCATTGCATACATGAAATAATGAGAATATAATGAAGAACCTTGTGAGGCACCTTTTTTGTTAGTTGATCTATTTGATATCTATTGATATGAAATTCTAGGCATTCTATTGCAAATTCATGTTGTTTATGATATATAATATGATAATTGGGACATGCATCTATTGCTTGATACTCCATTCCGATATCTTTCATAATGCCAGATAAATCTTGGTATGAGCGAGGTGAAATATTTGATGGTGGTAACAAAAATTCACCAATCAATCTACAACAAAAAATAATTTGTTAATATAAAGAATATTAATGGTACATATTTCATCCTTTATTTACTAGTGATGAACTAACAACAATTAAAATAGATGAAAAAATATGACATATATGGCATACCTTAACATCCCTGAGATTGCTATGTTTGATAAACCATTCATAACCATCAAGTTCAACAACAATACAACAAAGAGGAGTTATTTGGGAGCCTTCATAAAGGGGCTCGTATGCCTTCTCAAGTACAAGTAAATCATGAACATCATCAAAGTCATCTTGATCATCATGATTAGCTCTGCCACTACATGTGTCATAGATTAATGTATTTGTACCATCATCTTCAATTGTGTTTTTTGGCGCATGATCATCTTCTTACATAGGATCATTAACTTCATCTTCGATAGTCACAGCTCCATGTTCGTCCACTTGCAAAACCACATTCTCTGGGCCGTGATAATCCATATCATGTGCCCTAGGGTGCCCCACCTTTATAATAATGATAGACAAAAATAAACCATGATCATGATCAAGTGATTTTATATATATATATATATATCATGTTAAAATGATATAAACATTTACAAATTCAATCAATATAAACACATATAATGAAAAAATTATCAATGGATGATAATCATGCCCCCCTTCAACATGACCATGTTGCCTACAATGTTTCTTAACTGTTGTGATTCAAAGTCGTCTTGTCTTTAAGCCCTTGCAATTATTGCAAGGACAATTACATTTCCCATCACCCTTTCTTTTCAATCTAGACCACAATATACCAAGTGTCTCTTCATTTTGTTCTAGACTAATATTATCTGACATGATTTTTCTTTTCCAAGCTTGAATATTTAGATCTTCAAAAAATATCAAACTCACACTCCAATAATTTTTATTCATAGACAGGTCAGAAAATCTAATAATTCTGATATTTTACACCAAAAAAATCGGCATGCAACCACCCCTGCAAAAGAGAAGATTGTTTGAAGTTATGACCCCAAAAATCACTTTAAAATGTTAATTCCAAAAATTATTAAATTCTGATTTTACTATGATTTCCAACCGTTAGACTCCTAAAATCAAAATATTGAACTTGCACAACAAAATCTGAAAATGCAACTTTGAAAATGCACAAGTCTAAAAAAGAAATCTGATGAGATGTTGCTTTAAAAATGATTTTCAAACTTGGAAGTACAAATATGACTTCACAAATGAATTATGGGAAAGGACAATGACTACCCTCAACCTGGCGATAACTTCTTGAATTTTTTCTGATTTTTCCCAAGAAAATTGTCCTTAGTTCTCCACAAATTGTCATAACTATAGCAAATTCACAAGCAGAGAAAATTCGTAAGTATAGCAAAACGTTGTCACAATAAATAGTTGAGCTCAATTTTTATTTATATCGGCCTCAATTTTGACTTCACATGTTCGTCAAAATTTTGATGAAAACTCTTTGTCACAATTTTGATAAAAAAATAGGTTCGTCAAAATTTTGATGAACATCGGGGATAAAATTAAAAAAAATTGAAAATTACACATTAAATATTACTAGTACCTGACAACACATCTAATTATCCATCTTTTGTCAGAAAATTTCATCAGATTTTGCAGTTAAATGAGTTAGTGTGCTATGATGCTAAGATGCTAAATGATTTTATGCTGAATTGCTTAAATGCTAAGATGCTTGATTGCTTTTCTTGCAAAGTAAGTTTGCACAAAGATGAGAGATTCTGAATGCATTTCCTGTTTTAGAAGGCTGTATATATGGATTTACGACAACACATTGTGATGGGGCAGCACAACAAAGGCTTGGATTCAATCTGAAGAATTGAATGGTGAGAGATTGAAAAGCTTGAGCTGATTATGGGAATGGTTTCTCCCCATGAAAACATCAGGCCAGATGATAGGAAGAATTAGAGAAATGAGGTTAAGAGGATTGCCTACAAATTTGTCTCCATAACTTTCCCGTGAATACCAGTTAAATTAAATTGGATATTTGATATCTAATTTGGTAGGTGAGTGAATAGAGGAAATTTCCCTTTATGCCTTTATTTGAATAATTTATGATTTTATTCAAATTAGTAAAAGGGGATAAATAATTTAATAAAATAAACAATAGAATTTGTTTATTAAATAAATATAGAAGAGTTATGATAATTAAAAAAATAAGTATTTAACTTTGTTTAATTAATTAAGATTGAATAATGTGATAATTAAATAACAAAAACTATTGAAGTTGTATATTTAATTAAAATTGAAGAATAGGAGAATGAACTATAAATACATATTTCTATTTATTTAATAGTAGAGGAAATTAAGGTAATTAATCAAATAAGTTGTATTTAATTAATTAGATTAGCTAGATCATTTTTAGGTGTATACATTTTGCCCCTCTTTGAAGTGATGTGTTTACACATTGCTTCAAAGAAATATTTGATGTTGCTGCTAGTATCGACGAAAAAAAAATTCGGAATGCCCCATACATTGATTTTTCAAGTGATGATGAATATATGCCCCCTTGGGAGATAAATTAATGAATTTTTTTATTTTTATAATTTTTGAAAGATTTGATGATGTTTCGATGAAGATTTGATGGTGAAATAATTTATCTCACGATAAAGAATGTAGAATATTGCCCCTAGATGAATTTGAATTAATCTCTCAAAAAAATTAATTAACCCCATAAAAATTCCATAAAAAATAACCTATAAAAGGTCAAAAAGGTCATTTTCAAACTCATTTGTGCATTTGAGTTTTGAAATTTTGAGAGAGCAATTTGTGCAATTTGGAGCAAGATGTCGATTCCCTACCATACTCATTGGTTCGAGTGTGTACGACGTCACGACCACCTGATCGTCTATGGACCTCTAGTATGTACCTGTTAACTCCCTTGGTTTGCATGATTTCCTTTTTTTTTGTGTGTTTTTTCAGGTTTGAAATTTTAAGTTTATTTTAGCGCTTATGCATGCCGCAATAGCACTTTTTCTTTTTGTTCTAGTGCTTCCAACATTTTAGTGCTTAGGTCAAATATTTTAGCACTTAGGTAGGATTTTTTAGCGCTTCCAATGTTGTGGCACCTAGGATAGATAGTTTAGTGCTTTGAATTTCTGTTTTAGTGCTTTTAGTAGATTAGCGCTTAGGATAATTTTTTTTGCACTTTTACCTTTTGTTTTAGCACTTTCACTTGTTTAGCGCTTGGACCCAATAGTTTAGCGCTTTGCCCTAATTAAATAACACTTCTGATGAAGTGGTGCTTTGACCGTCTGTTATGGTGCTTATGCATGATAAAATGGCACTTTTGATGTTTTAGCACTTTGAAACTCTGTTTTAGCATTTCTAAGTCAGATTGATTAAATTTATCAAATTTATCCTTGATTTGTTGATTTTCGATCGTGTCATCATTTGGTTTGATATGATCGATGAACCTAGTCAAGTAGATGATGTCAACCTCATGATAGGTGAGGTTTGATGATTGATTTGATGATAATTATCCTCATGATAGGCGAGGAATAATTAAAATTTGATTGATGAACCTCATGATAGGTGAGGTTGATTTGATGTATTGACCTCATGATAGGCAAGGTTCAATGATGTTTGATGATTGACCTCATGATAGGTGAGGTTCAATGATGTTTTCTCACAAGATTTAATGAAAATTCTCACCAAGAGTTGATTAGGTTTGATAGGATATTTGATGTTTTGATGATTTTTGACAAAAGAGTACTGAATTTGAATATTTCATGATGATTGGAGGTGTTGGCGAACCTCCAAATTAGAGAGTGATTCGCTCAGACATTTGAGTTGATAGGATAGCTAGCCTAGCCTGAGACATCTATCATTACACATTGTGGATTGTCTTCTTTACTAGACATGCCCCAAATTAGGATTAATCGAGGTCTCTTGACAACGTTAGCGGAGAGGTGGCATAGTGAGCATAACACCTTCCACCTAGCTACTGGCAAGATCACAGTCACCCTAGAGGATGTCTAGAGGATTCTACAAATTGCAGTTGTGGGGGATATTGTTGTTTATGATTCATTAGAGCAGGGTGGTTTTGATGCTCTTCGAAGGGTGTTTCAGGATGTCAGGATTGTTGGTATGTGGATTTTTTGGCATGAGATGGTTGATGCATACGCCACTTTTTTTATTGGATTCATTAGAGGGTTCCTTTGTCCTAATCACAGGTCAAAGGATTCTCTATTGGTTTGGGTCATGTGCTTGAGAGTATGGTTATGCACTGGACTAGATACACTTGGGGCATGTGCATGCTTGCCCACCTTTATCATGATTTGCATTCAGTGAAGTACCTTGGAGGTCAGAGTTTATCGACCTAAGTTACTTTACTTCAAGTGTGGGCGCAAGAGCATATTGTTGTTAGACAACCAGTGATGGTGAGGCAACGTCCTGCTAGGTGATCTTATGTGCATAGATATGTAGGTCAACTTACTCAGCCTAGACTGGGTAAGTTAGATCATTGGTGTAGATTTCTTGATGATATGGAGACTGTTACTTGGCATCCCTATTTGGATTGTGAGCATTGGGACAATGATGGCGTGCAGTTGCCATTATTATGTCAGTCTTTCATTTTGATCGGGCATACGTAGTGGGTGTTGGAGATATTTCTACTGAGACGAGTGCTTCATCAGTATGACATCATTCAGGGTATTCCATAGGGTGTTTCCCACTATGCTCGGCGACAGTTGGATTCTACAGATTGGAGGCCTGGGTTGTCATATGATGTGGTGGTGCAGGAGTTCCAAGCTTTATAGCCACTTGTGTGCGAGATCCAACCAGATATTGTGGAGCCTCTAGTGATAGAAAATTATGCAGAGCATTTGGTATTACATCCATTTCCACACATTATGATTCCTAATGAGCCAACACCATTAGCTACTGGGGAGGATATTGTTTTCGCACACCGACGTTGATAGTGGTGAGGAGGATGTAGATGGTGAGGAGGATGTAGTTGGTGAGGAGGTGGAGAGCAGCAATGATGAGAGTGATGGTAGTAGAGATAGTGGAGATGAGGAGAGCAACAATGGTGATAGCAGTGGGGATAGTGTAGGCAGATCGGGTGCAGGTGTATCGGGTGTTGGTGGGTCAAGTCCTGGTTTAGAGGAGTACATGATGCATATCGTGCCTCATAAGGGGCAAGCAATGGCATATCCTTTAGAGAAGATACAGATTGTGAGACTTTAGGTGCAATTAGAGACCATACAAACTCAACTTGTTTAGGCTCAGGGTTTATTGTCATAGACTCAGGCTCAGATGCTGGCACAGGCCCAATCACATGCATAGGATTTAGCATCAGTACATGCATAGTTGGCTGCAACACAGACACAAATCACAACATTGACAGCTGAGAGGGACACTACCAAACGGGCTGCAGAGTAGGCTCAAGGTCAATTCAAGAGAGTACAAAGATTAGTAGATGGTACCACTTTAGCACATTACATGGAAGAGGTTGTCTGTGTTGGTCAAGAGGTTGAGTACTATAGAGGGAAATATCATGATGCATTTCCTTCCGAGCAGGGAGTGAGCTACACACAATCTCGATCAGGCAAGACTCATTCCTGAACTGTTAATGTAGGTGTGACTCAGCCTCTTCACAAAGACCCGAGAGATCCTAGTACTTCTGGTGGTGGAGGAGGTACTAGCCCAGAGATGCCTGCACCATCAGGAGTTAGCACTGCATAGTCTTTGTGATGTGATTTCTCCACTGTATTTTGAGTTGATGATATACATTTCGATTATAGCCATTTTTTTGATGATATATCTCTCTTCATTTTAGACATCACTATATACTTGACATTTATGATTTTTATTTTGAGATCTATATGATATGCAATAGTTTTTATCGATCTATCATGTGTTGTATGGTGATTCTATGATGGATGCATTTACTTTCTATGTTCTATATGGTGATTCTATGATGGATGCATTTACTTTTTATTATGATGTTATGGATGCAGTTTTATATTTATGATATGCTATGATTTATGATGTGCATAATGATGATGTATGGATGTATGATGTATGTATGCATGATGTGTAGATAATTTTATATGATAATGTACCTATATACATGGATGTGGATGTAATGATTCAAAATGATTTATGATATGTGATGTAAATGGAATGTGTGTGTTTTATTCTTGTGTAAATGCAAATGTATTATTCAATAAGTGGATGAAAATGGTGTATGATATGTGATATTTTGAATGGGTTTATGTGAATGGAAATGCACTTATATGATGTAATAAGTGGATGAAAATGGTTATGATGTATGATATGCGATATGGAAATGTAATGACATGATGTAATAAGTGGATAAAAATGATGTATGATATATGATATGTTGAATGGATTTATGATATGTGATATGATAATGGATGTATGATATGAAACTATAGAGATTTATTATTTTTGAGATTTTCTTATGCAATTTTATGACATGTAATATGAGAAATATGATATGATCAATGCAATTTTTTATTTATTTTTATTTAGATGTATGAATGATGAAATGATAATTAAATGCTTTCTAATGTATGAAATGAAAATGATGATGCAACTACATGATAATGATGATGATTTTGTAAATGTCAAGTATACTCAATCTATTATGAGAAAAGATGATCATTAATTTGAATCCTTTACGAGATTTTGTAACAAACACTTTGCAGATGTAAAACTATTATGAATGCAATCTAATTTTATCATGCAAATATTGGCATTCTAACAGTACTTTTGCTTTGTATCATCATAGAGCTTTTAAATATTGAAAGTGAGCACAAGTATCAATAGTATAATGTAGACCAATGATGACCTGGGTACTACTTCCATGATTTTTGATATTGCAAGTGAACACAAGCATCTAGGTATAATTAAACCAAGATGACCTAAGCATTTCTTGTGTAAATAGAGAAGAATTAACCACTTTCCTATGTGAATTGGAATGTCATCCATGATACTTTGTAGAGCACTTCCTATGACAATTCACATAGTAATTATGATTAATTCACAAACAACAAATAAAGAAAAATACCATTCTTCTTCCTAGCTTCTCTAGTTCAATACATCATCGAGTTGTTCCAAATAAATGATAATAATGATCAAAGTACAACATATCCAACCTTTGCTTAAAGTATTTCTACCATTATTCAAATTAGATCATCCATCTTGATTTTATGATGTTTTTGTGATTTTTGAGATTTTTGACGAAAGACCTAACCTAAACATCTATCCTAGGGGCCTCGAGGGTTGATCAAAGATTATCCTTGCCTACATTATACACACAGAGACCACATAGTTTGACTGACACATAATCATGTTTTTGGCTTTTTGAAATTGACTTTTAGACCTATTTTTGGATTTTAAGTTGTGATATGGATATCCAATGTGCTTCTGATGGTGATTGATCTTTCATGTTGGGTTGTGTTTCGATCATTGTTTTTGTTTTGTTTGTCTTCCTACTATTTGTCCATTTTGTTAAGCTTGATATTTATTGCCCCCAGTGAGGTTGAGATGTTGCCTCCAAGCTAGGGTGACATATGACCACTCATAATGATATGATAATGGATGTAAAATGATGGTGAAAATAATGACCATGGCATGCATCTGATAGATGGATGAGTTGGTTCAATTAAAAAATAGCACCTATTTCCAAGTTTTCACTTTTTTTTTTTATTGTACTTTTTTAATCTTTTTGATTTTTTTATATTTTTCTTCTTTTTATTTGTTTTTTGATTGTTTTTGTATTTTTCTGTTACCAAGATGCCTATTTGCTAGGTTTTCATCAAGGTAACCATTTTCAGAAACTAATGCGTGCACTAGGTGACTCAAGTATAGAACTTTCTGAGATGGATACTATTGAAAGGTTCATCAAACAGATCCCCTTCAAATGTAGACAATTGATATGCTCCAGATCCATAAACTAATATGATGACAAAGAGACCTAGCCAATTAGGTTCAAACTTCCCTTTCTTTCCTTTGTCCTATTGATTTCTAGGGTTTTCCTTTAGGACTAAGTCACCAACCTGAAAGACTCTAGGTTTTACCCTATGATTGTAGCTCCTAGACATTTTCTATTGGTATGATTTCAAATGATTGACAACTTGTTGACAATGTTCATCCAGTAATTCCAGTTCTTGTAGTCTAGAGATTCTATAATCCTCATTTGTAATGATACCCTTCAGTGAGACATAGAGTGATGGTATTTCTACCTCAATACATAGGATGGTCTCCAATCCATATACTAAGGCATATGGTGTAGCTTCTGTTGGTGTTTTGATGCTGGTTTTGTAGGCCCATAATGTAGGATTTAGTTGAACATGCCAATCACATCCAACATCGTTAACCATTTTCTTTAGTATTTTCAAAATTGTCTTGTTTGAGGCCTTTGCTTGGCCATTTCCCTAAGGATAGTATGGTGTTGAGAAACGATGTTGGATATGAAAATTTTCACATAATTCTTGGACGTCTTGGTTTTAAATGGTCTTCCATTTTCTGTAACAATGGACTAAGGTATGCCATATCGACAAATTATGTAGTTTAGTATGAAAGACGAGATTTACTTTCCAATGATTGTTGCTAAAGGAATTGCTTCTATCCATTTTGTAAAGTATTCCACTGTTGTGATTACGAACTTGTGTCCATTGGATGAAGACGGGCTTATCTTTCCTACTAGGTCCAGTCCCCAATGAAAAAAGGGGCATGTTGATGTAAATGGGTGTAATTCTTGTGCTAGTGCATGGATTCGATTACCATGGATCTGACATTTCTAACATTTCTTAACAAATTGATAAGACTCATTTTCCATGTTCAACTAGTAATACCCCAAATAGAGGAGTTTCTTTGCTAGGGTTGGTCCACTTGAATGAGTTCCACAAATACCTTCATGAACCTCATGTAAGGCTGATTCAAATTCGTTGTGTTCTAGACATCAAAGAAGAGTACCATCTAGACCTCGATAGTAAAGGATATCGACAATCAATGTATGTCAAGCAGATTGGAAAATGAAGTTACACTTTTGGTTTCTAGAAAGATCAAGATGAAGGATATTATCCTTGAGGTAAGTAGATATCTCTCCATATAGTGAGTTTTGAATGTCGACTATTTGACATATGGTATGTGATTCAGGATTATCGTAGGCAGGGTTAGATACTTGTTCTACCATAAACTCATACCGACCTTGCTTTTCTGGTAATTGCAAGAGGGAAGCAATTATCGCCATAACATCTACAACTTTGTTCTCTTCCCTTGGTATCCATTCAAACTTGATCTCCACAAAGTAATTTTTAAGATCATATATCATTTTCTTATATGACATGAGTTTTTCATCCTTTGTCTGATACTCATCATTTACTTGATAGATGACAAGTTGTGAGTCTCCATACACTTGTAATTCTATGATGTTCCATTCAATAGCCACTTTGATGTCGATAATTAATGCCTCATACTCAACCACATTATTGGTACATGGAAACATTAGTCTATAGGACCTTGGGATGGTGTGTCCCTAAGGTGTAACAAATATAATTCCCACACCAGACCCTCTTTGTGTGTATGATCCATCAAAATAAAGTCTCCATTGTTGTGGTAATATTGAGAATGTTCACATCCAAAAATTCAATGTTCATTGGATGTTATCTTGTAATGGAGCTTTAGCTAATTGATCAGCTACCACCTATCCTTTGATGGATTTTTGATCTACATACTGGATGTCAAAATCACTTAAGATCATGACCCATTTTGCTAGTCTCCCTATTAGAGCCGCTTTGCTGAGTAGATATTTTAATGGGTCTATTTTTGCAATGAGTGTGACTGTATGAGTCAACATGTAGTGCCACAATTGTTGGGTTGCAAATACCACTGTCAAACAAGCTTTTTCTATGAATGTGTAATTTATTTCATAACCATTGAGAGTCTTGTTGATGTAGTAAATATCTTGTTCCTTTCCCTCAAAATCTTCTTGTGCTAAGAGAACTCCTAAAGAAATGTCAGTTGTTGCAATATATAGTAACAAAGGTCTCTCTGCTACAGGTGACATGAGTATTGGAGGTGACATCAGAAATTGCTTTATCTGGTTAAAAGTTGTTTCACATTCATGATCCAACTTGAATGAGACATTCTTATGAAGTAGATGATTGAATGGGTGGCTTTTTTCTACTAATTGGGAGATAAATCTCATGATGGATTGTAGCCTGCCTTGTAGAGACCATAATTGACTGATATTTTTAGGTGGCAACATCTACATTATTGCTTTGACCTTAGTCGAATCCACTTTGATTCCTTTTTCTAACACTATGTATCCAAGTAGTTTTGTTGATGTTACCCCAAACACACATTTCTTAGGGTTCAATCTGGCATTGGACTTTTCCATTCTAGTAGGTATTTTTCTGAGGATCTACATATTTCCTTCTCTGGTGTATGATTTTGCTAAGATGTCATCCACATAATCTTCCATGGAAGTATGCATCATGTCATGAAAAATAGTGGTCATCACCCGTTGATATGTTGCACCTACATTTTTCAACCCGAAGGGCATGATATTCCAACATAATGTACCCCAAGGACAAGCGAATTTCATCTTTTCCTAATCTTCAGGTGCTATCTTTATTCGGTTGTACCCTGAGAAACCATCCATTAATGACAACATGGCATGGCCTGCCGTTAGATCCAAAATGATGTCAATGCTTGGTAGAGGAAAATCATCTTTTGGGAATGCCTTATTTAGATTTCTAAACTCTGTGCTTATCTTGATGATATTATCCGGTTTAGATATAGGCACAATATTTGAAATCCACTCAACATAATCGATAGACTTGATAAATCCTGCATCCAACAACTTCTTCAACTCTGCTTTTACCATTAGGGCGATGTGGGGATGCATTTTTCTCAATTTTTGCTTGATTGGTTTGATTCCAGTTGGTAGAGACAGATGATGAATCAGGAGATCTGGATCCAATCCTGGCATGTTAGAATAAGACCAAGCAAAATTGATATGCCGCTCTTCAAAGAATTTGGTAAATTTGGGCTTCTCCTGTTCTATTATAGACATCGCCAGATGTAGAATCTTTTCCTTTTCAGTTGTTCCAAGATTTATGGATTGTGTTGGTTCCATCAGTATTGATGATTTTTCATGGTAATGCTCTAGAAGGGTGTCAAATCTCCCATCTTTCAGTGCCTCAGAAAGGTTTTCATTGTTAGATACGTTCTTATTTTTTTCTTTTTTCCAAATCTAATGGTGCCACGGAATGGTTTTCACCATTAGATCTATTTTTCATGTTGTCATTTTTGCAACTGGAAGATTTGGCACCCTCATGATTTGAAGCGTTGTTATAAGTGTTATGGGTAGAACTTGTATCAAGTTCGTCAGTGCAAAGAAAATTTATGATGGCATCATTATTTGAAAAGACCGGTATGTGAATAGGTTCGGTGGGTTCCCAGTCAATAAGTTTGGGATGCCTCAAAGTTAGTAAGTCATCAGGTTGAGTGAGGTCGACGACTATGAGTGTTCCAATATCCAAGTGATCAAAGTTGTCAGAGGGAAGGTTGAGGCTTATGATATTACCCTCCTCCGAGTTGTCTAGTTCACTCGATGTTTGTTCCTCCTCACTTAAGTCATCGATATTTGGTGATCCTAATACAAGTGGTCTTGTTCTTGAACTTTGTCCCTCCTCTTGTACATGTGTATATGCTTTGATGACATAAACTTGTTTGTTAGTGTATGATGTTGCAGATAAATGATCCCATTCATACTTATTTGAATATGTTTCAGATCCACCCCTTATTTGCAAAATCCTTTCTACCACTTTTTGAGTTACTTATTCTTTTGATTCTCTTGTATATAGCCTAATCCTATTTTTTCCTTAGGTTGAAGTGTTAGAGGTTGAATAGGTTCTATAATACCATCTTTTCTCTTTTCAATTGGTCCTTTCCCTTCATAGCCCATTTTTATCTTAGATAGTCTTTCCTTTTCCATACTGATCTATCTGTATGCTGATATTTGTTGATGTTGAGGCTTCTTCATCTTTATATAGCCAATTGAGAATGGCTTTGTCTTCTGATTCATCTTCTAGGGTACCTGATTTTACAAACCTTTCGCCCAGAACTGTGATAGGTTGTGATGATTGTTGTGGATTTTTTTTGGGCTGTCCATATGAGTTTGGGGATGGTAGCAATTGTGAAAGACACAAAGATTGCTCAAGGGAATATTCTCCCAAGCCTTTGTCCTTTAACTGGATATTTTCTATAAATTGTTGTGATAGAGTGTTCAGGGGTCCTTCATTATTTGATATAGTTCAGTTATCAACAATTGTTTCTTGTGCCTCGTCCTTCTTCTCAACCCATTTGGATATAAAATTGAGTTGTTTTTCACCACTGGATGAAGCAAATGTGCTAGCTTCTCTATTGTAGGGTATTAGAGTGTCTTGATTTTCCTTAATCATGTTACAAGTTTGAGGATTATTGTTGTTAGCTAAAATTGTGACCTCTTGTCCATTGACAGGAAATTTCAAACATTGATGATATGTTGAAGGTATCGCTTGCATTTCATGGATCTGTTGTGCAGTTTTTTGCACACACACCCCACTCGGGGTGGGGACCCTCTTTTTTTGGTGTCTTTGACCTTTGATTTTATTAGATTTATCATTTTGGGGTCTTGACATGTTGGTCTTGCTGGCTTCGACCTTGCCTTGAGGTTTGAATTGATTAAAATTGAGTTTTAAGCAAACTCCGGGTTTTCGCCTGGGTCCGGGATTTTCCAGCTCTGGTGGATTTTCCCAGGCCTTAGTTCTTTGTCCGTTCCTGGTAGGATTCTCCGATTCTGGGTTTCTGCCTGACTTCGGGATTTTCCCGGACTTTTCCAAAATCCTGATCTTCCTCATTTCCCCGGTTTCTGCATTTCTGTGAAATCTGTGTTTCTGCGGATTCTGAGATTTTCTGAAATTTCGTGTTGGGCTCGGGTTTCCGGACTTGTCAGAGATGTCTTTTCACGCATTAATGGTCGAGGTACCTTTGCTCAGGCTGGTATAAGGGCAGATTTAGGGCATTTTCAGCGCCATTCTAACTTCATTGCTCCCTTGCTGATTGCTCTGGCGATTGAGATTTCTATTTGAAGCTTTGATAATCGATCTTGATTCGTTTGCATGAGGATTGCTTGAGTGCGGGTGCCAGTATTTTCATTGCTTAGATGTGTTTGCTGCGTGGTCAACTTTTCAAGCTCGAATTCCATCCGCTTTGATCCATGGTATGTTTTCATTGCCCTTCTGTTTGCTTGTGGGGTGATCAAGGGTTTTTTCGCATTAGGTATTGTTAGATTTGGGTCGACCCTTGATTGATTTCGATTTCATATTTATAGAGTTGGGGTTTGACCCTCTTTTTTTTAAGGAACCCTATTCCCATGCCCTGTGAGCTCCCTTTGTTCACTAGATGGCATATGTATCCTTTAGACGGAGTTCTGGGCTTGATTGTTTGCCTTCTTAGTCCAGAATTCGCCATATCGTGCGAAGTTAGGGTTTTTCTTCGGTGTTTGGGCCCAAAACGAAGATTTCATTTTGTTCGAACGATTTTGTCCCTGTATCTTGTTGACTTCCCCCGTCTTGTGAAGATTCGAGTGCTTTAGGTAAATCCTTAGCCGATATTTTAAAGCCCTAAAGCTTGTTCTAGTTTTAATGGCAGAAATTTGATTATTCAATTTAGGGCATCATCGTTTTGATATAGGAATTTGTCCTTTGCAAGTTTCTGGGATTTTGGGGTCCTTTGCACTCTAAATTTTGCTAATTATCATTGGTTTTGGGACCCTTAGGGCTCAGGTAGGGGAGATCCCATGGTCGTTTGAGTTTTGGTTCGCATTTCGTCATTTTTCAGGTTTTCGAGGTCGTCGCAAAATTTCCTTGCTTCCGGATTTTCCCGGATTGGACTTATTCCACGGACTGGGGTTATTTCCGGTGCATTTTAAGCTGTCTGCGAAAATCTGTTCCACTCGAATTTTTCTGGATCTCCTATTTGGTTGTGTTTTTTTTGATGATTCGATGATAGGATTAATGGAATGGTTGTTTGATGCTTATTCTTGGTTGCTAATGAGTGAATTCAATGATTATCCTTTGATTTTTCATTTGCACTAATGATCTATTTGACTAATGATGATTTGGTAGCAGGAATCCGTCTGGGTCGGATTTCTCTGAAATTCTGCCCCGACGGTATTTTCCCGGTTTGCATGATTTTCCCGGATTATCTGATTTCTCCGGATCTCGAGGGATTAGTAGTTAGCAATGGATTTCGATTGATTTATATGATTTGTGCTAACCTTTTTGGATTGGAATATGAATAATAATTGAATACTAATGATGATTTTCTTGGATGTGCAGGCCGAATCAAGCAAAGCTGCTACTGGGAAGTCTAAGGGTGGCGCAGGGGCGTCCTCCATTTTTGAGACAGAACGTCTACGACTGGACATGAAGAACCGGCTTCTTGAGAGAAAAGTATCTTCCGTGTGGGCTGAGGTATCTGATACCAACGTTGGTGCCTAGTGATATGAGGAGTTCAAGCAGAGAACGGCAGGGAAGGACCAGTCAGCCTTGAGGCAAGGGATGATGAACTCCGGATTGGTGCATATGGCAGGGTTCCCTCAGGCAGTTCAGTGTTACGAATTAATCTTGGAATGCGCCCGACAATACAACTTTGACACACAGAGGGTGGTCAGCACTGAGGGGAGAGTCTTGGCCAACTTTAGTCCAGCCTCCATTGCCCAAACTTTCAGTATGCCGGATCTTCCTTCAGTGTGTGCATTGAATATTGACACTGCCAGGACCTACTATGAGAATGAGCCGGTCAAGGCTCAGCAGATAATCAATTCATGGCTAGAGAAGCCAAAATCTCATCATTTGAAGTTGCCCAAACAGCTGCACAGGGTAAAATTCAGGTCAGATGTATATGATGCCATCACACTTTTGAGCAGGGTGGACGGATTGAGAAGTGCAGGGGTATTGGAGAGTTGGATGGTCCATGTGATCACTAATATTAGTCAAGGGACAAACTATCACTGGGCAGGACTCATCAGTGATGAGATTGATAAACAGTTGCAGAATGTCCTAGAGGCGAAGAAATTCACCATGTCTTCATATGTAATGTATGTGTTGGCCATCTCCTATCCCTACAAAGGTCTGAATCCTAGGGGGACCATCGGGCATGATATAATTTATGAGATTTATCCAGAGTTGCATCTGGGGCATAAGGATTATAGGAGGGCCAATGATGCATTCACTATGCATATCACCCAGACACTCCAGAATGCTGAGCACCTCAGATTATCCGATGGAGCTAAAGGACTAATCAAGAACTATGGAGCATGGTTCATCCAGTTCCCTACATTCACTTACCTGAGGATTGATGGATGCTCGGTTGCTCTTTACAGGTTGCCTCGATATCCAACTGACCATATTGTGCTGCTGGAATTTGTACGACAAATCTGTGAATTTGATGCAGTGGTGAAGAGGGAGAAGCACAAGACAGGCTTTGGAGGAGACTTCCCTCTTGGGATTGGTGTGGCAGAGATGTGCCCATCTATCCAATCAGCTCACACCGTAGGGGAGGAACTGGCAGCCTACGGATTCTCCTTCCATTCGAAGAGAATGAATTTTGATATAACTGGAGAGGCTCAAAAGAAAGCCACCAGGGAATACAGGCACAAGGATGATCTAGAAGACTACTGGATCAATATCAAGGATGACCTCGATGCGAGAAAGAAGAGGTATTCTAGGCTGCCTGTGGAGGCCATTAGGCAATATAATGTTAAGCTGATTCCGGATCAACTTGATGATGATGGAAACCTGGTTCAAGACCATGTCTACGAGGCCATAAAGGATAGGTCAGTCGGTGACATTGATTGGAGTGAGGCCGAAGTGACAGAACTGGAGGACCTGATGGCTCCTGTTATGAAATTCACCCTTTCTTGGATAAAGCATAAAATCTGGGAGTTGGAGAATGCGAAGGTGGCCTGTACCTTTGAATTGATGGGGAATCTCAACCCCATGTCAACTTCTGAAGAATCCGGGGAAGATGATCCCAAAGGGAAAACAACAAAAAATTCACCATTCAAGATAAAAGTCAGAGGTCCTAAGGGAGCTGAGCCTGAAATGAAGAGGAAACGAAAAGGGAAGCGAAGGTGGAAGACCCTGACAATCAGCAAGTCCTCTGATGAGGAGGAAATGGAGAAAGCTGAAGAGGAGGATGCTCCTCCACCACCCAAGAGGACAAGAACCACAAGGGCTACCAAAAAGAAGGATCAGGTTGCTTCGAAGGATGAACCTCCAGTTGTCGATGTGGAGAGTTCCGGAGGTGAGAAAACCAAGGTCTATACAAGGAAATCAAGAACTCCCTCTGCCAAGGATGTTGCACAACAGAAGGACTTTCCCCGGCCAGCATCACCAATGGTGGAATCGTCTAAGGTTGCTTCCCCACCGCCAAGTGCACCTGAACCGGAGAATCCGGATGAGCAAGAAACTAGCGGGGAGGCAAAACAGTTCAAGGAAGGAATACTTTTTAGTGAGGCGGCTGAGCTTGAGGTAGAAATAGAAGAGAGACACACTTCTCCATTGGTGCAATATGAAGATTCCCCGGAGAGTGATAGAGGCCGCGGATCGCCAGAGCTGGAGGAAAGCATCCCTGCTAGGACTCCATCACCGGTGCTTCCAGAATTAGGATTTGAAGAGACTGACCAGGGTGAGCAGTTTCCAGAGAAGGAGGAGGAGGTCAAGGTGACGGCTGCAAAAGAAGAGAAAGTGACAGAGGGGCCGGAAGAAACGAGGACAGAAGAAATCCGGACTGACCCTGTAGCCCCAGATTGGTTGGAGAAGGAACTTGCAAGGAAGAAGCAAGTAATTGTTGAAGATACTCCCTTGGACTAGGATGAAATGTTGTCCCAGATTGGCAAAGGAAAGAAGAAGAAAGCTGCCAAGGTCATCTCCCGGGTGGAAAGGGATGAAACGAATAACAGGGTAGTCCACATTGCCACCCCTACCGCGGATAAAACAAGGGATAATGTTACAGGCTAGGACTATAATGTCCAGACTATTAATATCGGGCCAGCCTCCCTGGAGCAAGATATTGAGGAGTTTGAGGGGTTTAGTGCCGTAATTGTTGACAGATTGAAGAAGGAGACTCAGTCCAAACAGGAACTGAAGAGGGAAAATGAAAGATTGAGGAAAAGTTTGGAAGAGGTAATGAAGCCTCTGCAGTCTCTCCACCCTTCTTCATCTGCTACTCTGGGCTTTCTACCTAAGGAAACAATCTCCGGGATTAAGAAGTTAAAAGCCTCCGCTCAAGCTGCCACAGATTGGTTGATGGATGTCCAAACAAAAGGGGATGATGCTATCAAAGAGATCTTGTCTGTGGGGAAGGATGCAGTCCGGGCGAAGGAGCTATTAGAGCATATCCTATCTCAGGATAAAGATGACATAGACCTCCTGTTGCAGAAATTGAAGATTATCCTGGGACATGGAAAGGAGCAATTGGCTAAGGATGGAATCCTTCCTTCCTCTAGATTGGATGAACCATGGGAGTGGTTTGAGACATTGCAGATCAAGCAGAAGGGTCTAAAAAAGATACAGAAGAGAAGGAAGTCAATTGATGGTGAGCTCAAAGTAGTCTATGATGGATGCATTGCCTTCTTTGAGGTAATGACAGGGAGGAAGAAGATAGCTCCCAAGTATTTGAGTCTTGAGCAATTGAAGGAGTGGTGGCATGAAATTTATGCCCTGAATTCTGATGGAGCTGTCACCGGCCACTTACTTGATGATGCAGCTACATACTTGGCGGTGATGAACAGATACATGGCTAGCAGGGAGGACTGGAACAAAATTGTTGAATGGTCCAATGAAGAAATAGATTCCATTAAATGCTGACTCAGGGTCTTACCATTGCCACCTGTTGCTGAGTTGGATGGAATATCTTTGAAGGTCCATGGGTTATCGAGGTAGAAGAAAGATAAAGGGAGTAGTAGCTAATGCTCATTTCGAGATTTGTGCTTCCCTATTATCATAGGGCATGCATTGGACCAGACTTCCTAGGAGACTATGTCAGGGCCAACCTGGATGATGGCATTTAATGTGTGCCTTAGTTTGTTTTCCTTGGCCGACCTCTTTTGGCAGTCTTTATTATTTTGTAAAAATGTTTGGCTAGGCCGACATGTTTTGGGGGGGGGGAATTTGCTACAAGTAGGCATTCTTGCCTCATTGTAAGGGTTCTAGACATTAGCAGAAACTGTAATAGAGATAAGCAAGAGCAGTAGTTAGAGTATTTGGAGTTTCTTGGAGCAAACTTATATTCAGAATAGTTGAATTGTTGCAGCATTTTGGTGATTAATACAATTGAAGACATTGTGGTTATTCCTAGTGAAATCATCTGTGTTATTTCATCTTGCATGGTTCTTTTGTTCTATCTTTTGAATTGCTTGAAGATTTAGGGATTAGTATTTAGAAATAAATTAGTTTCAGTTGGATAAATGATGTTTGTGATATCATATTTGGAATGTTTGTAGCTATCTCTGGTCTATACTCCCAGTAACTATCTGATTGTAGTAGGCTGGCAAAGTCAACCTGGACCGTATATTCAATGTGCTTAAGTTCGATTGTAGATGCATGTCTATGATTTGGAAATTTGTATTCCTTAGAAGATTGCACCCTTCTTGTAAGATTGCCTTGTGGGTCAAATAAGAATTGGTTATTTGAGATAGGTCCATTCCAGATATATGTTATTTGCATCGTTTGTCCTCTCAGTAGTTTAGATCTTATCACTTCTTTTCATCCCTATCTTTTGCTATTTCTTTATTATTCGGTAAGATTAGGATTCAAGATCATCATATTGTCAGATTTGATAAATTGAAAGATACAGTTTGCTTGTAGTAAGGTCCGATTGTGATTACCAGCAATTTCACATTTTATCTAAGCTGTTTATGCACTGTTATGACCTAACACCCGAGAGACCTTGGGGTGATTTTCAGTAATTTATTGTTGAAGATTACCTTTCAAGAGATAGAATATTGCATTCTATCTGAGTTGTTGCTGTGCAGAAAACACCATCAACAGGATCCATGGACGTCCCAAGAGTATTTTATATGTTAGCTCCTTGTCTAACACTTGGAAAACAATATTTTTGACAATCGGTCCCACTTGAATTGGTAGTACAATCAGCCCCTTGGAAGACCTTTCCTTTTCATCATATGCTTTTATTGTTATCTTTCTTCTAACATCAATGGCATTGTCAGAATAGCCTAGTACACAAATTGGTTTTAAAGTACAAATATTTAATCCAACTCCACCATCTATTAAGACATGCTTGACACGGTGTCTATGGATTAGAACCTCTATATGCAAGGCCACATTGTGTGGGTGATTTAGTGACACATGATCTTGTTTGGAGAATGAAAGACAATGAGGTGTGGTCAAATGTCCCACCATAGCTTGAAATTGAAAGACATCCAAATTATTGGGTACCGTAGTGGCTACCAAATCCTGTTCTAGAACCTCTTTATGTGATGGTGAAATTTTAAGAAGTTCTAGTATGGATAACTATGTGGGTATGTTTTGTATTTGATCTACAATGTTGTATTGATGTGATAGGGGAGTAGTGATTTTAGGTGAAACTCCTTTTAGTATCACTTTGGACTGCCCCCTAGTTGTTGCATTGATTGGTTGATAGTCTTGTGTTTCCCTGATTTTTATGACATTGATTTGGTTGTCAGATGTATTTATGTTTGAATCACGTTTAGGGATACAGTGTCATTGATGCTTATGGTATCTATTTGATTATCAATGACATTATTTTTCTCAACTTCAAAAATGCAAAGAGTGGTTGTCATAGATATAGTTTACACTTTTTCCTTTATTGTTTGAAGAAGATTCTCCTTTTTTGTAGTTGGGTAAAGGATTTGTAAATGCACTGTGATAATTGTTTGTTTGATGTCCTTCAAAAAACACCTTATTTGCTTCAATCAAGTCTTGTATCAGGTGTTTTAATTGCATACATTCATTTGTTTTATGTCCTTTATTTTTATGAAAGTTGCAATAGTCAGCATCGTTCCACCAAGATGGTTTCACTTTTAGCTCCCAATTTCATGCTTCTGGTAGAGTAATAAGTCTATTTGCAATAAGCTCTCTCATTGTTGATTCCAAAGTTTTTCCTAATGGTGTAAATCTTTGTCAATTGGATTGTCTTTGATATGTTGGTGGTCAAGATTCTCCATTATTTGGGTTATTATTTTTAGTGGTACCTTGATTGTTGTTCTAGTTTTCAGTCTGATTTGTTTTCACAGGCGTTGTTGTCAAATTGAATACTACTTTTGTATTTTGTGTGCTAGTTGTAGCACCATTGTTTCTAGTAGTTCTATTTTTCTACCAAAATTTAGGCTTATCGTTGTTTCCATAGTGATTTGAGGAATTTGAGTTGCTTGATGTATCATTGTAATGTTTAATCACTCCTCTTTTGACTAAGGCTTCTTCAATTTTAAGCCTATCCTCAATCACCTTTTCAAATGTCGGGGGACATTGTAGATCTAGTCTATAACTCATGGCATCATTTAAGTTGTCAGTAAATAATTCAATATTTTCCTCTTTAGGTATAGATCGAGGATATCTAGTGAACAAGTTTCACCAACATTGTAAGAATGATAGGAATGTTTCTCCCTTCTTTTGTTTCATGTTGTACAGATCTTTTATGGTTACGTTATGTTGAATGTTAAAGGAGAACTATGTAATAAATTTGTTAACTAGTTCTTCAAATGATTGAATCCCCGATTGTAAGTTGGAGAACCATTCCATACAGTGTGCTCCTAAACTCCTAGGAAATAACCTCATTAGGTAATTATCCTCTTGTGCAAACTCGAGGCTCATTGTTTTGAATTCCCTCACATGGTCAATTGGATTCATTTTTCCATTGTACTTGTCATATTTGGGGAACTCACAATGCCTAGGGGAGAGTAATATATCTACACTCAGATGAAAGGGATGAGGACAAATGTCTTGTAATGAATACCTCTTTGTGGTTCCCTTTTGCATGTCTTGAATTTGTTGTTGTAAAGTTTGCATTTGAGTAGTTAGAGAAACCACTTGATATGTGTCTTGTGTGTTGTGTGGTTCTGTTTCAATTGTTCTAGGTGTTTCCTTTAATCTATTGATGTCAAAATCTTTCTGAAGTTTTGCACCCAATTCTGCTAAGAACAAGAGGTATTTTTCCATATCTTGTTCCAAGAATTTTTCCATGAATTTATGGAAATTTGGATCTTGTTGGGCAGTTTGTATATCCTCTTGGGTTATCTCATTGGGATCATTTTGATGAAATCAGGAAAAGGGGTTTTCTTCAGCCATTATGTTTGGTATTTCTAATTCCTTCTCTCTAAGCTTTTGTCTTTGTAACCTTGTCAAGATTGGCATACAAGTATTTTTTGTTTCAGTAAAACTTTGATCTTTTGTGTTTGGATTAGTGTCAATTAGATTTCAACAAAGTCGAATAGAATGATGTATTCTATTGATGAGACTAAGTTAAAAATTTGATTATTGTGTTTTGTTTCGTGATGAGAGGATGTCAATATCCTGATGAGGAAACTTAACTCAATAATCAATATTTTTGTTTTGATAATTGGACACTTTGTAGTTTACAAGATCTAGGTTTAAGTTAAAAAGAATTTGACTTGTAAGAAACTATTTGATTTAGGTTTAAGACACTATTTGGATTGTAAAAATGTTTCTGTCTATTAAACTTGAGTTTTTGATGCCAACAAATTTGACAGATGTTTCAGAAAGCTCTCTATTTTTTGTTCTTTAGAAGCGCTAATACAGAGGGAAGAAGCACTAAAATAGACCAGAGTAGTGCTAAAATTTATGGTAAAAGTGCTAAAACAGACTATAGATGTGCTAAAAGATTGGTAAATTCTGACACTGGTAATTTTGGTTACTATTAGTGGATGCACTACAAAATTTGGCAAAAGTGCTAAAATAGACTGTAGAAGCACTATTTTAGTTGTGTATGCACTAAAAGATAGTACATAAGTGCTAAAACAAAGTGTGTAAGCACTCCTTTTGTGATTCAACAATGGTGTATAATTTTCCTTTATGTGAAGAGACAACCCTTTTTTGTTGTAATTTTTAGGATTTTTGGTATTTTGATAGGATATCTCTGCTGGTAATTTTCTGATTTTGGATGACAAGCCTAATGTTGGAATATTCTATTGCTGGTTGTGGGATGGAAGACTGATGAATAGGTTGACTATGATTATGTTTCTGTGAAAGAGCTCTTCTTTGGAAATAAGCTTGTGAATACAAAGGCTCTAAAGCATAATCACTAGTGTATCCCCTAGTAAAATCATGAAACCTATGGATGAAAGTTCTATTTTGAAGCAAGACTTTCCTGCTTTGATATAAAAATCATCTTCTTTCCAAAAATTTCTTGTAACTAAATTGTTTCTTTGGTTTCTTGACTCTTTTTTGTAAGGGATTTCTTAACAAACGTTGTGTATTTCCAATCCCTAATCATAAATTTCACTGTTTGATTTTGTTTTGATTCTTTTATGTTTTCTAAATGATCTTTATCTAAATTAATGATTTTGAAAACACAACAAGCAATTTTAGAAGAGTTGTTTTTAAGACCTAGAATCTAAACAATAAGTGTATGTTCAAGAACCATGCATGGTCCTATTTTCACTAGTTTGTTTTAAAAAAATACACTTTAGACAGACTCACTCTTAAGGTCATAAAGGTCATCATTATACTCAACAACCCACATCTTAAAATTGTGTCGACTCACATAGCCGTGTCACCCCTTAGAGGGTGCCTGTGTTTTTTTCTTTTCCAGGCACGTACTCAAAGTTATATTTCTCAATCCCTTGAGTAAACAGTCCTTGGAAATTCTATGGTGAGTGTCTTGGGGGTAGATTCTTCCCTCCCCTTACACTGTGAGTATTACAATGTCTAGTTACTGACTTAGCTAGATTCTACACTATGGTTCATAGATAGGGTTTCTGTGTGGTGTAAAAAATGATAAACTCCCTCAAGAGACCCCCCAACCTTTAGAAAAAAGACTTTGGGGATGGTTATCTTGCACACTACCATCAAGTTGGACTTTCATCAACAACTCACTTTTTGATTATAGTGGATTGGAATCCTTGGCTTTAGGCTTTCCCACTTAGGTCGTTCTCGTAAGGTGAGTACTTTTTCCCACTACGATAGGTCTTCTAAAGGATTTAATAAACCATAAAAATGCATAAAAATAAAGGATAAGTCTGGTATTTTGATCACCTAGTTAAGGGGAGAGCATATGCCTATCACCACACAATCATAGTAATCAATTGTTCAATCTTTAGAGCCCAAATGACAATTTTCTATTCTAGGTGAAGATATTGCTTCACAAGAGTCATGATGTTAATTTTAACTGATATAGCAAATGTATGATGACTACCCTAGGATTGATATATTTTAAACCAAATGACTACCCTAGGATTGGTTCTTTTTAGTCCAAATGCATCAAAATAAATTTCTGGTTGTGGTCGCGTCAGATCTAGACAAGAATTATAGAAGTACAAAAATAGATTGCATAAACGTTGTTTTATTCATCAGAAGCATTACAACATTTGGAAGAAGTGCTACAAAATTTGGTATAAGAGCTATAGAATTTTGCAAAAGTGCTAAGAAAAAATTGGACCTGGAACAATCAACCTTTTTGAGAGCTTTGGGTGGAAGCGCTAAAACAGATTGTAGAAGCACTAGAAATTTTGGTATAAGCGCTAAAATAGATTGCAGAAGTGCTAAAAATTTTAGTGGAAGCGCTACAGAATCCCTTGATTGCGCTAAAAGAAAACATACATGTATCCTATATGAACACTTTAAAAATAAATAAAAAAATATGGGGTTAGTGCCCCATGGTGGGTGCCAAAATGTAAGTGTGAAATAAGTAATGAGTAAAACAACTAAAAACACTTCTTAATGAAAAATTATATCAAGATTTAACAACAATTAACTAATTTAAACCATAGAAAAATTGAAAGAGTCTCATTGTTTCCTATCTCCAAAGATTTATTAAGTCACAGAGGGCTCTCAGATTTGGTAAGCATTGTGACTGTTAAAATGTCAATCTAGAGAATGGATTGATGCTAAATGCAATGATCTACTTCTATATGGTGATTTCTAAATGATATTGATGCTATTGTAATCTATGCTGACATGAAACCTGATGGATGGAAGCTACAGTAAAACTATGATGCAGTCATGATATTGATTCTACAGATGCTCTGATTGCTATGATGCTAAGATGCTAAATGATTTTATGTTGAATTGCTTAAAAGCTAAGATACTTGATTTCTTTTCCTGCAGAGTAAGTTTGCACAAAGATGAGAGATTCTAGATGCATTTCCTATTTTAGAAGGTTGTATATATAGATTTACGGTAGCACATTGTGACAGGGCAACACATCAAAGGCTTGGATTCAATCTAAAGAATTGAATGGTGAGAGATTGAGAATCTTGAGCTGACTATGGGAATGGTTTTTCCCCATGAAAACATCAAGCCAGATGATAGGAAGAATCAGAGGAATGAGATTGAGAGGATTTCCTACAAATTTGTCTCCACAGCTTTCCTGTGAATACCAGTTGAATTAAATTGGATATTTGATATCTAATTTGGTAGGTGAGTGAATAGAGGAAATTTCCCTTTATGCCTTTATTTGAATAATTTATGATTTTATTCAAATTAGTAAAAGGGGATAAATAATTTAATAAAACAAACTATAGAATTTGTATATTAAATAAATATAGAAGAGATGTGATAATTAAATAACAAAGTATTTAACCTTGTTTAATTAATTAAGATTGAATGATGTGATAATTAAATAACACAAAAAATAAGTTGTATATTTAATTAAAATTGAAGAATAGGAGGATGAACTATAAATAAATTTTTCTATTTCTTTTATAGTAGAGGAAATTAAGGTAATTAATCAAATAAGTTGTATTTAATTAATTATATTATCTAGACCATTTTTAGGTGTATACAAATATTTCCTAAGAATACCTCTCTTTAGTTGGTTACGTAATCCTTCTTAAAGTTGTGATTCAATTTCTTCTAGTCAATAGATTTATAGCTCTTGTAGCTCCAAAATCCATCCTCCATGATTTGGACCAAAGAATAAGAAAGTTTCTTTGGGAAGAAAAATCATATAAAAAGAAATGGTAGTTGATAAATTGGGATAAGATTTATCAACCTAAAGAGTGAGGTGGTTTAGGTATGAGATATACCCTCCAAGATAGTATAACTCTTACTGCCAAGTTATATTGGAGATGGTGTGTGGAGAAGTAGGTCTTGTCGGGGATAAGTCTTAAATTCAAGTACTTGAATATGGAGATAAAAATTGTGGGGGATAAGTCTTAATTTCAAGTACTTAAGTATGGAGAATCATACTTTCATCCCTAGAATATTTAACCATTCATAGAGTTTCTCAAGTATGGAAAATTATGAAATTGGTTAGTAGTCTAATTAAAGCTAGCCTTTTATGAATTATGGAGAAGGGGGACCTTGTTATTCTCAAGTTGTTCAAATTTATGTTTCTAATTTTCAATGTGTAGTCATGCAAGATGGTGTGAAGATTTAGAAATGGAAACCTAAATATATTTGGTCAAGTCAATAATTACATATTTTCATTAATTTGTTAGCTCATATTTTAGCATCTTGAAAGATCCCTTTAGATAGACCTTTAAATTTCCTTAGATGGGGTTCAAAAGGTTATGGGATTTACATTATGAAAGTTGGTTGTAAAGCTCTTTCTAAATATAATTTAGAAGTTAAAAACTCTGAGATTTTAAAAAAATCTAGCATCTTAAAATTTAGCATAAGGTTAATGCTTTTGTGTGGCTTGTGACTTTAGATAAAATTCTTCATCAAGATAGTGTTTAAAAAAGAGAGGTTATTGGTCTGAATAGATGTATTATTCTCCTTCAAGATGAAAATTCTAGGAGACATCTTATTTTGGCTTGTCCCTTTGCCACTATTATTCACCAATTATGGTGCACGATACATTAAAAAATTTTGTGGAATATTTTTTAGTCTATCTAAGACTCTTATAAATCAATTGTGACCTTCTTTGAAGCTAAAAACCCTTAATATTTTTCATGATACTAGACTTTGTTTCATCTATTGGAATATTTGGTAGGATTGAAATCATGAGATTTTTAATGAAAAAAATATATATTAGTAAGGTTGGGTAGAATAATGACCAATCTTAAAGAAACTTGTTAAGTTTGTTTTCAAGATTATTAACCAAGTTCTTGGTGAGAATTCAAAGTTCTAATGAGACTTGGTCCCTCTTTTACCTCTTCCATTTACAATCCTAAATACTATCAACTCACTTAATTTGAACACTCTCCTCTAAACTTAGTTAAAATTAATGTTAATAGTGCTGCAAAAGATAATCCTAGAAATGAAAGCATGGGAGGTATTTTAAAATATGGCTTAAAAATTTTAATTGATCATTTCAAAAAAAATTCCTCTCACTTCAAATAGTGGTAGTTGAACGAATGTAAAAAAAACCAACATCCTCATCCATAGTTTCAATATTTTTAAGTGGAACCATACTAGAAGGGAAGAAAATTAGGTTGTTTTTTTCACTAAATCAACTTCTAATTGGAATGAAATTAAAAATTTATACTAGAAATGACTAGGATTTTCCTATCTAGGATATGAGCAAACACTTTACTATTTTTTGTGAATGTTGATTTAGCTCTTAAGACTCGTGATTCCTACTGGTGTGTAGAATATTTTGGTGTTCTTCTTATTTATGTCATTGTGAATAACTTTAGTGTTACTATATTTAAATGGTTTTCTTAGAGGTCCAATTTTCTTAACATAAGGACAAACATTATTTCTAATACTCAAAGCATATGCAATTTTTAAGGCAATAAATTCTTATGCCATGTATATGGGGTTTGAAATTTTCCTTATCTCTTATTAATTTTCTATTTTCAATCCTTCTAGATTTCTTAATTATGTAGAATTGGCACACCACAAGTCTTTTTAAGATAGATAGGCCTAATTTGTAATCAATTAGTTTTATTTAATACATGTATTTTTAATATAACTAACTAACTAACTAACTAACTAACTAACTAACTATATATACACACACACACATATACATATATCATGTAGATTCATAAACTATTCCCTAGTCAATCATCACCTATCCCTAATTGGTGAATTTCATCACCTAGGCCTAATTGCCTTCACCTAGTCCTAATCAAGTAAACCTATCATCTAGTATAGTCCCTTTATCCAAATTCCATCACTTAATTAAATAATCATATTAATTAATTAATCATAGGTTTCGATCTCCTCACAATAAATAAATAAATATCATTTCCACCTATTATTCATCTCACACGTGGCTAAAATAATTAAATAATATTATTAGGTCTACGCTCTCTCCAATACATTCCAATAATATTGGGCACCTAGGAACACTTGTCCTTATGGTCCCCTTATTCTCTCAACACAATCCAAACTTTATAACCTTTTTAGGTACACAATCTAACCTTCATCTCTACCCTCCATCTTCTCCTTGATCCTAGGGAATTCTTTTCAATCATTCTCCACCCTTGATCTCATTATCAAAATTTGACCATCCATTCCCCTTTCCAAAAGACTATAAATGCAGGCACTTTATCCTTTATTCAAAATTAGCTATCATGTATGTTAGGTATATATCAAATTGGTAATATTTAAGCAAGAAGAATCCAAATCCCAAAGTCATTGGAGCAAATAAAATCATAATGGAGGTTATGGTAACATTTTAAGTTGGTTTTAATTTTATTTCTTTGTTTTGATCTCTTTTCTGAGCTCTATCTAGAGGTTTTGCTTCTTTTAAAATGGGAGCTTGCATACTACTTTACTTTAATTTAACTTTCAAATCTTAGCATTACATTTTGGCGACTCTATCGAGGAACTTAACCCCTTATCTCATTCTAATTCCATGTTTGTGTGTCTTGTTGTTGATTTCCACTAACTATGTTTGAAGGTTTTATGAGTAGTCCCATAAATAGAGTTTTTGTAGGTGTCATTAAGGTCAAAAAGGACTGCATCATTGTGTCCGACACAACTGAGAGATAGATTTTGATATATAACACTTAGCATTTTTTTGAAAAAATATTTTTGAGGCACTTGTAGGGTTATTTGAGGGTACATTTATACAAAGCTCGGTGTGATTATACGGAAACCATACAGTATGTATTGTATGGGTGGTGTCATACAAATACTTAGGGTCTATTTGCAACATGAGCAAGCTAAAGCTTCGACAATAGTATATGTGCTTGGGGGTCTCTAAGTGAACACCACATGGCCAATCCTAGTACACTTGGCATGTACAACCTAAAAATCTTTGGAATCCACTTCCAAGAGAGTTTTGAGCTAAAACTTAAATATTTTATACAAATACTTTGAAATTCACTGCATCCCGTGCTTATTACACTAGAATCTATAGGTTTTTTGAATTTGTGGTAGGAGAAATTTTTAAGTCTACATAGGTATAGCTCAAGGAAACCCACTTGAAACTGTAAGAGGCATTTCTTTCTTTATTTATAAATCAATCTCAAAGTTTTTGGGAATCCAATTAAATACATAAGTTAAAGTCACATTTTGATCTTTGTAAAAATATTTTTTAATAGAGTTTTCAAATCCATGAGAAAAAATATTTTTATTAGTTTTATTTTATTAAGTTTAAAATTTGAAGGGGGCACACATGAGAAATCCACCAAGTTGGGATTTTTATTATTTCTTAGATTTGCCTCCTTGTCACATTGGTAACCAAGGGCCCACCACATTTTTAAGCCCTTAAATCCCTTAAAGCGTAAGCCCAAGGTGTCCTTCAACTTTGTAGGGCTTAAAACCCATCCTCCCACCATCTTATCCCCTTTTTCTCTTAGCAATTGGTCACCTCGATGATCAATAGCCAATGAGACAAGGGCATAAATCTTACCTAACACCATCAACTTTTTGTAAAAGCCTCCCTGCGTTCAAAAGGTTATAAATTTCTTATTTTTTCCATATTTTCAAATTTTAATAGGCATTGGAAAGCTAATTCAAAGATGCATGTTATGGCGAAGGTATGATTTCAAAAAAAAACTCTAGAATTCAGGTAAACTCGTCTAAATTCATCTTTTTATTCAGAAACTTTAATCAAGAATAACTTTCCATTTTTATCTAGATTTCAGTGATTTTTTTAACTTATCAAAAAAATCCAAAGAATCTATTTTTTCTTTTTTTCTTTTTTTTCAGAATTCATAGTTTTTCTATTTTTGACTAACTTTTTTATGCATACCTTTTCGTGTTTCAAAGGATTATATGTTGGAAACTACTTTAATGGTTTTGCAAGATGTTTTTTTGAATATATTGATTATAGACCTTTTATTTTTTGTTTACTTTGTCTTCCTTTTTTCTGCTCATATTGAAATTGGGTTAAAATTCACTTTCACACTTTAATCTAGGTTAATAATTTACAAGTGTCTTTAAAACCCAAGCACACTTACATATGCTCTTCTCTCGCACCCTAGGATGATCTTGAGGATTAAAAATTAGTGTTATCTTATTTTAATTTTAGGGTGCATGCTTGGGGATTCATCACCCCAAGGGATGACCTAATCTTTAGTGTTCTAATGGAGTATAAATAGCAAGGGGTGGATTGAAAGGCACACCTCTTGGAAGTTTTAATTTTGTCATTTGAGCTAAGCCCCCAATAAATTTATACCTAGAGGAAGTGAAGGAGAAGGGTGGGTTACCCCTCTTCTCCCGATTATTTGATTTTCTTTCACTTTTAAATTCATGAATTAGGCCTCACATACCCTTGTGGTATTTATAGGATTCCCTAGGTAAGCCTTGTATAGCCTAGTTGAATGCCTTTCATTTTTTGCTTATTGTGTTACAAAGTATAGTATCATTCCTAAAGCTAGTCATCGAGCACCTTCTTGAGTAGAGGTAGAAGTTGGGAAAGGTGTTAAAACAATGAAGGAAAGGGGAAAGGTGAGCCCTTGTGTCATTGGACCCCTACCTACTGACTCTTGAAAGAAAAGTGTCTCACACCAATATTAAGTTATTAATAGATAAAATTATATGGTGGGCCCACACTAAGTTAACACTCATTTTATTGAATAAAGTTAGACTTGTTATTGTATCTTCTTTTCTGAGTGTTGTATATATACCAAATTTCTTGTTTATAAACCTTTACTACCAAGTTTTAATCAATTCTAGTTTGAAATCATTTTTTTTTTTTGAAAAAAAATTCCAAATCGGTATCCCTTTGAAATATAAAATGTTGGAGCCAAATCTAGAATAACTATTTACCTCTAAATCAAACCAACCCCCACCACACTGATACCTTGTCCATGCCCATTTATCCATTTTAACCATCTCCTTGTATTATTATCTAATTAGCCATAACACATATTTGAGTGCAAGGTATACACCTCTTTGAAACTCATTCTCCACTTGATCATAACCTTGGTCATCCTTGAATTTATATCCAACATCTTTGAAAACATTAGGATACTGGTAATCATTTTATCATTACCATATTTTATCTACCATCCTTATAGTCACATTTGATCATCATCCAAATCAAATCCTTGGTCATAGTTGAAAGTTCACTTTTGGATCTCTCAATCAAAATCATCACTTAGTCCAATGAAGATGCATTTCTCTAATTTTGGATCCATCTTATAATGTTTTTCCTTTAGGGCATGTACACCAAAATGGGGGACCAAAAAGTGGTCACTCCAATTTTTGGTCCTAAAAAAGAGAAAATGTGATTGTGTTATAATGAAACACACTTGTGTTATAATATTGCACATAATGTGAGCATATTATAACATGCTTATATTATTTTCTCTTGGAAAATTTATCTATTTCTCTTCCCGTAAAACTATATACATGAAATAAACATTAAAGTATAAGTGACATTTATATATGAACATTTGTACTTTCTTATACTTTAATTTATATTTTGAAAGATCTTATGATTTTTTAGATGGTCAAAACTCAGTAATTAGTAGGTCAAATTTTAGTAATCAAGACATCAAAATTTAGTAATCAACA
>VDFB02000003.1:564521949-564755568 GCA_007258455.2 Sequoia sempervirens | reverse complement strand
CTCTCTTCTCTCTTTTCCTCTTCAACCTATCTCTCCTTCTCTCCCTCTTCTCTATATCTCCTCCTCTACCTATCAATATCCATTTCTCTCTCTCCTCTATATCCCTCTCTATCTCTCACCATCTCTATCTCTCACCATCTCTCCCTCCCTATCCCCTATCCATCAACTCTCTATCTCCACCTCTCTTCCTTTCTCTTCCCATATATCTCCATCTCTCTTTCTCTTCTCATATATCTCATCTATCTCTCTTTCTCCCCATCTATCTCTATCTCCCCATATTAACTAAAATATGCAAATACACTAGTATATGTTGAGTAAAACTTGTAATGAGTGTTTTATTAAATATAAGTAACACTTATCTTTTCTAATGTCAAGCTTTCTTATAAAAATAGTGTTTTATTAAGTATAAGTAGATTGTTGTCACCACTCTTCATTCAACATGAAATGTCAAATGTAGCAATTATTTTGTGCTTTTTGTCAATTTTCATTAAACAAGCTATGGGTTGAATAAAATTAGGTGTTATGGCCCTTTGTATCTTTAAAATAGAATTATACCAATATTAGCGAGATCGGAAGGGGAGAAAACTAAACTCAACTCAAAATAGGGAGTCAATTTGTGGGTTTTGTTGGTTTCTTTGTATACTATATATACTTATTTCCTCTAGGATAAATGGAGTCACTTTAGATCATTTTCTTAGTTATTATCTAACTAATATAGAGTAAGAAACTTTTTTTTCATTTTAATTGACTACTACATGATAGTTTGTGTTGAAAGAATTGTTTCCATTCTTTGTAGTTTTTACATTGGAATACAAATCATATTTAATTTCATGTCAATATACTTCTTTCATAAAGATATTTGTTTGAAATAAGTGCTTCATAAACCATCTAATCAAATCATAACCTATCAAAAAGGCAATAGGAATTTTCTAAAGAAAATAACACTTGACCCAATCATAAGTGTATGGACTTTGCATAAAGGAGTGATCCACCTTAGTGCTAATAAAAACTACCTGATTTAGACCTAGTAGGTTCAAATCAACCAACCTATCAACCTGCCTTTAAGAGGCTTCCAACAAGTTTAGAATGACCAATTTAAAAAATCCAAACAACTCTCAAACCCTGACAAAGAATAGAAGTCAGATTTCACACTTTGACTCCTTGAATCCTTGTAATAGTGTAAACCTAGTTTTAGTCCAATAACTCAAAACTTTCCCAAAACACCAGAGAAACCCTTGATGGTTTTAGACACACATTTTTGAGTTATTAAACATACTTCAAGGGAAAGTACAAGTTATTTTTCACTCATTGATTCCCTAAAGAAAACCTTATCTTGAGTATAATCCATCATAGTCACATATGATCACATCATTCTTGACCATTTGATATCATGAAAAACCTCCAAAATCTACTATTCAAATAACCCATATCTAAAAGAATATGTGCAGGTCTCTCTGATTCATAAATCATTATACTCTCATTTTCAGCATATCGATGAAAGAACAAAAATGTCACACCAATCAGATTACATAAGAAGATACACACCGGGATGACACGGTCCATGGTCTCACCGATAAAGAGATGCGTCGGCAAGACAAGTTCCATCGGGGTGAAATGAAAAGGTCATACCAAGCATATAGGTCTCATTGATGAAGTTCCATCAACAAGAAACATCTCTTGTCTCACTGATCAAAGCACAAGGAGCTGTATTGGAAGGAGTCTTGGCAACATGAGATCGAAGGAATAATCATCAAGGAGACTTATAACATCAGGTAAATTATTGAATGTCTTAGCGATACATCATGTCTTGCTGATGAAGACACAAACAAATCAAGATAGTCGTTGGGGTGACTCTTGGTGACATTTATATGAATCAGATGGATAGATTATGTGATATCGGCATAATGTCTCCCCGACCAAAAGAATGTTTAATGAACGTTAGTCAAGCCTGAATAAAATGATCACCCAAATTTTGAATTGTCTTTCCGATAGAACATTTGATGTGATAATGGGTAAATTCAAAGATCACCTACACTCGTGTTCAAAGATAGGATTACTAAAGAAGACATATTAGGGAGATTGGCTTATGGTCTCATCGATGAAGGGAATATATTGACAAGACAAGTCATCTCGACATGAAAAAAATATGATGGCCCGAACGTTTAAGTCTCACTAATGAAGTTTCATCAGTGAGACCATCATTTCCTTCACTGACAGGAGCACTGGGAATATATTGGCGAGACATGTTCCATTAGTGTAAATCCTAAATTTTCACCTAACCTACTAAGTTACACTGACAGGATGATATCAACAGGAGTTCTGGTGACATATTCAAGACCAAAAGAAAAGTTATCAGCGAGACTTATAACATTGGAGGAACCACTGAATGTGTTAGCAATACTCAAAGTTAGGTTGATGAAGAAACAAATGAACCAAAATGGTTGTTGGGGTGACTATTGGTGATGTATACGGGACAAATGTTAACATTGGTTAGATGTGTAGAGTGTTACCCCGATCAACAGAGTATTTAGTGAACATTGGTTGGGGCCTAATGTATAGATCACCCAAAGTTTAAAGGTGTCTTGCCAACCAGTTCATTTGATGTGACAGTAAGGAATTCAAAAATATGTTACATTCATGCGTGGAGTTAAAACATTAATGGCACCATGAAGTACATGTAATTTCATAAATTGAAAGGAAATTGTTGCAAAATGAACATTATTATGAATTGGTAGAGAAGGAAATGAGGAGACAAACAAAGGGCTAGAGAATTGTTTTAGTTGAAAGACCTCAATCAAAACTAGTAAGTCCTCTACATTTTAACTTCTTCATTTCTGCAATTTTAAGCGAGTAATATGGAAGCCACCAACTTGGGGAAGTTGAAAGGTAGAAAACAAAGTGAGAGCAGTCACCCTAGGAGTAAGAATCAAAAAGTTGAGTCTAGAATTGAGCTGAAGGATGCTGAATGAAAGCTGAATCAGGATTTAATTGACCAATTGCCTGGCTCTAGGTCTAGAGGTAGGCGCTCCGCACAATTGAGGGCAAAAGTGGATAAATTGGATGACAAGTGCAAGCACATAGGAGATATTTGGATCCCAATAAGAAGCTATGAATTGTTTAGATTCCACTTTCAATGAAGAGATCATTTTGAGCCAGTTTGTACTCCGTGGCGTCTAAATTTGGGAAAAATGGTTTGTCGTAATGTGTTTTCCAATATAGAGCTAGTAAAATTGTTGGCCACCCACTATGACTCAAAACTTAAGGCCATATGTGTACCATTTGGGAAACCATTAATATACATATCAGAGGCTTCAGTAAGTGAGGTTTTTAAGATGGAAGGGTGGTGTAATGAGAAAATTGTGAATGAAGAGTTGGAAAAGGAGTTTTGGAGAATGGACACCACTTACAAGGGTTGGAGGTTTCCCTTACATAGAATTAAACAAGATGGTAAAACTATCCCACTTGACAATGGCGATGGGCCTCCATTCCATGTAGACTTATTCGAACCCTATATGAGATATACCTATTTCTCAGTAGGACAAGTGTTGGGTATGGAAGTTCCTGAGTAAATGTCCATTGGTCCCATGGTAATTGCAGCTAACATTCAATGCCATAATTCTAGGTTATTCGACTATGCTTCATTTGTCTCCAAGGGACTCGACTTAGCATTGGTGGCAATCAAGAATAAATCCCTTGTTCTACACCTTAGGCATTATTCTCTTTTAATGCATCTAGTATTGTACTTCAGACAAGAGTTAGGGATTTGGCCAAAAAATTTGAAGGTTTCATAGTTTGATAAAGAGGGAAAATTGTTACCCATTCAATTGTGGACTGCCATTTGGGACAATAGGTTTGCTAATTCTAGTTTCATGTATTTTGAAGAATATTTTGTAAAGCCAATATATGAATTCTATAATCATCCTTGTGTGAACTCATTGTTTGATGAAATAAAATGCTTCCTCAGACCTAAGGAATTTAATGGACCAATTGATCACAATTGGGGAGATTGGTATTGCTTGGAAGATGCTACTATGGTAAGGGTGTTTGGTTTTGAGGATTCTCCATTCATTTTTCCTAAAATAGTCTCAGATAGGATTGCATATTTGGAAATTGTAAGGCAAATATTTTTCTAGTTTCATGAATTTTGGTTCATTCGGAAAACATGCATTTATGCCTAGTACTCTTTGCTTTGGTGATTTTATTGTGCTTGCAAAGGAAGGATATGATTTGATCCTTGAAAAATTAATGCAATATAATATGAATAAGGGTCCACCAAGAGAAGGTTTTGATCCAGAGGGATATATCAATTCTACCAAACAAAGGATAAACTTTGGATGATATGATCATGTGCCTTATCAGTTTGATGACATGATTAGAAATTTGGAGGTAGAGGAAGCAGAGAGAGTGGTGGAGGAATACAACCAAGGGTTGTCAGATACAAGGTTCCCTTTTTCTAGAGATGAGGAAACTAGAGAAGATATGCCACGAGACCTACCTAGTAGGATTTCCAGATTAAAAACTCAAGATTACAACTTCCCTCCTAGAGAACAAAGTATTGAAGAGAGACAAGATATAGACACCAAACACATGGCATATAAGTCATTTGTAGTAGACAATGAATTTTTGAATTCTTCGTAATTCATATCTTTCTTGTATAAACAAAATGGCAAGGAGATAAGGGAGACATTTGATAATATTACACCAAGCAATGAGGAGCAACTACTAAATCATTTGAAATTAACTGTGGATAGAGAAATTGCTAACATGACCCCCGATAAAGGAAGGAAAATGTTAGAGGATGTTGGAGTTATGATCTTTCCAGGGCTGGATTTGAACTTTGCATTGGTGTTTGATAGTTTCTTTAAGGATAATAGTGCCACACACAAGCTTAGTCCAGAGGGGGTGACAAAAATATATGTTGGATCCAAATATAACCTAGATGAAGGATCACTCATGATATGGGCCTTGTATCCACCTCATAGAAAGTCAGCAGTGATTGATACTAAGAAAGCATTTGGACATGTCATGACTCTGAAGGTTGGAGAGGTAGATCCTATGGTGACTGCAAACATTGGAATTAATGTGGCAAAACTGAATAAAGCCCAAATACAAATATTGATAAAAGAAAAGGAAATGTACAAAATGAATAATGAAAGGATCATGAGAGAAAATGATTGTTTGAAGGACATGCTAGGAATCACAATGGGACCTCCTAAATTTATAACACATGGTGAAATATCACAGGTAAAATACCATTGGGAGGAGTCAACTGCATATTCACAAGGTAAATATGATACACTTGTTGCAATAATCAAAAAAATGCAGGCCAACTTAACGATTTGGTTGAATAAGCTATGGGGAGCATATTCAAAGAACCATGTTATAGGGTAGGAGCACAAGATAATTGATGGAAGGATTCAAGAAAAGTTTTGAGAATTAAATGAAAGAGATGTTTTTGATAGTGTGGCCATTGGTATGGGTAACCAAATTATAAAGAAACACAGGGACTATTATGAGGAACTACGAGAAGATGCAAAGGGGCTGGTTGATGTTACGAATATGGGACTACCTACACTATTTGAAGATGGAGAAAAGTTCTAAGAGAAAGCCAAGTGGATCAAAGAATGTGAATTGATGCTGCAGGGAATTCTAGAAAATGCTACTGGGAAGGATTCGACATTGGACAAGAGCTATGAGCACAATGAAAGGATGATAAAGGTGGAAATATTGGCCAGGAACGCATTAGGAGACGTCGATACTCATGAACGATAGGATTATCTAGACCATTTATCAAATGTTCATCTATGGCTAAATAGAGCCTAATCTCTTGTTTTAATTAGTTAAGTAAAATAAAACATTTGTGAAGGGATGTGTCCCTTCCAAGTTTTGATGTATTTATATTTGTTCCATAGTAATGCAATAGATATAGGTGTTAGGAGATATTCAATAGATAGATTTCTAGCAAAATGCTTTCATATACAGAGACTCAGATGCATGTATTTTGGTGGAGTAAATGGAGATATCTAAGTTGTAGATTAAGATTTTGGTATCAGTTGTTTGTTAATTTTATGCAGTTATTTGATTGTCTCCATTTTGATGCTTCTCTATAGTTTAAATTGATATAACAAGTTTATACTCAGTTTATCATTGTACATTTGCTATATATGTGTGATTTGGTTATTTGGTTCTCTCAAGTAGGGATTAAAATATTTTAATCAATCACAACAATTGGGAAGTGTTAGTTGGATTAATAAGAAGAATCACATAACTAGAATTGCCATTCTATCTCAAGAAGAGTTTTTCAATTATTCACTTGCACGTTTACACAAGTTGTAAATAATTTATGTGCCTGACAGTTTGAATTATTGTCATTATTGAAATCCACATTTGCAGATATTCATTAGACTCCATATACCCAATAAGGCATTGGTCTCCCCTTGTATTCTTTTATAATTTTCATTATTCTTACTGATTTTTTACACTTACATTTACAAATACACATACATATGCATTTCTACTTTTATTTATTTCTCATGTCGCTTATCAATTTGATTGATTTCATATTATATGTGTTGAAGACTTTTAGAATTTCAATTACATAATTTATGGATATGTTGTATTTATAACACTACAAAATCATATGCTCTTTGCATTTAACACTTGAATTTAGAAATACACATTTATATACATAGATATAGATTTCTTTAATGATATGTTGCATTTATTGTTCTAGGAGAGCATCCAATGATTGCATTTACATTTACATTTAAAAATACATATACATACATACATACATATATATGTGTGTGTGTATCATTTATATTCATTGTTCAAAAAAAACCCATTAGGTTTGCACATTGATGAAAATTCATAAAATCAGGTCTCCCATACATATTTTATTGAAACCTAGGCTTGAACCTCTCATTTCACATGCTTTTCTTCACAAAACTCTTGATGACAACAACTATACCTTCTTTATTTCTCATCCTACACCCTATTCATGCATCCTATAATTACAACAGTATCCATGGGGCCTTTAACACAAGCTACAATAATCACAAAAAGTGTAAGAGTCCCTTTATATCATGTTTGGACTACAAAACCCTCAAAAATAGGTTAACTGGGATGTATGCAAAGAAATGAAGCTTTCTAACTCAAATCAACAACTTAAGACCTCAAATCAGATTCAAATCAAAGCTAACACATATCTTCACGACATGGAATTTATTTCACATCAAAATATGGCTACATGTGAACGTACAATGTTGCATAATAGGAAAAATACAATTTTTTTGAAGAAAAACACAAATTTTCGAATGTCAAGAGCTTGTATTTTAAATCTTGAACCATCGACAACCATTACAATAATCACTTTATGCCTTTTAAAGGATTTTAAACCTCAACCACTAAACAACCACCTCTACAACTAACTTTTTAATATTTTATGATCACATGAAACATAAAACACACTAATTTCAAGGTTGTTAACATCACTATTGAAATGTTTTAATTTTTTGACCTTTCAAACATTAAAGAGTACATCATTAAATTAATTATGTAATGGCATAAAAATTAAAAACATCATGAATTAATTATGTAACCACATAAGTCAAATATAATTCTATCAAGAAATTAATATCAAATAGATAATATAATCACATAACTCATACATTTCAATGCCATTGATCTTCTTCTTCATCCAACTCTTTGTCTGTATCATCCAATCCAGATTCGACATTGTAAGGATTGGTCATATCATCATCATTGTCATTGATATCAGTTTCGATAATGTCATCATCCACATGGATATCATCTTCATGAACATTAACTCCATCATCATGATCTAGTTCCTCATCTTTGACATCTTCATCAAGGACATCATCAACTAATTGTTGATCCCGACCATCATCTACATCATCTTCTAATTCTTCAGCATCTTCTCTTTCCACCACATTATACCTCTTTACTAGCCTTCCTCTTGATCATGCCTAACAACAAATGACCAACCCAGCTTTTACCTCCTGAACCTTCAGTAAAAAATACTTTCACATTGGCTTGGAAGAACATAGGCTCATTTCTAGCTCGCCGCTTCAATCTTTTGTATTAACTATGGTAAATCCATTATCATGTTCAATAACAATTCTCTCAAGATCATTTTCATTCAATTGTAGCATGTACCATAGCATGATGAACAAAATTAATCTGAAGGACTTAAAGTCACACTCAAGTATATCATCCAAAATCCCTTAGTATCAATTTTTTGAGACTTCTAGATGTATGTTGCTTTTAGATGAAACATTAGTCACCTAAAAGATGTAGTTATACCAAAATCACAAGTTTTCTTTGTGCTGTCATCCAAATTTTTGATTCAAATTTTAATGCACTATTGCACCACATAGCCTTGTGGTGTTTCATCCGCAATATGTCAAACATATGTGAAAATTATTTGAATATTTTCATTAGTTGATAAACATATTTACTTCTTGGTCGAATTTGCATGCAAAGAAAACAATCTTTGGACATATATATACACAATATAATTGAAAATAATTAAATAATATGGGTATGATTAATATATTTATAATGCATTCTGTTTTTCTTATCTCTAAACCATATGCTAAATAAATTTCCCTTTTGTGCGCAACATTGGAATCTCCATTAATGCATGAACTTTAACCAATGAAGCTACACCTTCCCATGTTAATGCACAAACTAGATTGTTGACATCATTCAATCCATACCATCATCCTAACTCAAGATTGCTTCATGTACATACAAATATATAGTTCATCCCACTCTCGACCAACTGTATCAAAAAAAATTGAAATTCACAAACAACGTATAATTAGTTAAATACCACAGTAAACAACCTTAATTTATAATTGATGTATATTGAATATTAATAATTAAATAAGTACAATATACATAAAAACCATATGTAAAATTTATTCCAATTAATCTCCATGACCATCTTATAATTACCTCTCACTTTCCTCAATCTACCTTTCCAAATCAAGTACTCCCCTTCGAATTTGATGGAGTTGGGACCCCAAATGTGATCTACATGGATCTTTTTTACAAAGTTAGGAAGATATTCACTAATTTACACCATGGTCTGGTATACCATATATCCCTCCACCATAGAACCCTCAAGATGTGCTCTTTGTCTAACCAAAGCCTTAAAAAATTTGAAGTGCCTCACAACCATCCACATTGATCTTGTGTGTATAGGTCCACACAATTCAATCTCCTCAACTTGGTGTACGAGGTAGTGTTCTTGTGCATTGAAAAATGTCAAAGGTAGACACTTTTTCATTTCACACATTACATGAGGATTTTTTCTCTTCCAATAATTTATATCTTCTTTATGGATTTCTTTAGATGACAACCATCTACAAGTGATTCAAGGCGAAATATATTAACGAGATTTTTAAATAAAAATATATAGTATAATACATGTAACAAGCAAAACAAAATGGCAAATTGGCAAGATGCATACAAACGCACTGGGAAGAAATATCGCCACTTCACCTTATTTATTTCCAAGATCATATATAACTTGCTTGACATTCTTGTCAAAGTTGTCTAGGAGAGATAGAGGTAGAACGTACTGTAATAATTATAAAATGATCTTTTCATTATTTTTTCAAAAGTAGTAAACATAATCCATTGAAAAATACATGCATTATACAAGTGTATATAATATACCAAAATAATTACCTTAATGAAGGTATGCCAATCATGCATTTTCATCCCTGACCCAAATTCACCTTTCTTTGTTATTATATTGTTTATATTTGCAGCAAATCCTGTGAGAAATCAAATGTTTTGTATGACTTCTTTTATAGCATTGTTTTGTTGCTCCATTAATAACCAAGGAAGGGCACTTATATTAATTTGGTCTCCATCGCTATTTAATTGAATGACATTTTTTATTGCATGATTGGTTTCCTGAATGTCACTACAAATTTTGACAAATTTTTCTTTGTCATGCCTTCCATCCAATATTTTTCATAACGTTTCTGTTATATTCTTTCTGATATGCATTGTATCAAACCAATGCACAATTTGTAGCTGCTCATAGTAGGGAAACCTACTAAATTATCTGGGATAACTTTTCCATCCATGTGGAAGCTAACCATTAATGCCTTGACGACCTTCATGAAGCATCTGAGTTAAACAAATTAATGACAATCATTTTCAATTATAGCATGAGTAAACACAACACAATATAAAAAATAATAGCAATTCAAACATATCATATATGATAGATAAAAAATTTGATCCGGATGTATAACCTTGACGCATTAATTCTATTATATTCCAACTTCCATAGGCAAGGTGTCATTCTTCATGGTTTTGATGTGTCTCTTATTTTCCATTGAAAAAGATATTTTTCACTAGTTCGATACTTATAATTTTATGTGGAGGAATTTCCTATACCATCAAAAACACATACTTTCCTTAAACTATATTGAACTAATAAGCTTTCATCTTTGACCACAAATTGGACATGCAAATTTCCTTTGTTTGAAGACTTGCAAAATCATATAATTGGATTAAATAAGCCAATTTATAATTATATATAATGAATAGATTATTTAAAAATGGTAATAATGATATCTACTTCATCAAATTAAATATTGTTAAAGTGCAGTTGAACATTATAACATATCACAAAAATGTGTTGGCCATGGGGCATCATGAATTGTCCATACAAGCATTGCATGAAATTGAAATTGTCTTTGTCTTATTGGTCTAGAGACGCCACACATAGTGACTTACAACTTTTAGTAACTCATCAGTAAGAGAGGCTCGATATATACATTCATATCTTTAACTTGGCACTTACCTAGTTGAATGAACATAAACATTACATAATTATTATAACCATTTTACTGCAATATATATAAATTAATGTACATGACTATTGAATGAAAAAATATAAGTCATTATGAAACAAATAAGACAAATGAGATGCTACTACATTAAAGAAAATTGATGTAAACAAATACCTGGAACAATCATTGACAACATTATGTGCTCCCTCTTTATTGACATCCATAGAGGAATGTTACTGTTGATAACAAAAATAGGCCACACTGAGTAAATAGATCTCAGCTCTCCAAATGGATTGACACCATCCGCTCCCAATGAAAGCCTGAGATTACGAGGTTCTTCTTTAAAGTGTGGCCATTTTCCCTCCATGTCCCTAAATGCAGAACCATCTGCAGGCATTTGAAAAATGTCATCTCCACTTCTATTCCGTGCATGGTAATCCATAAATTGTGCTGCTTTTGCACTCAAATAATTGCTGTACACATGGAATAATGAGAATATAATGAAGAACCTTGTGAGGCACCTTTTGTTATTAGTTGATCTATTTGATATCTATTGATATGACATTTCAGGCATTCTATTGTAAATTCTTGTTGTTTATGATATATAATATGATAATTGGGACATGCATCTATTGCTTGATACTCCATTCCAATATCTTTCATAAGGGCAGATAAATCTCGGTATGAGCGAGGTAAAATATTTGATGGTGGTAACAAAAATTCACCAATCAATCTACAACAAAAAATAATTTGTTAATATAAAGAATATTAATGGTACACATTTCATCCTTTATTTAATAGTGATGAACTAACAACAATTAAAATAGATGAAAAAAGATGACATATATGGCATACCTAACATCCCTAAGATTGCTATGTTTGATAAACCATTCATAACCTGGGCTGCTCAACAACAATACAAATAAGATAAGAGTTTTGGGAGCCTTCATAAAGGGCCTCCCCATATGCCTTCGGGCAATAAGTAAATCGCGAACATCATCAAAGTCATCTTGATCATCATGATTAGCTCTCACACTACATGTGTCATGGATCAATGTATTTGTACCATCATCTTCAACCGGTGTTTTGCGCATGATCATCTTCTTCCATAGGATCATTAACTTCATCTTCAATAGTCATAGCTCCATGTTCATCCACTTGAAAACCACATCGATAATTCATATCATGCCCTAGGGTGCCCCACCTTTATAATAATGATAGACAAAAAAAATAAACCATGATCATGATCAAGTGATTTTATATATATATATATATCATGTTAAAATGATATAAACATTTACAAATTCAATCAATATAAACACATATAATGAAAAAATTATCAATGGATGATAATCATGCCCCCCTTCAACATGACCATGTTGCCTACAATGTTTCTTAACTGTTGTGATTCAAAGTCGTCTTGTCTTTAAGCCCTTGCAATTATTGCAAGGACAATAACATTTCCCATCACCCTTTCTTTTCAATCTAGACCACAATCTACCAAGTGTCTCTTCATTTTGTTCTAGACTAATATTATCTGACATGATTTTTCTTTATCCAAGCTTGAATATTTAGATCTTCAAAAAATATCAAACTCACACTCCAATAATTTTTATTCATAGGCAGGTAAGAAAATCTAATAATTCTGATATTTTACACCAAAAAAATTTGGCATGCAACCACCGCTGAAAAGAGAAGATTGTTTGAAGTTATGACCCCAAAAAATCACTTTAAAATGTAATTCCAAAAATTATTAAATTCTGATTTTACTATGATTTCCAACCGTTAGACTCCTAAAATCAAAATATTGAACTTGCACAACAAAATCTGAAAATGCAACTTTGAAAATGCACAAGTCTAAAAAAGAAATCTGATGAGATGTTGCTTTAAAAATGATTTTCAAACTTGGAAGTACAAATATGACTTCACAAATGAATTATGGGAAAGGACAATGACTACCCTCAACCTGGCGATAACTTCTTGAATTTTTTCTGATTTTTCCCAAGAAAATTGTCCTTAGTTCTCCACAAATTGTCATAACTATAGCAAATTCACAAGCAGAGAAAATTCGTAAGTATAGCAAAACGTTGTCACAATAAATAGTTGAGCTCAATTTTTATTTATATCGGCCTCAATTTTGACTTCACATGTTCGTCAAAATTTTGATGAAAACTCTTTGTCACAATTTTGATAAAAAAATAGGTTCGTCAAAATTTTGATGAACATCGGGGATAAAATTAAAAAAAATTGAAAATTACACATTAAATATTACTAGTACCTGACAACACATCTAATTATCCATCTTTTGTCAGAAAATTTCATCAGATTTTGCAGTTAAATGAGTTAGTGTGCTATGATGCTAAGATGCTAAATGATTTTATGCTGAATTGCTTAAATGCTAAGATGCTTGATTGCTTTTCTTGCAAAGTAAGTTTGCACAAAGATGAGAGATTCTGAATGCATTTCCTGTTTTAGAAGGCTGTATATATGGATTTACGACAACACATTGTGATGGGGCAGCACAACAAAGGCTTGGATTCAATCTGAAGAATTGAATGGTGAGAGATTGAAAAGCTTGAGCTGATTATGGGAATGGTTTCTCCCCATGAAAACATCAGGCCAGATGATAGGAAGAATTAGAGAAATGAGGTTAAGAGGATTGCCTACAAATTTGTCTCCATAACTTTCCCGTGAATACCAGTTAAATTAAATTGGATATTTGATATCTAATTTGGTAGGTGAGTGAATAGAGGAAATTTCCCTTTATGCCTTTATTTGAATAATTTATGATTTTATTCAAATTAGTAAAAGGGGATAAATAATTTAATAAAATAAACAATAGAATTTGTTTATTAAATAAATATAGAAGAGTTATGATAATTAAAAAAATAAGTATTTAACTTTGTTTAATTAATTAAGATTGAATAATGTGATAATTAAATAACAAAAACTATTGAAGTTGTATATTTAATTAAAATTGAAGAATAGGAGAATGAACTATAAATACATATTTCTATTTATTTAATAGTAGAGGAAATTAAGGTAATTAATCAAATAAGTTGTATTTAATTAATTAGATTAGCTAGATCATTTTTAGGTGTATACATTTTGCCCCTCTTTGAAGTGATGTGTTTACACATTGCTTCAAAGAAATATTTGATGTTGCTGCTAGTATCGACGAAAAAAAAATTCGGAATGCCCCATACATTGATTTTTCAAGTGATGATGAATATATGCCCCCTTGGGAGATAAATTAATGAATTTTTTTATTTTTATAATTTTTGAAAGATTTGATGATGTTTCGATGAAGATTTGATGGTGAAATAATTTATCTCACGATAAAGAATGTAGAATATTGCCCCTAGATGAATTTGAATTAATCTCTCAAAAAAATTAATTAACCCCATAAAAATTCCATAAAAAATAACCTATAAAAGGTCAAAAAGGTCATTTTCAAACTCATTTGTGCATTTGAGTTTTGAAATTTTGAGAGAGCAATTTGTGCAATTTGGAGCAAGATGTCGATTCCCTACCATACTCATTGGTTCGAGTGTGTACGACGTCACGACCACCTGATCGTCTATGGACCTCTAGTATGTACCTGTTAACTCCCTTGGTTTGCATGATTTCCTTTTTTTTTGTGTGTTTTTTCAGGTTTGAAATTTTAAGTTTATTTTAGCGCTTATGCATGCCGCAATAGCACTTTTTCTTTTTGTTCTAGTGCTTCCAACATTTTAGTGCTTAGGTCAAATATTTTAGCACTTAGGTAGGATTTTTTAGCGCTTCCAATGTTGTGGCACCTAGGATAGATAGTTTAGTGCTTTGAATTTCTGTTTTAGTGCTTTTAGTAGATTAGCGCTTAGGATAATTTTTTTTGCACTTTTACCTTTTGTTTTAGCACTTTCACTTGTTTAGCGCTTGGACCCAATAGTTTAGCGCTTTGCCCTAATTAAATAACACTTCTGATGAAGTGGTGCTTTGACCGTCTGTTATGGTGCTTATGCATGATAAAATGGCACTTTTGATGTTTTAGCACTTTGAAACTCTGTTTTAGCATTTCTAAGTCAGATTGATTAAATTTATCAAATTTATCCTTGATTTGTTGATTTTCGATCGTGTCATCATTTGGTTTGATATGATCGATGAACCTAGTCAAGTAGATGATGTCAACCTCATGATAGGTGAGGTTTGATGATTGATTTGATGATAATTATCCTCATGATAGGCGAGGAATAATTAAAATTTGATTGATGAACCTCATGATAGGTGAGGTTGATTTGATGTATTGACCTCATGATAGGCAAGGTTCAATGATGTTTGATGATTGACCTCATGATAGGTGAGGTTCAATGATGTTTTCTCACAAGATTTAATGAAAATTCTCACCAAGAGTTGATTAGGTTTGATAGGATATTTGATGTTTTGATGATTTTTGACAAAAGAGTACTGAATTTGAATATTTCATGATGATTGGAGGTGTTGGCGAACCTCCAAATTAGAGAGTGATTCGCTCAGACATTTGAGTTGATAGGATAGCTAGCCTAGCCTGAGACATCTATCATTACACATTGTGGATTGTCTTCTTTACTAGACATGCCCCAAATTAGGATTAATCGAGGTCTCTTGACAACGTTAGCGGAGAGGTGGCATAGTGAGCATAACACCTTCCACCTAGCTACTGGCAAGATCACAGTCACCCTAGAGGATGTCTAGAGGATTCTACAAATTGCAGTTGTGGGGGATATTGTTGTTTATGATTCATTAGAGCAGGGTGGTTTTGATGCTCTTCGAAGGGTGTTTCAGGATGTCAGGATTGTTGGTATGTGGATTTTTTGGCATGAGATGGTTGATGCATACGCCACTTTTTTTATTGGATTCATTAGAGGGTTCCTTTGTCCTAATCACAGGTCAAAGGATTCTCTATTGGTTTGGGTCATGTGCTTGAGAGTATGGTTATGCACTGGACTAGATACACTTGGGGCATGTGCATGCTTGCCCACCTTTATCATGATTTGCATTCAGTGAAGTACCTTGGAGGTCAGAGTTTATCGACCTAAGTTACTTTACTTCAAGTGTGGGCGCAAGAGCATATTGTTGTTAGACAACCAGTGATGGTGAGGCAACGTCCTGCTAGGTGATCTTATGTGCATAGATATGTAGGTCAACTTACTCAGCCTAGACTGGGTAAGTTAGATCATTGGTGTAGATTTCTTGATGATATGGAGACTGTTACTTGGCATCCCTATTTGGATTGTGAGCATTGGGACAATGATGGCGTGCAGTTGCCATTATTATGTCAGTCTTTCATTTTGATCGGGCATACGTAGTGGGTGTTGGAGATATTTCTACTGAGACGAGTGCTTCATCAGTATGACATCATTCAGGGTATTCCATAGGGTGTTTCCCACTATGCTCGGCGACAGTTGGATTCTACAGATTGGAGGCCTGGGTTGTCATATGATGTGGTGGTGCAGGAGTTCCAAGCTTTATAGCCACTTGTGTGCGAGATCCAACCAGATATTGTGGAGCCTCTAGTGATAGAAAATTATGCAGAGCATTTGGTATTACATCCATTTCCACACATTATGATTCCTAATGAGCCAACACCATTAGCTACTGGGGAGGATATTGTTTTCGCACACCGACGTTGATAGTGGTGAGGAGGATGTAGATGGTGAGGAGGATGTAGTTGGTGAGGAGGTGGAGAGCAGCAATGATGAGAGTGATGGTAGTAGAGATAGTGGAGATGAGGAGAGCAACAATGGTGATAGCAGTGGGGATAGTGTAGGCAGATCGGGTGCAGGTGTATCGGGTGTTGGTGGGTCAAGTCCTGGTTTAGAGGAGTACATGATGCATATCGTGCCTCATAAGGGGCAAGCAATGGCATATCCTTTAGAGAAGATACAGATTGTGAGACTTTAGGTGCAATTAGAGACCATACAAACTCAACTTGTTTAGGCTCAGGGTTTATTGTCATAGACTCAGGCTCAGATGCTGGCACAGGCCCAATCACATGCATAGGATTTAGCATCAGTACATGCATAGTTGGCTGCAACACAGACACAAATCACAACATTGACAGCTGAGAGGGACACTACCAAACGGGCTGCAGAGTAGGCTCAAGGTCAATTCAAGAGAGTACAAAGATTAGTAGATGGTACCACTTTAGCACATTACATGGAAGAGGTTGTCTGTGTTGGTCAAGAGGTTGAGTACTATAGAGGGAAATATCATGATGCATTTCCTTCCGAGCAGGGAGTGAGCTACACACAATCTCGATCAGGCAAGACTCATTCCTGAACTGTTAATGTAGGTGTGACTCAGCCTCTTCACAAAGACCCGAGAGATCCTAGTACTTCTGGTGGTGGAGGAGGTACTAGCCCAGAGATGCCTGCACCATCAGGAGTTAGCACTGCATAGTCTTTGTGATGTGATTTCTCCACTGTATTTTGAGTTGATGATATACATTTCGATTATAGCCATTTTTTTGATGATATATCTCTCTTCATTTTAGACATCACTATATACTTGACATTTATGATTTTTATTTTGAGATCTATATGATATGCAATAGTTTTTATCGATCTATCATGTGTTGTATGGTGATTCTATGATGGATGCATTTACTTTCTATGTTCTATATGGTGATTCTATGATGGATGCATTTACTTTTTATTATGATGTTATGGATGCAGTTTTATATTTATGATATGCTATGATTTATGATGTGCATAATGATGATGTATGGATGTATGATGTATGTATGCATGATGTGTAGATAATTTTATATGATAATGTACCTATATACATGGATGTGGATGTAATGATTCAAAATGATTTATGATATGTGATGTAAATGGAATGTGTGTGTTTTATTCTTGTGTAAATGCAAATGTATTATTCAATAAGTGGATGAAAATGGTGTATGATATGTGATATTTTGAATGGGTTTATGTGAATGGAAATGCACTTATATGATGTAATAAGTGGATGAAAATGGTTATGATGTATGATATGCGATATGGAAATGTAATGACATGATGTAATAAGTGGATAAAAATGATGTATGATATATGATATGTTGAATGGATTTATGATATGTGATATGATAATGGATGTATGATATGAAACTATAGAGATTTATTATTTTTGAGATTTTCTTATGCAATTTTATGACATGTAATATGAGAAATATGATATGATCAATGCAATTTTTTATTTATTTTTATTTAGATGTATGAATGATGAAATGATAATTAAATGCTTTCTAATGTATGAAATGAAAATGATGATGCAACTACATGATAATGATGATGATTTTGTAAATGTCAAGTATACTCAATCTATTATGAGAAAAGATGATCATTAATTTGAATCCTTTACGAGATTTTGTAACAAACACTTTGCAGATGTAAAACTATTATGAATGCAATCTAATTTTATCATGCAAATATTGGCATTCTAACAGTACTTTTGCTTTGTATCATCATAGAGCTTTTAAATATTGAAAGTGAGCACAAGTATCAATAGTATAATGTAGACCAATGATGACCTGGGTACTACTTCCATGATTTTTGATATTGCAAGTGAACACAAGCATCTAGGTATAATTAAACCAAGATGACCTAAGCATTTCTTGTGTAAATAGAGAAGAATTAACCACTTTCCTATGTGAATTGGAATGTCATCCATGATACTTTGTAGAGCACTTCCTATGACAATTCACATAGTAATTATGATTAATTCACAAACAACAAATAAAGAAAAATACCATTCTTCTTCCTAGCTTCTCTAGTTCAATACATCATCGAGTTGTTCCAAATAAATGATAATAATGATCAAAGTACAACATATCCAACCTTTGCTTAAAGTATTTCTACCATTATTCAAATTAGATCATCCATCTTGATTTTATGATGTTTTTGTGATTTTTGAGATTTTTGACGAAAGACCTAACCTAAACATCTATCCTAGGGGCCTCGAGGGTTGATCAAAGATTATCCTTGCCTACATTATACACACAGAGACCACATAGTTTGACTGACACATAATCATGTTTTTGGCTTTTTGAAATTGACTTTTAGACCTATTTTTGGATTTTAAGTTGTGATATGGATATCCAATGTGCTTCTGATGGTGATTGATCTTTCATGTTGGGTTGTGTTTCGATCATTGTTTTTGTTTTGTTTGTCTTCCTACTATTTGTCCATTTTGTTAAGCTTGATATTTATTGCCCCCAGTGAGGTTGAGATGTTGCCTCCAAGCTAGGGTGACATATGACCACTCATAATGATATGATAATGGATGTAAAATGATGGTGAAAATAATGACCATGGCATGCATCTGATAGATGGATGAGTTGGTTCAATTAAAAAATAGCACCTATTTCCAAGTTTTCACTTTTTTTTTTTATTGTACTTTTTTAATCTTTTTGATTTTTTTATATTTTTCTTCTTTTTATTTGTTTTTTGATTGTTTTTGTATTTTTCTGTTACCAAGATGCCTATTTGCTAGGTTTTCATCAAGGTAACCATTTTCAGAAACTAATGCGTGCACTAGGTGACTCAAGTATAGAACTTTCTGAGATGGATACTATTGAAAGGTTCATCAAACAGATCCCCTTCAAATGTAGACAATTGATATGCTCCAGATCCATAAACTAATATGATGACAAAGAGACCTAGCCAATTAGGTTCAAACTTCCCTTTCTTTCCTTTGTCCTATTGATTTCTAGGGTTTTCCTTTAGGACTAAGTCACCAACCTGAAAGACTCTAGGTTTTACCCTATGATTGTAGCTCCTAGACATTTTCTATTGGTATGATTTCAAATGATTGACAACTTGTTGACAATGTTCATCCAGTAATTCCAGTTCTTGTAGTCTAGAGATTCTATAATCCTCATTTGTAATGATACCCTTCAGTGAGACATAGAGTGATGGTATTTCTACCTCAATACATAGGATGGTCTCCAATCCATATACTAAGGCATATGGTGTAGCTTCTGTTGGTGTTTTGATGCTGGTTTTGTAGGCCCATAATGTAGGATTTAGTTGAACATGCCAATCACATCCAACATCGTTAACCATTTTCTTTAGTATTTTCAAAATTGTCTTGTTTGAGGCCTTTGCTTGGCCATTTCCCTAAGGATAGTATGGTGTTGAGAAACGATGTTGGATATGAAAATTTTCACATAATTCTTGGACGTCTTGGTTTTAAATGGTCTTCCATTTTCTGTAACAATGGACTAAGGTATGCCATATCGACAAATTATGTAGTTTAGTATGAAAGACGAGATTTACTTTCCAATGATTGTTGCTAAAGGAATTGCTTCTATCCATTTTGTAAAGTATTCCACTGTTGTGATTACGAACTTGTGTCCATTGGATGAAGACGGGCTTATCTTTCCTACTAGGTCCAGTCCCCAATGAAAAAAGGGGCATGTTGATGTAAATGGGTGTAATTCTTGTGCTAGTGCATGGATTCGATTACCATGGATCTGACATTTCTAACATTTCTTAACAAATTGATAAGACTCATTTTCCATGTTCAACTAGTAATACCCCAAATAGAGGAGTTTCTTTGCTAGGGTTGGTCCACTTGAATGAGTTCCACAAATACCTTCATGAACCTCATGTAAGGCTGATTCAAATTCGTTGTGTTCTAGACATCAAAGAAGAGTACCATCTAGACCTCGATAGTAAAGGATATCGACAATCAATGTATGTCAAGCAGATTGGAAAATGAAGTTACACTTTTGGTTTCTAGAAAGATCAAGATGAAGGATATTATCCTTGAGGTAAGTAGATATCTCTCCATATAGTGAGTTTTGAATGTCGACTATTTGACATATGGTATGTGATTCAGGATTATCGTAGGCAGGGTTAGATACTTGTTCTACCATAAACTCATACCGACCTTGCTTTTCTGGTAATTGCAAGAGGGAAGCAATTATCGCCATAACATCTACAACTTTGTTCTCTTCCCTTGGTATCCATTCAAACTTGATCTCCACAAAGTAATTTTTAAGATCATATATCATTTTCTTATATGACATGAGTTTTTCATCCTTTGTCTGATACTCATCATTTACTTGATAGATGACAAGTTGTGAGTCTCCATACACTTGTAATTCTATGATGTTCCATTCAATAGCCACTTTGATGTCGATAATTAATGCCTCATACTCAACCACATTATTGGTACATGGAAACATTAGTCTATAGGACCTTGGGATGGTGTGTCCCTAAGGTGTAACAAATATAATTCCCACACCAGACCCTCTTTGTGTGTATGATCCATCAAAATAAAGTCTCCATTGTTGTGGTAATATTGAGAATGTTCACATCCAAAAATTCAATGTTCATTGGATGTTATCTTGTAATGGAGCTTTAGCTAATTGATCAGCTACCACCTATCCTTTGATGGATTTTTGATCTACATACTGGATGTCAAAATCACTTAAGATCATGACCCATTTTGCTAGTCTCCCTATTAGAGCCGCTTTGCTGAGTAGATATTTTAATGGGTCTATTTTTGCAATGAGTGTGACTGTATGAGTCAACATGTAGTGCCACAATTGTTGGGTTGCAAATACCACTGTCAAACAAGCTTTTTCTATGAATGTGTAATTTATTTCATAACCATTGAGAGTCTTGTTGATGTAGTAAATATCTTGTTCCTTTCCCTCAAAATCTTCTTGTGCTAAGAGAACTCCTAAAGAAATGTCAGTTGTTGCAATATATAGTAACAAAGGTCTCTCTGCTACAGGTGACATGAGTATTGGAGGTGACATCAGAAATTGCTTTATCTGGTTAAAAGTTGTTTCACATTCATGATCCAACTTGAATGAGACATTCTTATGAAGTAGATGATTGAATGGGTGGCTTTTTTCTACTAATTGGGAGATAAATCTCATGATGGATTGTAGCCTGCCTTGTAGAGACCATAATTGACTGATATTTTTAGGTGGCAACATCTACATTATTGCTTTGACCTTAGTCGAATCCACTTTGATTCCTTTTTCTAACACTATGTATCCAAGTAGTTTTGTTGATGTTACCCCAAACACACATTTCTTAGGGTTCAATCTGGCATTGGACTTTTCCATTCTAGTAGGTATTTTTCTGAGGATCTACATATTTCCTTCTCTGGTGTATGATTTTGCTAAGATGTCATCCACATAATCTTCCATGGAAGTATGCATCATGTCATGAAAAATAGTGGTCATCACCCGTTGATATGTTGCACCTACATTTTTCAACCCGAAGGGCATGATATTCCAACATAATGTACCCCAAGGACAAGCGAATTTCATCTTTTCCTAATCTTCAGGTGCTATCTTTATTCGGTTGTACCCTGAGAAACCATCCATTAATGACAACATGGCATGGCCTGCCGTTAGATCCAAAATGATGTCAATGCTTGGTAGAGGAAAATCATCTTTTGGGAATGCCTTATTTAGATTTCTAAACTCTGTGCTTATCTTGATGATATTATCCGGTTTAGATATAGGCACAATATTTGAAATCCACTCAACATAATCGATAGACTTGATAAATCCTGCATCCAACAACTTCTTCAACTCTGCTTTTACCATTAGGGCGATGTGGGGATGCATTTTTCTCAATTTTTGCTTGATTGGTTTGATTCCAGTTGGTAGAGACAGATGATGAATCAGGAGATCTGGATCCAATCCTGGCATGTTAGAATAAGACCAAGCAAAATTGATATGCCGCTCTTCAAAGAATTTGGTAAATTTGGGCTTCTCCTGTTCTATTATAGACATCGCCAGATGTAGAATCTTTTCCTTTTCAGTTGTTCCAAGATTTATGGATTGTGTTGGTTCCATCAGTATTGATGATTTTTCATGGTAATGCTCTAGAAGGGTGTCAAATCTCCCATCTTTCAGTGCCTCAGAAAGGTTTTCATTGTTAGATACGTTCTTATTTTTTTCTTTTTTCCAAATCTAATGGTGCCACGGAATGGTTTTCACCATTAGATCTATTTTTCATGTTGTCATTTTTGCAACTGGAAGATTTGGCACCCTCATGATTTGAAGCGTTGTTATAAGTGTTATGGGTAGAACTTGTATCAAGTTCGTCAGTGCAAAGAAAATTTATGATGGCATCATTATTTGAAAAGACCGGTATGTGAATAGGTTCGGTGGGTTCCCAGTCAATAAGTTTGGGATGCCTCAAAGTTAGTAAGTCATCAGGTTGAGTGAGGTCGACGACTATGAGTGTTCCAATATCCAAGTGATCAAAGTTGTCAGAGGGAAGGTTGAGGCTTATGATATTACCCTCCTCCGAGTTGTCTAGTTCACTCGATGTTTGTTCCTCCTCACTTAAGTCATCGATATTTGGTGATCCTAATACAAGTGGTCTTGTTCTTGAACTTTGTCCCTCCTCTTGTACATGTGTATATGCTTTGATGACATAAACTTGTTTGTTAGTGTATGATGTTGCAGATAAATGATCCCATTCATACTTATTTGAATATGTTTCAGATCCACCCCTTATTTGCAAAATCCTTTCTACCACTTTTTGAGTTACTTATTCTTTTGATTCTCTTGTATATAGCCTAATCCTATTTTTTCCTTAGGTTGAAGTGTTAGAGGTTGAATAGGTTCTATAATACCATCTTTTCTCTTTTCAATTGGTCCTTTCCCTTCATAGCCCATTTTTATCTTAGATAGTCTTTCCTTTTCCATACTGATCTATCTGTATGCTGATATTTGTTGATGTTGAGGCTTCTTCATCTTTATATAGCCAATTGAGAATGGCTTTGTCTTCTGATTCATCTTCTAGGGTACCTGATTTTACAAACCTTTCGCCCAGAACTGTGATAGGTTGTGATGATTGTTGTGGATTTTTTTTGGGCTGTCCATATGAGTTTGGGGATGGTAGCAATTGTGAAAGACACAAAGATTGCTCAAGGGAATATTCTCCCAAGCCTTTGTCCTTTAACTGGATATTTTCTATAAATTGTTGTGATAGAGTGTTCAGGGGTCCTTCATTATTTGATATAGTTCAGTTATCAACAATTGTTTCTTGTGCCTCGTCCTTCTTCTCAACCCATTTGGATATAAAATTGAGTTGTTTTTCACCACTGGATGAAGCAAATGTGCTAGCTTCTCTATTGTAGGGTATTAGAGTGTCTTGATTTTCCTTAATCATGTTACAAGTTTGAGGATTATTGTTGTTAGCTAAAATTGTGACCTCTTGTCCATTGACAGGAAATTTCAAACATTGATGATATGTTGAAGGTATCGCTTGCATTTCATGGATCCATGGACATCCCAAGAGTATGTTATATGTTAGCTCCTTGTCTAACACTTGGCAAACAATATTTTTGACAATTGGTCCCACTTGAATTGGTAGTACAATCAGCCCCTTGGAAGACCTTTCCTTTTCATCATATGCTTTTATTGTTATCTTTCTTCTAACATCAATGGCATTGTCAGAATAGCCTAGTACACAAATTGGTTTTAAAGTACAAATATTTAATCCAACTCCACCATCTATTAAGACATGCTTGACACGGTGTCTATGGATTAGAACCTCTATATGCAAGGCCACATTGTGTGGGTGATTTAGTGACACATGATCTTGTTTGGAGAATGAAAGACAATGAGGTGTGGTCAAATGTCCCACCATAGCTTGAAATTGAAAGACATCCAAATTATTGGGTACCGTAGTGGCTACCAAATCCTGTTCTAGAACCTCTTTATGTGATGGTGAAATTTTAAGAAGTTCTAGTATGGATAACTATGTGGGTATGTTTTGTATTTGATCTACAATGTTGTATTGATGTGATAGGGGAGTAGTGATTTTAGGTGAAACTCCTTTTAGTATCACTTTGGACTGCCCCCTAGTTGTTGCATTGATTGGTTGATAGTCTTGTGTTTCCCTGATTTTTATGACATTGATTTGGTTGTCAGATGTATTTATGTTTGAATCACGTTTAGGGATACAGTGTCATTGATGCTTATGGTATCTATTTGATTATCAATGACATTATTTTTCTCAACTTCAAAAATGCAAAGAGTGGTTGTCATAGATATAGTTTACACTTTTTCCTTTATTGTTTGAAGAAGATTCTCCTTTTTTGTAGTTGGGTAAAGGATTTGTAAATGCACTGTGATAATTGTTTGTTTGATGTCCTTCAAAAAACACCTTATTTGCTTCAATCAAGTCTTGTATCAGGTGTTTTAATTGCATACATTCATTTGTTTTATGTCCTTTATTTTTATGAAAGTTGCAATAGTCAGCATCGTTCCACCAAGATGGTTTCACTTTTAGCTCCCAATTTCATGCTTCTGGTAGAGTAATAAGTCTATTTGCAATAAGCTCTCTCATTGTTGATTCCAAAGTTTTTCCTAATGGTGTAAATCTTTGTCAATTGGATTGTCTTTGATATGTTGGTGGTCAAGATTCTCCATTATTTGGGTTATTATTTTTAGTGGTACCTTGATTGTTGTTCTAGTTTTCAGTCTGATTTGTTTTCACAGGCGTTGTTGTCAAATTGAATACTACTTTTGTATTTTGTGTGCTAGTTGTAGCACCATTGTTTCTAGTAGTTCTATTTTTCTACCAAAATTTAGGCTTATCGTTGTTTCCATAGTGATTTGAGGAATTTGAGTTGCTTGATGTATCATTGTAATGTTTAATCACTCCTCTTTTGACTAAGGCTTCTTCAATTTTAAGCCTATCCTCAATCACCTTTTCAAATGTCGGGGGACATTGTAGATCTAGTCTATAACTCATGGCATCATTTAAGTTGTCAGTAAATAATTCAATATTTTCCTCTTTAGGTATAGATCGAGGATATCTAGTGAACAAGTTTCACCAACATTGTAAGAATGATAGGAATGTTTCTCCCTTCTTTTGTTTCATGTTGTACAGATCTTTTATGGTTACGTTATGTTGAATGTTAAAGGAGAACTATGTAATAAATTTGTTAACTAGTTCTTCAAATGATTGAATCCCCGATTGTAAGTTGGAGAACCATTCCATACAGTGTGCTCCTAAACTCCTAGGAAATAACCTCATTAGGTAATTATCCTCTTGTGCAAACTCGAGGCTCATTGTTTTGAATTCCCTCACATGGTCAATTGGATTCATTTTTCCATTGTACTTGTCATATTTGGGGAACTCACAATGCCTAGGGGAGAGTAATATATCTACACTCAGATGAAAGGGATGAGGACAAATGTCTTGTAATGAATACCTCTTTGTGGTTCCCTTTTGCATGTCTTGAATTTGTTGTTGTAAAGTTTGCATTTGAGTAGTTAGAGAAACCACTTGATATGTGTCTTGTGTGTTGTGTGGTTCTGTTTCAATTGTTCTAGGTGTTTCCTTTAATCTATTGATGTCAAAATCTTTCTGAAGTTTTGCACCCAATTCTGCTAAGAACAAGAGGTATTTTTCCATATCTTGTTCCAAGAATTTTTCCATGAATTTATGGAAATTTGGATCTTGTTGGGCAGTTTGTATATCCTCTTGGGTTATCTCATTGGGATCATTTTGATGAAATCAGGAAAAGGGGTTTTCTTCAGCCATTATGTTTGGTATTTCTAATTCCTTCTCTCTAAGCTTTTGTCTTTGTAACCTTGTCAAGATTGGCATACAAGTATTTTTTGTTTCAGTAAAACTTTGATCTTTTGTGTTTGGATTAGTGTCAATTAGATTTCAACAAAGTCGAATAGAATGATGTATTCTATTGATGAGACTAAGTTAAAAATTTGATTATTGTGTTTTGTTTCGTGATGAGAGGATGTCAATATCCTGATGAGGAAACTTAACTCAATAATCAATATTTTTGTTTTGATAATTGGACACTTTGTAGTTTACAAGATCTAGGTTTAAGTTAAAAAGAATTTGACTTGTAAGAAACTATTTGATTTAGGTTTAAGACACTATTTGGATTGTAAAAATGTTTCTGTCTATTAAACTTGAGTTTTTGATGCCAACAAATTTGACAGATGTTTCAGAAAGCTCTCTATTTTTTGTTCTTTAGAAGCGCTAATACAGAGGGAAGAAGCACTAAAATAGACCAGAGTAGTGCTAAAATTTATGGTAAAAGTGCTAAAACAGACTATAGATGTGCTAAAAGATTGGTAAATTCTGACACTGGTAATTTTGGTTACTATTAGTGGATGCACTACAAAATTTGGCAAAAGTGCTAAAATAGACTGTAGAAGCACTATTTTAGTTGTGTATGCACTAAAAGATAGTACATAAGTGCTAAAACAAAGTGTGTAAGCACTCCTTTTGTGATTCAACAATGGTGTATAATTTTCCTTTATGTGAAGAGACAACCCTTTTTTGTTGTAATTTTTAGGATTTTTGGTATTTTGATAGGATATCTCTGCTGGTAATTTTCTGATTTTGGATGACAAGCCTAATGTTGGAATATTCTATTGCTGGTTGTGGGATGGAAGACTGATGAATAGGTTGACTATGATTATGTTTCTGTGAAAGAGCTCTTCTTTGGAAATAAGCTTGTGAATACAAAGGCTCTAAAGCATAATCACTAGTGTATCCCCTAGTAAAATCATGAAACCTATGGATGAAAGTTCTATTTTGAAGCAAGACTTTCCTGCTTTGATATAAAAATCATCTTCTTTCCAAAAATTTCTTGTAACTAAATTGTTTCTTTGGTTTCTTGACTCTTTTTTGTAAGGGATTTCTTAACAAACGTTGTGTATTTCCAATCCCTAATCATAAATTTCACTGTTTGATTTTGTTTTGATTCTTTTATGTTTTCTAAATGATCTTTATCTAAATTAATGATTTTGAAAACACAACAAGCAATTTTAGAAGAGTTGTTTTTAAGACCTAGAATCTAAACAATAAGTGTATGTTCAAGAACCATGCATGGTCCTATTTTCACTAGTTTGTTTTAAAAAAATACACTTTAGACAGACTCACTCTTAAGGTCATAAAGGTCATCATTATACTCAACAACCCACATCTTAAAATTGTGTCGACTCACATAGCCGTGTCACCCCTTAGAGGGTGCCTGTGTTTTTTTCTTTTCCAGGCACGTACTCAAAGTTATATTTCTCAATCCCTTGAGTAAACAGTCCTTGGAAATTCTATGGTGAGTGTCTTGGGGGTAGATTCTTCCCTCCCCTTACACTGTGAGTATTACAATGTCTAGTTACTGACTTAGCTAGATTCTACACTATGGTTCATAGATAGGGTTTCTGTGTGGTGTAAAAAATGATAAACTCCCTCAAGAGACCCCCCAACCTTTAGAAAAAAGACTTTGGGGATGGTTATCTTGCACACTACCATCAAGTTGGACTTTCATCAACAACTCACTTTTTGATTATAGTGGATTGGAATCCTTGGCTTTAGGCTTTCCCACTTAGGTCGTTCTCGTAAGGTGAGTACTTTTTCCCACTACGATAGGTCTTCTAAAGGATTTAATAAACCATAAAAATGCATAAAAATAAAGGATAAGTCTGGTATTTTGATCACCTAGTTAAGGGGAGAGCATATGCCTATCACCACACAATCATAGTAATCAATTGTTCAATCTTTAGAGCCCAAATGACAATTTTCTATTCTAGGTGAAGATATTGCTTCACAAGAGTCATGATGTTAATTTTAACTGATATAGCAAATGTATGATGACTACCCTAGGATTGATATATTTTAAACCAAATGACTACCCTAGGATTGGTTCTTTTTAGTCCAAATGCATCAAAATAAATTTCTGGTTGTGGTCGCGTCAGATCTAGACAAGAATTATAGAAGTACAAAAATAGATTGCATAAACGTTGTTTTATTCATCAGAAGCATTACAACATTTGGAAGAAGTGCTACAAAATTTGGTATAAGAGCTATAGAATTTTGCAAAAGTGCTAAGAAAAAATTGGACCTGGAACAATCAACCTTTTTGAGAGCTTTGGGTGGAAGCGCTAAAACAGATTGTAGAAGCACTAGAAATTTTGGTATAAGCGCTAAAATAGATTGCAGAAGTGCTAAAAATTTTAGTGGAAGCGCTACAGAATCCCTTGATTGCGCTAAAAGAAAACATACATGTATCCTATATGAACACTTTAAAAATAAATAAAAAAATATGGGGTTAGTGCCCCATGGTGGGTGCCAAAATGTAAGTGTGAAATAAGTAATGAGTAAAACAACTAAAAACACTTCTTAATGAAAAATTATATCAAGATTTAACAACAATTAACTAATTTAAACCATAGAAAAATTGAAAGAGTCTCATTGTTTCCTATCTCCAAAGATTTATTAAGTCACAGAGGGCTCTCAGATTTGGTAAGCATTGTGACTGTTAAAATGTCAATCTAGAGAATGGATTGATGCTAAATGCAATGATCTACTTCTATATGGTGATTTCTAAATGATATTGATGCTATTGTAATCTATGCTGACATGAAACCTGATGGATGGAAGCTACAGTAAAACTATGATGCAGTCATGATATTGATTCTACAGATGCTCTGATTGCTATGATGCTAAGATGCTAAATGATTTTATGTTGAATTGCTTAAAAGCTAAGATACTTGATTTCTTTTCCTGCAGAGTAAGTTTGCACAAAGATGAGAGATTCTAGATGCATTTCCTATTTTAGAAGGTTGTATATATAGATTTACGGTAGCACATTGTGACAGGGCAACACATCAAAGGCTTGGATTCAATCTAAAGAATTGAATGGTGAGAGATTGAGAATCTTGAGCTGACTATGGGAATGGTTTTTCCCCATGAAAACATCAAGCCAGATGATAGGAAGAATCAGAGGAATGAGATTGAGAGGATTGCCTACAAATTTGTCTCCACAGCTTTCCTGTGAATACCAGTTGAATTAAATTGGATATTTGATATCTAATTTGGTAGGTGAGTGAATAGAGGAAATTTCCCTTTATGCCTTTATTTGAATAATTTATGATTTTATTCAAATTAGTAAAAGGGGATAAATAATTTAATAAAACAAACTATAGAATTTGTATATTAAATAAATATAGAAGAGATGTGATAATTAAATAACAAAGTATTTAACCTTGTTTAATTAATTAAGATTGAATGATGTGATAATTAAATAACACAAAAAATAAGTTGTATATTTAATTAAAATTGAAGAATAGGAGGATGAACTATAAATAAATTTTTCTATTTCTTTTATAGTAGAGGAAATTAAGGTAATTAATCAAATAAGTTGTATTTAATTAATTATATTATCTAGACCATTTTTAGGTGTATACAAATATTTCCTAAGAATACCTCTCTTTAGTTGGTTACGTAATCCTTCTTAAAGTTGTGATTCAATTTCTTCTAGTCAATAGATTTATAGCTCTTGTAGCTCCAAAATCCATCCTCCATGATTTGGACCAAAGAATAAGAAAGTTTCTTTGGGAAGAAAAATCATATAAAAAGAAATGGTAGTTGATAAATTGGGATAAGATTTATCAACCTAAAGAGTGAGGTGGTTTAGGTATGAGATATACCCTCCAAGATAGTATAACTCTTACTGCCAAGTTATATTGGAGATGGTGTGTGGAGAAGTAGGTCTTGTCGGGGATAAGTCTTAAATTCAAGTACTTGAATATGGAGATAAAAATTGTGGGGGATAAGTCTTAATTTCAAGTACTTAAGTATGGAGAATCATACTTTCATCCCTAGAATATTTAACCATTCATAGAGTTTCTCAAGTATGGAAAATTATGAAATTGGTTAGTAGTCTAATTAAAGCTAGCCTTTTATGAATTATGGAGAAGGGGGACCTTGTTATTCTCAAGTTGTTCAAATTTATGTTTCTAATTTTCAATGTGTAGTCATGCAAGATGGTGTGAAGATTTAGAAATGGAAACCTAAATATATTTGGTCAAGTCAATAATTACATATTTTCATTAATTTGTTAGCTCATATTTTAGCATCTTGAAAGATCCCTTTAGATAGACCTTTAAATTTCCTTAGATGGGGTTCAAAAGGTTATGGGATTTACATTATGAAAGTTGGTTGTAAAGCTCTTTCTAAATATAATTTAGAAGTTAAAAACTCTGAGATTTTAAAAAAATCTAGCATCTTAAAATTTAGCATAAGGTTAATGCTTTTGTGTGGCTTGTGACTTTAGATAAAATTCTTCATCAAGATAGTGTTTAAAAAAGAGAGGTTATTGGTCTGAATAGATGTATTATTCTCCTTCAAGATGAAAATTCTAGGAGACATCTTATTTTGGCTTGTCCCTTTGCCACTATTATTCACCAATTATGGTGCACGATACATTAAAAAATTTTGTGGAATATTTTTTAGTCTATCTAAGACTCTTATAAATCAATTGTGACCTTCTTTGAAGCTAAAAACCCTTAATATTTTTCATGATACTAGACTTTGTTTCATCTATTGGAATATTTGGTAGGATTGAAATCATGAGATTTTTAATGAAAAAAATATATATTAGTAAGGTTGGGTAGAATAATGACCAATCTTAAAGAAACTTGTTAAGTTTGTTTTCAAGATTATTAACCAAGTTCTTGGTGAGAATTCAAAGTTCTAATGAGACTTGGTCCCTCTTTTACCTCTTCCATTTACAATCCTAAATACTATCAACTCACTTAATTTGAACACTCTCCTCTAAACTTAGTTAAAATTAATGTTAATAGTGCTGCAAAAGATAATCCTAGAAATGAAAGCATGGGAGGTATTTTAAAATATGGCTTAAAAATTTTAATTGATCATTTCAAAAAAAATTCCTCTCACTTCAAATAGTGGTAGTTGAACGAATGTAAAAAAAACCAACATCCTCATCCATAGTTTCAATATTTTTAAGTGGAACCATACTAGAAGGGAAGAAAATTAGGTTGTTTTTTTCACTAAATCAACTTCTAATTGGAATGAAATTAAAAATTTATACTAGAAATGACTAGGATTTTCCTATCTAGGATATGAGCAAACACTTTACTATTTTTTGTGAATGTTGATTTAGCTCTTAAGACTCGTGATTCCTACTGGTGTGTAGAATATTTTGGTGTTCTTCTTATTTATGTCATTGTGAATAACTTTAGTGTTACTATATTTAAATGGTTTTCTTAGAGGTCCAATTTTCTTAACATAAGGACAAACATTATTTCTAATACTCAAAGCATATGCAATTTTTAAGGCAATAAATTCTTATGCCATGTATATGGGGTTTGAAATTTTCCTTATCTCTTATTAATTTTCTATTTTCAATCCTTCTAGATTTCTTAATTATGTAGAATTGGCACACCACAAGTCTTTTTAAGATAGATAGGCCTAATTTGTAATCAATTAGTTTTATTTAATACATGTATTTTTAATATAACTAACTAACTAACTAACTAACTAACTAACTAACTATATATACACACACACACATATACATATATCATGTAGATTCATAAACTATTCCCTAGTCAATCATCACCTATCCCTAATTGGTGAATTTCATCACCTAGGCCTAATTGCCTTCACCTAGTCCTAATCAAGTAAACCTATCATCTAGTATAGTCCCTTTATCCAAATTCCATCACTTAATTAAATAATCATATTAATTAATTAATCATAGGTTTCGATCTCCTCACAATAAATAAATAAATATCATTTCCACCTATTATTCATCTCACACGTGGCTAAAATAATTAAATAATATTATTAGGTCTACGCTCTCTCCAATACATTCCAATAATATTGGGCACCTAGGAACACTTGTCCTTATGGTCCCCTTATTCTCTCAACACAATCCAAACTTTATAACCTTTTTAGGTACACAATCTAACCTTCATCTCTACCCTCCATCTTCTCCTTGATCCTAGGGAATTCTTTTCAATCATTCTCCACCCTTGATCTCATTATCAAAATTTGACCATCCATTCCCCTTTCCAAAAGACTATAAATGCAGGCACTTTATCCTTTATTCAAAATTAGCTATCATGTATGTTAGGTATATATCAAATTGGTAATATTTAAGCAAGAAGAATCCAAATCCCAAAGTCATTGGAGCAAATAAAATCATAATGGAGGTTATGGTAACATTTTAAGTTGGTTTTAATTTTATTTCTTTGTTTTGATCTCTTTTCTGAGCTCTATCTAGAGGTTTTGCTTCTTTTAAAATGGGAGCTTGCATACTACTTTACTTTAATTTAACTTTCAAATCTTAGCATTACATTTTGGCGACTCTATCGAGGAACTTAACCCCTTATCTCATTCTAATTCCATGTTTGTGTGTCTTGTTGTTGATTTCCACTAACTATGTTTGAAGGTTTTATGAGTAGTCCCATAAATAGAGTTTTTGTAGGTGTCATTAAGGTCAAAAAGGACTGCATCATTGTGTCCGACACAACTGAGAGATAGATTTTGATATATAACACTTAGCATTTTTTTGAAAAAATATTTTTGAGGCACTTGTAGGGTTATTTGAGGGTACATTTATACAAAGCTCGGTGTGATTATACGGAAACCATACAGTATGTATTGTATGGGTGGTGTCATACAAATACTTAGGGTCTATTTGCAACATGAGCAAGCTAAAGCTTCGACAATAGTATATGTGCTTGGGGGTCTCTAAGTGAACACCACATGGCCAATCCTAGTACACTTGGCATGTACAACCTAAAAATCTTTGGAATCCACTTCCAAGAGAGTTTTGAGCTAAAACTTAAATATTTTATACAAATACTTTGAAATTCACTGCATCCCGTGCTTATTACACTAGAATCTATAGGTTTTTTGAATTTGTGGTAGGAGAAATTTTTAAGTCTACATAGGTATAGCTCAAGGAAACCCACTTGAAACTGTAAGAGGCATTTCTTTCTTTATTTATAAATCAATCTCAAAGTTTTTGGGAATCCAATTAAATACATAAGTTAAAGTCACATTTTGATCTTTGTAAAAATATTTTTTAATAGAGTTTTCAAATCCATGAGAAAAAATATTTTTATTAGTTTTATTTTATTAAGTTTAAAATTTGAAGGGGGCACACATGAGAAATCCACCAAGTTGGGATTTTTATTATTTCTTAGATTTGCCTCCTTGTCACATTGGTAACCAAGGGCCCACCACATTTTTAAGCCCTTAAATCCCTTAAAGCGTAAGCCCAAGGTGTCCTTCAACTTTGTAGGGCTTAAAACCCATCCTCCCACCATCTTATCCCCTTTTTCTCTTAGCAATTGGTCACCTCGATGATCAATAGCCAATGAGACAAGGGCATAAATCTTACCTAACACCATCAACTTTTTGTAAAAGCCTCCCTGCGTTCAAAAGGTTATAAATTTCTTATTTTTTCCATATTTTCAAATTTTAATAGGCATTGGAAAGCTAATTCAAAGATGCATGTTATGGCGAAGGTATGATTTCAAAAAAAAACTCTAGAATTCAGGTAAACTCGTCTAAATTCATCTTTTTATTCAGAAACTTTAATCAAGAATAACTTTCCATTTTTATCTAGATTTCAGTGATTTTTTTAACTTATCAAAAAAATCCAAAGAATCTATTTTTTCTTTTTTTCTTTTTTTTCAGAATTCATAGTTTTTCTATTTTTGACTAACTTTTTTATGCATACCTTTTCGTGTTTCAAAGGATTATATGTTGGAAACTACTTTAATGGTTTTGCAAGATGTTTTTTTGAATATATTGATTATAGACCTTTTATTTTTTGTTTACTTTGTCTTCCTTTTTTCTGCTCATATTGAAATTGGGTTAAAATTCACTTTCACACTTTAATCTAGGTTAATAATTTACAAGTGTCTTTAAAACCCAAGCACACTTACATATGCTCTTCTCTCGCACCCTAGGATGATCTTGAGGATTAAAAATTAGTGTTATCTTATTTTAATTTTAGGGTGCATGCTTGGGGATTCATCACCCCAAGGGATGACCTAATCTTTAGTGTTCTAATGGAGTATAAATAGCAAGGGGTGGATTGAAAGGCACACCTCTTGGAAGTTTTAATTTTGTCATTTGAGCTAAGCCCCCAATAAATTTATACCTAGAGGAAGTGAAGGAGAAGGGTGGGTTACCCCTCTTCTCCCGATTATTTGATTTTCTTTCACTTTTAAATTCATGAATTAGGCCTCACATACCCTTGTGGTATTTATAGGATTCCCTAGGTAAGCCTTGTATAGCCTAGTTGAATGCCTTTCATTTTTTGCTTATTGTGTTACAAAGTATAGTATCATTCCTAAAGCTAGTCATCGAGCACCTTCTTGAGTAGAGGTAGAAGTTGGGAAAGGTGTTAAAACAATGAAGGAAAGGGGAAAGGTGAGCCCTTGTGTCATTGGACCCCTACCTACTGACTCTTGAAAGAAAAGTGTCTCACACCAATATTAAGTTATTAATAGATAAAATTATATGGTGGGCCCACACTAAGTTAACACTCATTTTATTGAATAAAGTTAGACTTGTTATTGTATCTTCTTTTCTGAGTGTTGTATATATACCAAATTTCTTGTTTATAAACCTTTACTACCAAGTTTTAATCAATTCTAGTTTGAAATCATTTTTTTTTTTTGAAAAAAAATTCCAAATCGGTATCCCTTTGAAATATAAAATGTTGGAGCCAAATCTAGAATAACTATTTACCTCTAAATCAAACCAACCCCCACCACACTGATACCTTGTCCATGCCCATTTATCCATTTTAACCATCTCCTTGTATTATTATCTAATTAGCCATAACACATATTTGAGTGCAAGGTATACACCTCTTTGAAACTCATTCTCCACTTGATCATAACCTTGGTCATCCTTGAATTTATATCCAACATCTTTGAAAACATTAGGATACTGGTAATCATTTTATCATTACCATATTTTATCTACCATCCTTATAGTCACATTTGATCATCATCCAAATCAAATCCTTGGTCATAGTTGAAAGTTCACTTTTGGATCTCTCAATCAAAATCATCACTTAGTCCAATGAAGATGCATTTCTCTAATTTTGGATCCATCTTATAATGTTTTTCCTTTAGGGCATGTACACCAAAATGGGGGACCAAAAAGTGGTCACTCCAATTTTTGGTCCTAAAAAAGAGAAAATGTGATTGTGTTATAATGAAACACACTTGTGTTATAATATTGCACATAATGTGAGCATATTATAACATGCTTATATTATTTTCTCTTGGAAAATTTATCTATTTCTCTTCCCGTAAAACTATATACATGAAATAAACATTAAAGTATAAGTGACATTTATATATGAACATTTGTACTTTCTTATACTTTAATTTATATTTTGAAAGATCTTATGATTTTTTAGATGGTCAAAACTCAGTAATTAGTAGGTCAAATTTTAGTAATCAAGACATCAAAATTTAGTAATCAACAAGCTCTATCATCTTTCTCTTTCTCTCTATCTCACTCTTTATGTATCCCATATGCTTTAGACCTCTCTCTCACTATCTCCATCCCTTTATCTAATCATCTCTATCCATTGAGATCAAGAGCTACCTCTCTACCTCTCCATCTTTCACTCTCCATCTCTCTTTATCTCTCCCTCACTCCTCCTACTCTCTCTCTCCTTCCATATTTAATTATTTATATCTCACTTCTCACCCCCTTTCTCCCTCCCTCCTCTTGGTCTCCCTCTTTTACTCTTTTTATCTAACTTATCTATCCCTCTCTCCCTCCCTCCTTTCCCTCTCTCTCTCTCTCTCCTTCCCTATCTCCGCTATCTCATCCCTCTCTCCCTACATCCCTATCTCTACTTCCCTCTATCTCACCTCACTCTCTCCATCCATCCTCTCTCTACTTCTCTATATCACTCATCTCCTTTCTCAACATACCTCTCCTTCCCTCTCTCAATCTTTCTCCCTACCTCCTTCCCTCCTTCCCTATCTACTTTATCTCACTCTCTACCTACATCTTCCTCCTTCCATACCTCTCTCTACTTACCTTTTTCCTATCTAGAGAGGGAAAGATGGATGGAGGGATGGAGAGTGGAGATGGAGAGAAGTATAGATGGAAAGAGATAGAGAGGGAGAAGAGAGATATAAATAATTAAAGATGAAAGGAGGTAGGGAGGGATGAAGAGGTAGGGAAGGAGAGAGATAGAGAGAAGTAGAGAGGGAGCGAGAGGGGGGTAAGTGAGATGGAGAGAAGCAGAGATGGAGGGAGGGAGGGATAGAGATATGGAGAGTGTGTGTGATGAGATAAAGAGAAGTAGAGAGGGATGAGTGAGGCAATGAGAGCTAGAGAGAAGTAGAGATAGAGAGAGGGATGGTGGGAGAGAGAAGGGAGGAAAGGAGGGAGATATAAACAAGGATAAGTGATATAGAGTAAAGAGAGAGGAGGGAGTAACAAAGAGAGGAAGAGAGAATGGTGAGATAGAGAGTAAAGAGTGAAGGAGATAGTGGGAGAAATAGAGGGAGGGAGGAAGAGGTAGAGGGAGACAAGAGAGAGTAGAGAGGGATAGGTAACAAGGGATAGGTTAGATAAAGAGAAGTATGGAGACAAGAGGGAGTGATAGAGAGGGGGGAGGGAGGGAGGGAGGGAGAATGGTGAGATAGAGAGTATATAGGGAAGGAGATAGAGAGAGAGAGGAGGGAGAGAGGGAGAGGAAGGGACAGAGATGTAAGTAGAGATAGGGAGAGGAGAGATAGAGAGAAGTAGAGAGAGAGAGTAGGTAGAAAAAGTGGTAGGGAGTGATGGAGGTAGAGGAAGGTAGAGAGAGGGATATGAGAGATAGAGAGTATAGAGATAAGGAGAGGTAAAGAGAGGAGGGAGGGAGAGGTAGGTAGAGAGAGGAGTGAGAGAATTAAAGAGGGAACAAGGATGGGAGAGTCAAGGAGGGAGAGGTCAGATAAAGAGGTGTAGGGAGAGAGGAGGTAGGTAGAGAGAGTTTTAGGGAGTGATGGAGGGAGAGGTAGGTAGAGAGAGGGAGAGGGGTGATATAGAGATGGGGGAGGAAGGGAAAAGTAGATATCGGTAGAGAGAGAGAGAGAGAGAGAGAGAGAGAGAGAGAGAGAGAGAGAGAGAGAGAGAGAGAGAGAGAGAGAGAGAGAGAGAGAGAGAGAGAGAGAGAGAGAGAGAGAGAGAGAGAGAGAGAGAGAAGATGTAGGTTGAGAGGGAGTGGTATGGAACAATGAAGAGATGTAGGTAAAGAGAGGGAGAGGGGAGATATAGAGAAGTATAGAGAGGAGAGAGGTAGGTAAAGAGAGAGAAAGGGGAGATATAGAGAATTATAGAGAGGCTCGAGAGGGAGGGAGAGATAGGGAGGAAGAGAGGTGAGGGAGAGGTAAGATAAAGAGAAATATAGAGGTAGGTCTTGAGCTTAGGGGAGAGAGAGGTAGAGAAAGGGATAGAGATAGGGAGAGATATATTAAGTGAAAGGGATATAAATAAAGTGATATATATAGAGAGAGAGAGCAAGATGGTGGTAGCCTATTGATTACTAAATTTTGACCTATTAATTATTGAAATTTGACTTCTAAAATTTATAAGATCTTCCCAAACCTAGAATCTACATTATAACTCTTAGAGATCTAAAACCATTCTCAGATATCTTGAAACTATACAAATTATAGTATAATATATGTAAATGTCCATATATATATGTCACTTATACTTTCACTAGAAGAGAAAGAGAAAGATAAAGAGAAATTTAAAAAAAAAATATAATGCAAACATGTTATAGCATGCTCACATTATAGCATGCTTCCATTATGTGAATACATTCACATAACATGAGTATATTATAGCACACTCATGTTATGTGCAATCACATAATGCAAGAGCATTATAATGCACTCACATTTGTGCAATCACATAATGCAAGAGCATTATAATGCACTCGCATTTGTGCAATCACATAATGTGAATGTGTTTCAATGCACTTGTATTATGTTTTTCTTTGCAAATTCTTAATCCTATGGCTTGGATTTTCCTTGCGCTTCCAACCCAAAGGTTTGGAGTGACCTTTCAACATCTAAAGATGTTTTTGCAAATAATAAAAAAATTGACATAATCTCTAGCATGCTCCCCATCAAGTTTGCACATGTTCCAATATGAAGTTAGAAAAATAACTCAATAATGTTAAACTCTCTCCTAGCTATCTAACCATGTAATTTTTTCACGTTTTGAGTTTTTTAAGGTTTTCATCTTTGATTTCATTTGTTAGTGTATCCATTTTTGTCAAAAACCAACGTGTGGTAATTTTGACTTTATTTTCTAATCGTTCATCAAAATTTCAAATAAATTACATTTTTAGAAACTAAACTTCATTCTACACATTAAAAAAAATGATTTTTGATCAATTTTCAAAAAAAATATGGGGAGCACGCTCAATTTTCATTTTTCAGGATGTGTCCAATTTGAAAAATAGTAAAAAATCATATATTCATTAAAAAATTAGCAAAAAAATAAAGCATAAACTACTTGGTGTTAGCTAATTTCTCACTTAAGTGGTTTTTGAAATACCTAAAAAAGTTAACGTTTTAGGGGGTGCGCACCAAACATTATGTTATGTTTTTTGAAAAGAACAAGACCACTTTGTGTGGCTCCCTTTTTGAACCCTTTAATATCTACCATTTAAAAAAAAGTAGTAGCTTAGAAAGTAGATTCAAAGAATGACCTTTTTTGTTGCATCTTAAAATTTTGAGTGCAGTATTTCATTATTTAAAAAGGAAAAAAGTGGCCACTTAAGACCCCTTTTTGGTCTCCCATGGTTTCACACTTACCCTTAGGCACTTGAAAAAAATCCTCATGACCAAAAACCCTTAAATGTGAAACATAAGGTTTCTTACCTATCCACACACCATAAGATGTCAAATCAAGAGCCTTGTAAGGAAATCTATTAATCAAGTAACAAGTAGTGTACACAACTTTTTCCCAAAAGCATTTATCCAACTATGCATCAATCACATACTTCTAAATCTTTCCATAATATTTTAGTTCATTTTTTCTACAACACCATTCCATTGTGATGTATAAGGAGTTATATTTTGTCTTATGATACCTCGATGTTTACAAAACTCATAAAATTCCTCAGAGAAATACTCCCCTCCATTATTTGATCTTAATATTTTTAATTTCAATGTTGATTGGTTGGCTTTCCAATGAGTTTTTAAATTCCTTAAACTTGGTGAAAACTTCAAATGTATTTTTCATAAAGTAAATCCACATAAATTTCAATCCATCAAATAACAAAATAACAAAATTTTCCAATATAATCGTTATTCACAAGACCAAACACATTTGTATAAATAATTTCTAATTTCTCTTTTAATTTATTACTTATTAAAGGAAAAGATGCTTTGTTCTATTTTCCTAACACAATGCTCAAAGAAATCAAAGTTTTCATCAAAATAAGACAATTGTCCAACAACTTTTTATTTGTAATAGTTTTCAAAGCATCATTACCTATGTGGCATCAATCTATGGTGCCACAACATACATGTATTTTTTAGATTTTGCAACCACATAGATGGACTTACAAATAGTAGTGACATCAATCTTAAATAGATTTCCCATCCAAGTTACCCTTGCTACCACCAAGCTTCGTCTCACTAATCTATAACCATGCTTATTAAATGTTACATGCATTCTCGAATCATTCAATTTCAAAATTAAAATCAAATTTCTAGCTAATCAAAGAATATCTCAAACACCAATGAGTTTTTTATTCCTCCCATCATTAAAACACAACAATACCTTTCCTTTTCCAGTAATCAAATGTGTAGTGTTGTCCCCAAGGTAGACATTACCCACATATTTCTCATATCTAGAAAACCACTCTTTATGAGGAGTTGTTGGGTATGAACATTGTGATTCAACCAACCAATGTTCATTAAAAATGATATTATAAGAAGAAAGTAAAACTTCATCCCCTACATTAGAGGAATTTTCTATGTTGGAATCCCACTGTTTCTTTTATTTCTACACTCCTTCACATGTCCTAGTTTCCCACAGTTCCAACACTTTACTTTTTTCTCCATGTTAGGAGTCTTAGAACAACCTTTTGACTTGTCATTAGACCCTTGATCTCTGTTGATGTGTTTTTTATGCACTTCTCAACATAGGTAATGCATAGATGCATCACCTCTCTTGAAAGACAATCTTCCACAATTAGATTGCAAAACACTATCCCAAGGTCTCTAATGTAAGGTCTTGATAGTGCTTGGAATATCTCAGTTGATTTATGTGATTTGTTGGAATCACAAGGTGAACTTACAAATGATTTACAAAGCATGGGAAGTTGGTTTGCAAATGGAGTTTTTAAGATGGGAGAGTTATTGTGCGTTTGTTGCAGGTTCAAACAGCAGTCTAGAACTCCATTTTATCATTAGATTTGGCTTTACAATGTGCAATGAACCTTTCCTAAGGTTACTTATTAAAAAAAAGGAAAAGGGGTAGGGAAGAGAGGAAGTTCTTGGATCTAAAACTATGAATGAACAGTGATCATGGAGGTTGCTACAATAGACAAGCTCCCTAAAACTAAGTTTTTCTTGACCAAGAGAACCTACAACTACACAAAACCAGTGCAATCTCCTAAGGTTTGTTGATTTTCAAATTGCACATACACATCATGAACATGCAATCGAACTAAGTTGTAGCAATGGAATAAAGAAGCCCAGACTAACTTTACACAATAGTTTGTCATCAACAAGTGCTAAAAGTATGGGCTGAAAGTGCATCAAATACTATAACAATAATTTCCATTATCACTTCCATTCAAGAAACTAACACTAAAACTAACATGGAAGGTAGAACCATGCATATAAGATGAGCAAAATCAAAGAGAACATCCATAAAATCATGCAATGTTGTCTTCTATTGCTGCAAATGCTTTTTACACCAACTCTCCAACCCTTACAAATGAGGGGCAAGCCCTTATTTATAGTTTTCCAAAGCCCAAATCAATGGCTAGGATTAATTCACAATGAGTGGCCCAGATTCAATTACATTAGGGTTTCACCTACCCCACAATATTCAACAATTTAAAAAAATATGTCTTTTCCCTGTTTTGTCATCTAATGCTTAGGTGTTGTAGCAGTTTCGTCATTTAGCTGATTGCCCTTTTACTGTAGCTGAAACTGCCTGAAAGCTGCCTTCTTACTTGATGTGTTCACAGTGTTCTTCCTTGGATTAAATGAGCCCATTGATGATTAGCATCAATGGATTGGTTGCCCTTGATTCGAGTAGACAACTCCCTTATGCTCTCTTCAAGGCCACCCCCCTTGCATTTTTGTCATTGACTTCCTTGGCACAGGCCTTTTTCTAACGCTAAGCCTATTGGTGTGTGCTAGGTGCAGAGGCGAACATGAAATGAATGGTGATAGGAGCTATGCACATTCCTTGTTCAGCTTTCTCAATGGGTCTCCTCGACGAACCCGCGGTAGGCTTCTTGAATCCTGCATACATGAAGTGTCGTAAGTGCTTTCATACACAAATCAAGGAAAACATTAGTCAAATATTGTAAAATCCTTGTTAGATCCATCTATACATCATCAAAAGATCACAATATTCATATTTGGAGCTCATTTGGACCATAAACATTAATGTGGGCCCAAAGGGGGCGGGCAACGAATGGGGGACAACAAACCGGAAGGGAAGTTCCCAGATCCCACAAAACATAGCAAAATCAAGATTTTTTAATTATAGCGCATGGAAAAATGGGAAAGGAAGAGTTCCTAGAAAAACTTCCTTAAGATTGGACTCATTTGATAAAAAATGGAAGCTTAAAATGGCCATGGAGGGGCTGACCTCCGGAGGCCAGATCACTGGGGGCCAATAGATGTTCAAAATGGCCACGGAGAGATGGAGTCCTGAAAACAGCCAGGGAGAGACAGAGTCCCAAAAACGGTCATGGGGGGGCTGGGCTCCGGATGCTGGGTTTTCGGGGATCCACGGATGTTCAAAACGACCACGGAGGGACGGAGTCTTGGAAACTGCCATGAAGGGGCCGGACTCTAGAGGCCAGGTCGCCAGGGCTCCACGAATGTTCTAAAATAGCTAAAGGGGGACGAAGCTCCGAAACCATTGAAACTTAACGAAACATTGAAAAAACTTTGAAAGTTCATTTAAGCACCCCAAACACATCCCAAATCCACCAAAAATTTTCCCCCAAAGTCAAAAATGTGGAAACCAAAGCGACGGGGGTCTACGGATGTTTCCAAAATAGCCAAAGAGGAAGGGAATTCCAAAGGGAAAGTTTTGAAACCACCAAAACTTTATGGGACATTGACGAAACTTTGGCAGTTCACTTAGGCACCCCAAACACATCCCAAATCCACCAAAAAGTTGCCCCCAAAGTCAAAAATGTGGAAACTGAAGTGACGGGGGTCCACAGATGTTTCCAAACAGCCAAAGAGGAAGGAAATTTCAGAGGGAAAGTTCTGAAACCACCGAAACTTTACGAAACATTGACGAAACTTTGGAAGTTCATTTAAGCACCTCAAACACATCCCAAATCCACTAAAAGGTTTCCCCCAAAGTCAAAAATTTGGAAAAAAATGAATCAAGTGATCAAGGACCAAGCCAATAGGAATAAGACAAAAGACAGAAAAGGGACGGGGGACTTTATTTCTCCATGGATTTGAATACCCCAAGCAGGTGAATTTGGTCAAGGGGATTTGATCGTTTGAAGGCACATGACCAATTTGAGCTTGGAAAATGGGGCACACAATACAAGATAGGAGCAAAGCAGCCTGTCAGGAGTGAAAAAAGGGGGTCCCTGCCTACGGTGGGGCGTGTGTGCAAAACATGCACAACAAATGGCAACTCGCTGGGGAAATGCTCTAGAGCATTTTAATAACAAACTGGAATCATGAACCTAGAATCTCTGGTTTTGGCCTTCATGCTAGGGCAAACAAACCAAACACCCAACAAAAGGATCAAAACCACTAGCCAACCCAACCTTCAATATGCTAAAAATTCAAGTGTGTGCAATTGCATTAATTCCCATACTTTAGTTGCTACATGAACCCAAGCTCCGTCAAGTTAAGCTGCGTAGTTTATTCTAACTCCAAAAGCATCCAGGACATTGCCTCGCTACCAGTCAGGCATCCATAGCTCCAATGAGGTTGTCACTATGATTCTCCTGAACATTGCTCTACTGCTAGCTAAGCATCCATAGCCCTGGTAGAGTTGCTCATATACCCCCGAAAAGTTGAATTTTCTCTTTCTTTTAATTTTAATGTTTTCTTTCTTTCTTATTTTTCTCTTTTTAGCTCTTTTATTTCAACCTGCAAGCATTGAAGCTCGCACTCAGGGCTGAGAATCACAGTGGCGCTAGAGAATTTTTTTAGATTTTTCACTTAACTAAACTTCACAAAAGGCCCTATAGTGACTGTCAGATTCTTAAGATGTGTAAGAGTTGTAATATTTCAGAATACGTCAGAGTCAGACTAAACCAACAACTTATCCTCTTTAAATCAAACACCCAGATCACTTGACGCTAACAAAAGACCTTCACCATCCACTCTAAAGACTTGATTAGAGTTTGAAAAGACATACAGAACAATAAGTATGGTTGTTGCGCACAATGTGCCTAGCTAAAAGCAGAGGGACCCTGAAAGCAGCAACAAAGTGAAAGAAAACAAAAAACAACCTACAAGCGAGCTACCAAACCAACTAACTAAGGAGTATTTACAGGAAAGATATTTATACACAAGATATTTACACTATGTTTAGGGGCAAGCCAACATTAATGTTCATTAGATTTCATAATGCATGCACCAACAAATAGGCAATCATTATCATTCTTAACCATGCAAATTTATCCTTATATTTAGAAAAAAAGGAAGTTTAATTTTGCAACACTCAAGTTCAATCACGTCATCATGAAAAATCAGCAATTGAGGAGGCTCGTTGAACCCATGGTTAATCCATAAACATGTTCATTTTCCCTTATTCCCATAATCAAAATAGTGCAGCTATGAAAATTAACTGGAGCAAGGAAGGATAGAATCTGGATGTCGTCACATGGAGGTGGTAGTGTTGGACAGTCGAGAGCAAGCACAACATCATTGATTGTTGTATCGGTAGCCTCGAGTGAGCATGGTGGAGGGTGCAACACTTCAAACATTAAGCTTGCATAAGGCTGGGAGGACGGGGCAGAAAACATCTCTTCCAATCTACCAATGGGAACTACAACCCTGGTTGGAAATTCTTCAAAAAGAAATACTTCTCCACATTGATCATCTGCAAATTTGGGATCCACTTGGTTGTTGTCCTCAAGGGGCAACATGTTGTCTCATCTTCTTCCCCAAGTATCAACCTCCTTTTTATGATGTTCAATGTCATGGGATAATGACATGGAAAAATCTTCCCTATTTCAACTCCCTAAATGTGAAGGATGATCAACAACAATCATGGCGGAAGGGCTCCAAGTTGCATGTTGTAGTTGGTCAATTCTGCCATACTCGTTGGAAGCCATTAAAACACCCCCACCTTTGTCTTCTTCCCTTTTCTGCTCATTCATCTCATTATGACGTTCACTTGTTTCCTCTTGCTCACTATCGCTGTAAATGGAGAAGGAGCTCCTCTCCCAATCTGGAAACTCTAGTGCATCATTGTTTGAGGGCTCAAGGAGTATGTATTCATCGCTACCATCTTCTGGGATGTGCTCTTCCTCGACATGAGCTTACCTCCATAGTGCAGATCCCAATGGAAATAAGTCATCAATTGATGGAACCTCATCAAGGGGACCAAAGTCTATTGCACAATTTCCCTCCAAGGGCTCGGCATAAAGCCTATCGTTCATAGTGTGCAAATTCTCTTCAAGAGGAAGAACTTCTTGGTGATTGGTGGACATCATTCCCGCTTGATCTAATTCATCACTTGGAAGTCTGAAACTATATTGTTGTCCTTCTTCTATTGCTTCCCCAACATCCTCTTGAGGCCTACCTTTAGCTAAGCCATCACTCGGTTTAGGCTCTTGGTCTTCTACTTCGATCCAGGCAACAACTAGAGGAGGTCGGACACTTGGCTACCTTTCTTGTTCTTTGACTTGTTTGATGGCTTCTTGACATAGTTCACATGCAAACTCAAAATGTGATGGACCATGAAGTCTGCACCAATTTGGCAATAGTAGCACCTCCAAATCCACTTGTTATTTTAGCTCCAACCAATCCTTTGCTAATCTGGAGACGAGCTGGTCATATTTCTCTGTGATCGGGTCCTCATCATCACTTGAAAAAGAAGCTTTATGGTAGATAGCCGTGGCGAGTGGTTGCTCCCACTCCTCCAAATCTTCATTTTCAGATTCTCGATCGTTGTCATTTATGAAGGAGAGGTATCCCAGTCTGATTTCACTTATGCTCTCATAATCATTTTTTGTTGCTCCAAGGTTGTCATCCCTTTCCTCTTTCCGATTTTCAGCATTTGAGCTAATTGTCCTAACATCCATGGCTGTAGACTTCATTGGTTCATCGTCACCTACCAGTTTCTCTTCTTTTGGAGTGGAGGACTTCCTTTGACTAGTGGAGGGAAGACCTTCTAAATTAGTTTCAATCAGATTATCACCAAGGCACCTTGCTGTCCTAGTGAAATCTACCTCTTCCTCTTAGCTTTCAACTTCAATGTTTGCTTCTCCAACATCAACTTGTATCAAATTTCTTGGTTCATCCTTACTTTGCTATCCTCCAGATGTTGACATCTATTTTTCCTCATGGGATAACTTCTCTTCATTGGGAGTTGGTTGCTCCAACTTGTTCGAACAACCCTTAGCTTGAGCGATGATGTTTGTGCATGACAAGGAAGTGAATTCAAAGTGGGGTGCATTGTGAAATTTGCACCAACTAGACATCAATATTTCCTCCAATCTTGGTACATCATTGCTACCCAAATGTTCTTAGATCAGCTCCTTAAATGCCTTGGCTGCCATGGTTTGAAATTCTTCCTGTGGGTCTTTGGGGGCCAAGGGCTAGTATATTTCCCAAAAGGGAATTTCTCCCTGCAATACCCTTTCGATTCTGCTCAAGAATGTGAGACATCCCAGCTTGTTGTGCCTATGAGTGTAATGGATACGACATCTATCTGCTAATGCAAATTGCTGCAATGGCTTCTTCAGTCTCTTGTTCAAATCTACATGCAGTTGAGTGATGCCAATTTGTGCATGCTGCTCCATTTTGACTAAACTACTTTTCCCTTCTAAATTTTCTAATTTTAGCATTAAAAGAGATCTCCCTATCTCATATTTCTTCTTTGAAATTTCTCTTTTCGATCTCCAATTTTTAGCTTTGTAGCCTCAACATGTCAAGCCCTCCCTCTAGCTCCAGTTCTGTTGATGTGTTTTTTATACACTTCTCAACACAAGTAATGCATAGATGCATCACCTCTCTTCAAAGACAATCTTCCACAATCAGATTGCAAAACACTATCCCAAGGTCTCTAATGTTAGGTCTTGACAGTGCTTGGAATATCTCAGTTGATTTATGTGATTTGCTGGAATCACAAGGCAGACTTACAGATGAGTTACAGAGCATGGGAAGTTGGGTTTGCAAATGAAGTTTTTAGGATGGGAGAGTTGTGCATTTGTTGTAGGTTCAAACAATAGTTTGGAACTCCATTTTATCATTAGATTTGGCTTTATAATGTGCAATGAACCTTTCCTAAGGTTACTTATTAAAAAAAAGGAAAAAGGGCAGGGAAGAGAGGAAGTTCCTAGATCTAAAACTATGAATGAACAGTGATCATGGAGGTTGCTACAATAGAAAAACTCCCTAAAACTAAGTTTTGCTTGACTAAGAGAACCTACAGCTACACAAAACTAGTGCAATCTCCTAAGGTCTGCTGATTTTCAAATTGCACATGCACATCATGAACATACAATCGAATTAAGTTGTAGCAATGGAATAAAGAAGCCTAGGCTAACTTTACATAGCAGTTTATCATCAACAAGTGCTAAAAGTATGGATTGAAAGTTCTTCAAATACCATAAATACAATTTCCATTATCACTTCCATTCAAGAAACTAACACTAAAACTAACATGGAAGGTAGAACCATGCATGCAAGATGAGCAAAATCAAAGAGAACATCCATAAAATCATGTAATGTTGTCTTCTATTGCTGCAAATACTTTTTACACCAGCTCTCCAACCCTTACAAATGAGGGGCAAGCCCCTATTTATAGTTTTCCAAAGCCCAAATCAATGGCTAGGATTAATTCACAATGAGTGGCCCAAATTCAATTACATTAGGGTTTCACCTACCCCACAATATTCATCAATTTAAAAAAATCTTTTTCTTTTCCTTATTTTTTCATCTAGTGCTTACGTGCTATAGCAGTTTTGTCATTTAGCTAATTGCCCTTTTACTGCAGCTGAAACTACCTGAAAGCTACCTTCTTACTTGATGTGTTTGCAGTGTTCTTCCTTGGATCAAACAAGCTCGTTGATGATTAGCATCAATGGATTGGTTGCCCCTAATTCAGGTGGACAACTCCCTTATGCTCTCTTCAAGGCCACCCCCCTTGCATTTTTGTCACTGACTTCCTTGGCACATGCCTTCTTCTAACATTGACCCTATTGGTGTGTGCTAGGTGGAGAGGTGAACATGAAATGAATGGTGATAGGAGCTATGCACATTCCTTGTTCATCTTTCTCAATGGGTCTCCTTGACGGACCCGCGGTAGGCTTCTTGAATCCTGCATCCATGAAGTGTTGTAAGTGCTTTCATACACAAATCGAGGAAAACGTTAGTCAAATCTTGCAAAATCCTTGTTAGATCCATCCATGCATCATCAAAAGATCATAATATTCATATTTGGAGCTCATTTGGACCATAAACATTAATGCGAGCCCAAAGGGGGCGGGCAGCGAACGAGGGACAACAAACGGAAGGGAAGTTCCCAAACCCCACAAAACATAGCAAAATCAAGATTTTTCAATTATAGTGCATGGGAAAAGGGGAAGGAAGAGTGCCCAGAAAAAAATTCCTTAAGATTGGACTCATTTGACAAAAAATGGAAGCTCAAAATGACCATGGAGGGGTTGGGTCCTGGAAACGGCCACAGAGGGGTTGGGCTCTGGAGGCCGGGTCACCGGGGGCCAACAGATGTTCAAAATAGCCATGGAGAAATGGAGTCCCGAAAATGGCCATGGAGGGGCCAGGCTCCGGAGGCTGGGTCGTCGGGGCTCCACGGATGTTGAAAATGGCCACGGAGGGGCTGGGCTCTAAAGGCCGAGTCGCCGGGGCTCCATAAATATTCTAAAACAGCCAAAGGGGGATGAAGCTCTAAAACCACTGAAACTTAACGAAACATTGACGAAACTTTGGCAGTTCATTTAAGCACCCAAAACACATCCCAAATCCACCAAAAAATTTCCCCCAAAATCAAAAATGTGGAAACCAGAGTGACGAGGGTCCATAGATGTTTCCAAAATAGCCAAAGAGGAAGGGAATTTTGGAGGGAAAGTTCCGAAACCACCAAAACTTTACGGGACATTGACAAAATTTTGGCAGTTCACTTAAGCACCCCAAACACATCCCAAATCCAAAAAGTTTCTACCAAAGTAAAAAATGTAGAAACTGGAGCAACAAGGGTCCACAGATGTTTCCAAACAACCAAAGAGGAAGGGAATTCTAGAGAGAAAGTTCTAAAACCACCAAAACTTTATGGAACATTGACAAAACTTTGGTAGTTCATTTAAGCACCTCAAACACATCCCAAATCCACCAAAAAGTTGCCCCCAAAGTCAAAAATGTGGAAAAAAGTGAATCGAGTGATCGACCAAGCCAATAAGAACAAGACAAAAGGCAAAAAAGGGATGGGGGACTTTATTTCTCCGCAGATTTGAATACCCCAAATAGGTGAATTTGGTCAAGGGGATTTGATTATTTGAAGGCACATGACCCATTTGGGCTTGAAAAATGGGGCACACAAAACAAGATAGGAGCAAAGTAGCCTATCAGGAGCAAAAAAAGGGGGTCCCTGCCTATGGCGGGGCGTGTGTACAAAACATGCACAACAATCTCCTTTTCCCCTCTTTATTTAGGCCTAGCCCTAACACTAAGAGCATCCACTAAGCTATCCATAGATTTCTTCCTCATTCCTTGTGACAACAAAGTTGTAGCAAGTGCATCCATCTTGGGATCTTTGAGGTTAGTAGTGATAATTTTTTTTGAAATTTTTGCATGACTTAGGTGTTACTCGTAAACATGACCCCCCCTTTTCAACTATCTTACCTTATTTTCCTTAGTCATTTTACTTAAATTCATGTTCGAGTGGTGTTTTGTTGTACTTCTCAAACTTAGACGGGGTTTTCATTTGTTCCTCTAACCTCCCATTTTACCGATTGTATTGTTACATCTTTGGTTGAGTGGTGTTTTGTGACTTTATTAAAACTTACTATTTCCTTGAAAGAGGATATATGTGTGTGAATAACCCACATGATGAGTTGTCATGTGTCAGAAGTTACCTGATAGCTTCACTCGAAAGTTTTATTAGTGGGTGGTATTCTTTAAGTTGTTTGGAACCCAAGCGGTGTTTTACTAAGTTACGCAAACTGCCTGTTTTTCCGCCCAACGAGTTTTTCAGTAATTAATATGGTGTTGATTCATAAAACCAATACATTATGTAGATAAAGAAACCAACATTTTCAGATACGATATGAATAGAAGCAAACAAAGCCATGCATACAAGAGCTGTGCAAAGATACAAAAATGATATTTATTATATATGTACGCTTTTACATTGCATCGACACTACAAAATTGTTTGATTCGACTACAAAAAAAGTTCATATCGATGACAAAGAAAAAAGGATACATTTTTGTTTAGGAACAGAGGGCAAGCATCAAGACTCTAATGCCCTCAACCATAGTCTGGAGGTGTTCAACTTGAACATGGAACAACAGGTTCTCATGTGACTGCAGGAATTGTACGAAGAGCTCCATATCATTCCTTACAATTCTTGCATGAAGAAGTGTAGCAACTTCCTCCAATGTCTCATTTGAAGAGTTGATGCTATACATATGGCATCAACTATCAATCCACTTCGAGGATAGTGATTGAGCCCAACAATAGCTACATTGACATTATGATGGAATTCAGGCCTCACTAAGTGTTCTAACGCTTTCACACCCTAGTCATGATGACCATAGGTCCTGATGACTGTGTACACGAAAAATTCTAGCATGGTAGTGTTATGAACATGTGCCTAGCTCATAAATGTTTCACCCAAAATACTACGAAGCACCTCTTCTTCCACCTTGCTCTATATCTTGAAGACCTCCTTTAGCTAATTCGACAGATTCCTGAACAATGAACTGCATTTGATCTCCTCTATAACAATGAAGTCATTTGTAGAATTATCGTCACTCTGAGAGCTCGCCATGTTAGATGTTGTTGAATGATGAAAAGTGGTGACACTAGCTAAATTTATAGAAGGTTGGTTGGACATTGGCTCTTTCTCCTAAGATTTGATGAGATGGCAATTTAGTTTCGATTAATGGCTGATTTGAACTAATTTTAAATTACATCTCCCATTGGGCAGTATACGCGTGCTATCAGATGGTGTCTCCTTGAAGTTGCATTAATGATTTGATTATGTGAAAGGTGATTCGATGGTTGGTTGGTTTCCTTGCCTGATGCACATTCATTTTCTAGATTAATTATTTCAATTGATTTCTAGCAATTTTCAAGAAAACGGCAGAGAAACAAGAAGACCGCCAATTTAGTAATGGCTTTAGTGATCATTCATTAGTGGTGATTGCTATATATTTAAAAATGGAGAAAGAGATAGGGGTTCTCTGGATATGCATCTTGTGGTGTTATCAAGATGGATTCAGTCATTTATTTCATGTTGTAATAGTTCATGATCTTTGTGTTATGAATTTAATTTGATGCTTAGTATGCTAATATTTGTATTATGCATGTGATATAGTTATGTCTTCTTTCTTAGGTAAGCTTTATGGTATCCATTTATTATAGTATGATCTTATTTCCTTTGATAAGATAGTCATTGGCTTTCGAACCTTTGTGTTGATCGTTTATGGCTGTGATTTATGCTTTCAAGTTAGTTTCATATTTATGAACTGGTGTTTGATACCTTTCTTTCTTTCTAAGTAAAAGCATACTCATGTTCATTAGTTTAGATAAATTCATTGCATATCATTTGAGGGAGTTGTGCCTCTAAAATTCAGAGAAAAGCCACAAATGCAGTTGTGGTCTTTTCAAAGCAGTTAGTGGATTTACACTAGTGCTAAACTAGGGTGGGAGTCATTTATTTTTTAGCATATTTATCTTGAGCCATTTCATTCGCTAACATTAGGTATAGAACAAAGAAGCATAATACATTTGTATCTTCATCAAGTTTAACATCTATAGATGTTAATTGACTCAAAATCAAACTAGATAAATTTAAATTCTTTTCAATGGATTCACCTTCCTTAATTTCAAGATAAAACGATTTTATTTTCAAATATAGTTTGTTCACAAGGTTCTTGGATTGATAAATCACACCCAACCATTTCCATAAAGCAAATGTAGTATTTTATTCAAAAACATTTACAGGGATAGAATCTGTAAGACATAATCAAATAGTATTGTGTGTCTTTTTTTCCATCTTCTCTCAATCATCTTGAATGGTTGCATCAAATTTCTTTTCTTTTGTTGCAGACACCCATTCAAAGATATCCTCCATTTTTAGCTTCCACAATACATACTTAGATCCATTAAAATTCTCAATTTCTAAATGAGATGCAAATGCAACCATGATTCTTACAAACAAAAATTTACAAAATAGAACAACCTTTTGCAACCCAAAATACATTCACACTTTTACCAAATAAACAAAGTTGGTTGGGATCTAATACTAAATGTTAGAAATGAAGGAAACCACTACAATATGGAAATTTGATTTAACATGAAAATTTGAAAACTAAACTTTAGAATACCAAGGAGACATGATTTAACAACAAAAAAATTAACAAAACTCAAGAGCCATACAAATAACAGAAGGATTTAAATGGAGAAAATTATTTCGTACAAAAATCTCCAACAAGAAAAGAGGGAAAATATCTATTATTCTTCAAAGATATTACAATGAATAAAATTTCTTCAATCTTGCATCAAATCAGTAACATCTTTGTACCTGTAAAGCATCTCATAATCTCTCCATCCAACTCCTCAATATAGAGGCTCATGGAGGCTCAAAATACCATCATAAAAAATTACCATGGGTCAAAACAAGGAATACCATAGTAAAAATCCATACGACCCTTTCATGCTAAACATGGTCTCTTACATGAATCTACACCTTACCAATTGTCATAAAACCCTTATAAACTAGGAGATGCTCTTAAATGTGTCACAAACTATTAGTTGATTCTCATGTCCAAAATGATCTTCCCTACTTCTAGCCCTTATGTAGTTGTTGTATAGTTTATCATAACATCCTTTAAAATAGATTTTTTATGTTAAATAACTAAATGGACATCTTTTGACAACTAATAACTTTTTTTTTCAAAACATCAACGTGTGACAAAAGTGTCAACTAAAAATATCACACCCTTTTTTATGGAGCACAAATATTTAATAATATAAATGTGAAATAATCAATGCGAAAATATAGAATAATAATAAATAAATAACTTAGGAATTGCCAAGGTTGGGACACCTTAATTCCCAACAAATGACATGTGTTACACTCACCAACAAGAAATTGTTTTAGCATAAGAAGTTCCTTCATGTCAAAACCAATATGTTCTTAACCAACTCCACACCTCAAATAAGCACTTAGCAACATTATCCCCTTGCCTACATCCTTTATTACCCATACCTTCAAAAACTCCTAAGTTAACATCTAATTAATCCATTAAATCGAATAAAATTAATCTACCCAACCTAGTAATGAAGAATGTTATCCAAGGGCTACTAGCAAAGAATCATATTCAAAAACATGAATTTGAGAATTTGTTATGCACCCCTAGAAAACATGAGCATATTGAAACTACTCAAAATCCCCTCGACATTGTCATTTCCACAAAATAACCAATGCAAGTTAAGTGAAGGCAGTCCGACCCTCTTATTCAACCCATAAATTCCAAGATCTATAAGCCTTGTAAAATTGAAATAAACTCCAAATATTAATGAATAAAATTGAGGAAATACATCTAATACCTAATTAATCGAAGGACATCAAAATTAAATAAAATGCACCAACGTTGTGAAAAGAACATAAAAATCCTCATCTATTGTATAATCAAAATTTTCCACAGCCAAATTAAGCTCAAAGTACTCACATTGATTCCATTGATCCTAGGCAAGAATAAGAATCTTATCAAATCCCTCATTGACCTCATCTAAGAGAAAATATCGTACCCATTGGGCTCAAGTACATTTGTTCAATTTAGTATTCTTATAAATGAGAAAATTGAAAGTCCCAAAAACTCCTAGTTATGTCATGATTAATTTGCATCATGTTTCCAAAGTAACATTTATCTCATTGCAAATCAAATATCTAAAATCATAAACTATTAGAGGCAAACGATTGAGCCTTCATGATCAAGGACACCTTGATCCATTCATATTTACGCATACCAAGGATTCAAAAACCTCAAACACATTTCTCGTAGTGGACAGAATAAGGATGTTAATGATACCCCCACTAGCATTAGGGTAACTTCTCCCAACATCAAAATGGTTCCCCCTCATTATTTTTACAAAGATCTTGTTGTCACCAATCATTTCATTAAATTTTTCATCCCCATCACCAAACCTTTCTTTGGCCTCATTACCCTCATCACTAACCCTTTCATAGACCCCATCATTCCTATCACCAACCACACCCATCCACCTCAATCCATCATCCAATACCAACAAAATCACACACCATTTGACCTACTCCAAAATGGTGAACCTATTTCCACCTTATGGGACTCTATAATATTTTTTACCTAAGAGATCATAAATCGAGCTTTGAAATAGAATTGGATGCATCAACATATGCTAAGGAACCCTCTTAACACATAAACTCCTTGCACCCAAAATTTTGTAATCCCAAGTAATCCAAAGACCAAAAACCAAAAACCTACCTAGATCCCACAACCTCAAACATCTAAGCCCACCATTCTAAATCCAAAATCTCAAATATTGAAAAATACCAAAATCCAAAGACCTTAAAGCAAAAATCCATGAATTTAAGGCCAAAAGTTAGTGGTCTACAATCCTAAAAGTTCAAAATCCATGTAATCTAAATATCCAAGCAAACATCTAACAAGTAAAAAAAATATATTTTGGGTTCCAAAACCAAACAATATAGATACACAATCCAAAATTGAATGTTCTAATATCCAAGAGCATAGAATATGATATCCCATCAAATAATTATTTCTAAAATTCAAACATCCAAAAGCCACCATCACATCCAACAAAAAATTCAATCTCAAAACACACAGTGTGTGAACTTGTCAATCCTAATTCCCCTTGGTCCCATGGAATTTATTCATACCTCTATAATCCCATCCTTCCATCTACCCCTTTTACCCAACCCAAGCAATCACCCCACATACCTCCATCATCACATCCCTTTCATATAAAATTTCACATAATCATGCATCCTTCATCCAACCTACCTCCCACTCTATTTTCCTTGGTAGCACCAAAGAGAAACCAACTTAGCAATTAAAGTTCACAACATCTTTCATTGAGCACAACCGTAGTAACATGATCCACATGAAGCAACAAACAAAATGGGATGTTATTAGCTTAATATGGAAGTGGACATTTGAAATAAAAAATTAAACCAAAAAAATTAAAAATCAAGAATCAAAATAGTGAAGAGAAAAAATGTCCAACAATGAAACTATTCCTAAGACACCTTGGGAAAATACCATGAGTAAAACCTATTTATGAATGTCATATGTAAATTTGTTGTCTATGTGTACTCTATACTTGGAGAAAAGCTTCTTCCAACCAATCATCCCATCCATCCTCCACAACCATTTACTAGTCTTCCATAGCACATAATCATATCATCCCATCCACTGATTCACATCCCAATGCCATCATACCTATTCTCATTCCCACTCTTGATCTTGATTAGGAAGTCGACAAGAGACTAAAGCATGTATGTCCAATCATAGCATCATAAATGACACATAACCTACAAGGGAACATTTTTCCTATCACATAGCCCTTCAAAACTACATCTATTCCACATTTCCATCATGCATCCCCTCTCTCATTTTCATCCATAATCTCATTCTTCCATACACTCAACACCTTCACCCTTAGTGTTAGAAAATTTTTTCTCCTTTAACAATTCAAACATCAACCAATCCCAAATAGTAAATCCAATCCCAACACAAGGTCCACAATCATAAACTCAAAATATTCAAACCTTCAAGATTAGGATCACATACCTACTACCCAATCCACACAACTATACCAAAATCCAAAACTTCCAATTATCCAAACACCACACCAACAACATAGAAAAATATAAATAGTTATAACCAAAAAATCGAGCACATATCCAAAACATCCATAAACTTCATCCTTAATCTTGTTGAAATCCAAAATTTGTTTAGTTTTGAATCATTGCATTCAAGATATGTCTTCACAATCCTTAAGGTTTTTCTCAAGGTATGTCATCCACTTTAACAATGTTTTCATCATCATCAAATAAATCAAGTGTTGGATTTCAACTTGATCAAGGGAAAAATCTTATGGCTTTACTTTTCATCTTTTGTGAATGCTTGTTTGTGTGTGTGTTTTTTTGGCTTGCATTTGTGTGTATCATTTGTGCACCTTAAGACTAACATAATCTTAGTCTTCTATATTATGGTGCATCAAGTCATATGCCTACTTGGATATTAGTTCCTTGAGTGCTTGACACATCATGATGCCTTATATTATGGTGCATAATAGGTACTACAACAAAGAATTTTCTCACAACATTTGGAATCTCTTCAATGGTTCCTTGCATGTGCCTCCCATCCACCATACTCGATCATCACACATAATTATTGTCATATCCCTCTCCTCATCCACACCCATCATATCCCTTTGCATAACTCTTCACGCATCTCATCCCTTTTACTAACATTATTTCATCTCCATGAATCCCAACTTTCCTACATCTAACCATCTTCTCCTCCCTTCTTACCTATTCAAACCCCAATCTTCATTCCTTTAGACTTACATATTCTTTTAAGAGACCGCCCAAGTCCTATCGACTTGCCTACTCTCTCAAGAGAGCATCACTAACCCATTTTCTAACCCTCACTCTTCCAAACAATTAGGGCATCCTACCACCAATCCTATCTCATTAATTGTATGTATCTACTTTATTTGAAATGGCATTGCTTCTTCTAATCACAATACCATTTTAAAGATATGCAAAATGTAGACACTTAAAATTGACTATACTCTAATATTATCACTTTTACCACTTTCGACACCCTACTAATCCCATCCTAACCACACTCATGATCTCAATGCCAATTAAGTAGATAAATTATATGCATTTTTTTAACTAACGTTTAGCCTCTAACACTCCCTCCATCATCAAATTAATTAAAAAATCATATTTTTTAATTAAACTAATTCCTATATCCATCTCCAATAATTAATTAAATGATCTAAGTATTTGATTAATTAGACTTAATCCCCAAATCTAATCTAATCCACAGTAATAAGACTATCATGTCCTATCCATAATTAAAAATTAAAAATAAATAAAAGTATCAATCTTGAATATAGTCAACCCTAAATCTTAGCTGTCAAAACAATCAAACAAATCCTAGCCACCCATTTCCAACTACCTTCTATCCAAATCCAATCTAACTTTTTATCTCAACCCTCCATACATCAACTACCAATATTTAATTTATCACCCCTCTCATTCAAATTTAAATTCTTATCATTTTTTTATAAAAAAAGTGTAAAAAATTTATTGAAAGCAAGAAGTAAACAGTACAAATAGATCAGGGATAGAGTAGGAACCCAAGAAAAGAAAGCTCATGAACACTCAACCCAAAAAAAACCACCACCCTTACATCCACAACCACCTCAATCAGCCAAATCATCAAAAAGGACCCTCTATTTCATGACAATAATCAAGGGATAAGTGCCCCCAACCCTCAATCTTCCAATTCTCATCTTGCTTTGAATCCCACTTGGAAAAACAATATGCAGCCCTATTCCTATTGGAAATAGGATGCTATTTAATTCCAATCCTAAACATTATTTATTTCATGTGTCTCCTAAGTCCTTGGAAAGTGTTCTCAAACACTAGGATTAGAGAGAGATTAATTTTGGATGAAATAATAATGTTAATTGACAACTGTAATTAATTCTAAATAATAGGAGCATGTGAGGGCATTCAAGATGAGTTCCTAAATAATAGGAGCACCTGGGGAACCCACGGGGAAGGTGGAACTCACCTTGAGTTAAGTTAACTATTTGGAGTAAAAGATAACACTTCTGAATGCATGTAAATATCCTAGGAGTTAGGGTTTAATGTTTACATGCATGAAGTTCAGTTTAGTTTAGTTTAGAATCAGTTTAGTTTAGTTTAGTTTAGTTCAGTTCAATTATGGTTCAGTTATCTTCAATTAGTTTTAGTTGAATGCTATTTGAATTTAGTTAACTTGGAATGCATGACTAATGACTTGAGTTGCATGACAGATAACAAGTGACTTCCTTCAGTTAACAGGGGATGACCATTCTTGCATGAATGGTGGAGAGAGATGTTTTAGTTAACAAAAAATGACTTGGACCCACTTTGAGTTCCCAAGTTGGCTTCTTGGAATTAACTCCTTTGCATGTTAAGATATTTCAAAAGGTTGAGTTAAGTGGGCCCACTCTTGGGCACCTACTTTGAGGATAAAGCCTTGAAGATATTTATGGAATAAAGGTTGAGTTACTACTTTAGTTTGGGACACCCAAATGGATGAAGATGATGATTTGGAATCGTTCTTCATGGTTAAACTCTACTTGGAAGAGATAGGCATACATTTTAGGAGATAGGGATTGAGCTTTGTAATGGTAACTCTTTTGGAGTTTACAAAGTTTTTTATTGCGTATATATCTCAAGAAATTTGGAGAGAGTTTGTATTAGTTTATTGCAGGTTGTGCAGAAGATTTGTTGAAGGTAGAAGAAGCATCTCAATAAAGAATTGGAATTATTGTAATCTACTTTAGAGATTAAATAATACATTGATTCTTGGTCGAGTTTTTTTCCTGAAAGGGTTTCTCCATAGTATATGTTGTGTATCTTTTAATATCCTATCTAATTCTTCTACAACTTTTTTCTTCATTCTACAAATGATAAAATGAATTAATCAGATAATCATCCACAAAGAATCTGTAACAAATAATACATATTTAGATTAGTAAGTATAATAGTTTAACAAAGTATTAAGCTACATAAACACCTCAATTTTCAACATTTGGTATCAAAGTTGAGGTTGGCTAGAGTATTGGGACACCTTTCTATTAAAAGATTGGAGGTTTTTTGGCTGTAGTGGGAGCTTTTACTATTTTTGTTATTGTTGATTTTGGAAAATAAGTTTGTTACAAGAGGTATAAATTCTTGCTTTAGAGGATGTTTATCATGTGTCATTGAGACTTGGATTCATAGGTTTGTTGTGAGCTTATGACAGAAATGTGGTTTTGATTATGTGCATCATGATGCCATGGGATTGCTTAGTATCACAATTCAACGGGAGAATTTGGCAATGAAGTGGATTCTTGGTTGTAGGATGGTATTGTTATTATGTCATGGTATACTCTTGATTAGCAGTTTAGAGTTGTGGAATTGTACATGTTATGATAATTTTGATCACGAGGAAATGTTTGAAATTCCATATGCTTTTGACAGTGATGGTTTGATGTTTATCTTGTTGCCATGTATAGCTCGGTATCATAGTTCAATGGGAGCTTTGGTAGGATATAGTGATCTTCATGAAGAGGATGGTAGTCATGATGCCATGTGTGACTCAATACCATGGTTCAGTGGGAGTTGTTGGTAGTGATGTGGATGCATCATTAGTAAGGTTATCTTTAGGTAATTGGGGATATGTTTTCTTGGTTTAGAGTGGTTGATATTATGTCATGGTTTACTCTTGTTGCATTTAGAGTTTGACATGGTTCTGTTGAGACTAGGATGTTTAAGTATGTTATGGTGCATGTGATCTCCTAGGAGGAGATGGTTAGATCATGGATGTCATGTTTATGTTCAAGATTGGAGCTTTGACATTGATCTTGTGTAGTTCTATTAAATATTGGGTACATTAATCATTTGATTGATTACTCCATGATAGTGCTATGTTGCATTTAGAGTTTGGAATGGATTGGTTGGTTACAGGTCCTCATGGATACTTGGAGAAAGAGGTGAGGCTTAAGTTCTCTTATGGTAAGAGACATTTGTTGGAATGGTTACTAGCAAGAAAATATTTTTTCAATAGAAAATAGCAAGGAGCCTACACCTTGGTTGAGCATGAGTTCAACACACTCAGCGGTTTCACATGCCTCCAAAGAGGCAATTTCGATAAAGAGACTTGGGAAAGGTATTGGTTTTAATTGCAAGTAAGTTAAACTTGAATGTGATAGTCAAAGTGCTATGTGTTTAGCCAAAAATCCTATGTATCATGCTCGTACTAAGGATGTTGATGTTGAGTATCACTTTGTGCAAAAAATGGTTGAGAGTGGGAAGGTATTAATTGAGAAAATTGACACTTCAATTAATGTTACATATTATCTTATGAAACCAGTTCCTTTAGATAAGTTCTTTTGGTTTTAATCATTTTCTTGGAGCTTCATGATTATGTAGGTTGCATTTGAAGTTGGCATGGATTGATTAGTTGGTGCAGGAAGGCCATTTGCCTTAAGTTTTGTACTTGATTTATAATTATTCCTTGTTTAGAATAATTGCAATGTATAATGTCAAGTCAGAGAATGTTGGAAATAAGACGTCATTTAATTACAATCCTAAACATTATTTATTTCATGTGTCTCCTAAGTCCTTGGAAAGTGTTCTCAAACACTAGGATTAGAGAGATTAATTTTGGATGAAATAATCATGTTAATTGACATTTGTAATTAATTCTAAATAATAGAAGCATGTGAGGGTGTCCAAGATGAGTTCCTAAATAATAGGAGCACATGGGGCACCCAAATGGAAGGTGGAAATCACCTTGAGTTAAGTTAACTATTTGGAGTCAAAGATAACACTTCAGAATGCATGTAAAGATCTTAGGAGTTAGGGTTTGATGTTTACATGCATGAAGTTCAATTCAGTTTAGTTCAATTTAATTCAATTCAATTCAATTCAATTCAATTCAATTCAATTGAGTTGAGTTGAGTTCAGTTCCTAATCAATTTAGTTTAGTTTAGTTCAATTCAGTTATGGTTAAGTTATCTTTAGTTAGTAGTTGAATGCTAGTTGACTTCAATTAACTTGGAATGCATGACTAATGAATTGAGTTGCATGACATATAATAGGTGACTTCCTTCAGTTAACAAGGGATGACCATTCTTGCATGAATGGCGGAGAGACAACAAAAAATGATTTGGACCCACTTTGAGTGCCTAAGTTGGTTTCTTGGAATTAACTCCTTTGCATGTTAAGATATTTCAGAAGGTTGAGCTAAGTGGGCCCACTCTTGGGAACCTACTTTGAGGATAAAGCCTTGAAGATATTTACAAAATAAAGGTTGAGTTACTACTTCAGTTTGGGATGCCCAAATGGATGAAGATGATGATTTAGCATTGTTCTTCGCAGTTAAACTCTACTTGGAAGAGATAGGCATCCCTTTTAGGAGATAAGGATTGAGCTTTGTAATTATAATTATTTTGGAGTTTACAAAGTTGTTTATTGCCTATATATCTCAAGCAAGTTGGAGAGAGTTTGTATTAGTTTATTGCAGGTTGTGAAGAAGATTTGTTGAAGGTAGAAGAAGCATCTCAAGGAAGAATTGGAATTATTGTAATCTACTTTAGAGATTAAATAATACATTGATACTTGGTGGAGTTTTTTCCTGAAAAGGGTTTCTCCACGTTATTATATGTTGTGTATCTTCTTAATATCCTATTTAATTCTTCTACAACTTCTTTCTTCATTCTAAAAATGATAAAATGAATTAATCAGATAATCACCCACAAAGAATCTTTAACAAAGAATGCATATTTAGATCAACAAGTATAATAGTTTTACAAAGTATTAAGCTACATAAACACCTCAATTTTCAACAATTTCATTCATTCAGGATGTGGGAGAAAGACACCACATCCAACATAGAGCACATCTGTAGAATTTGATGAACAACCAGAGAAAGATTCCAATTAACATCAGTCCACTTTCTCTCATTCAACAAATTAACAATAATCTGAGTCAGACTTGCAGATAATCTTACGCCAAACCAAAGCACAAGCATGCTCAATAGCTTCAAGAATCGCCAACACCTCCATAAAATTATTAGAATGTTGCCATTTATGAAGGGAGAAGAATAAAATAACCGAGCCAAACCAATCTTGTCTAATTCCACCAATCCCAACAAACCCACGATTACCCCTAAAGGAAACATTAGTTTTGATCTTCAAAGTATCCACTGAAGGAGGAAGCCATCTACGAACCCTCTAAACCTTCTTTTTAGCTTGCCTACCTCTCCTGACACAAGCATAGTCTAGATTCAAACCCTATAAGCCCATTCTATTTACAGTCTCATCATCACTCCTTTCCAAAGGATACACCACTTCACATTTAGCTTCCACCGTCTCTTGGATCATCCTAACAATTATGTGCCAAACCTGTCGAACCAATAGCCTGTCCCCAAAAAAAATCCTACGATTCCTTTCCAACCAAATTTTCCAAAGAATGAAGGTAGGCCCAATGCACCAAACAATCTAGAGGAAAGAAGCTTGAGAAGGAGGTCTACCCATACTATTCTAGAACTCAACAAGGGAAGAAGCATGAACACAAGGATGTTTCCAAACATCCCACCAAAAATGCCAAAGAACCATAAAGAAAGAACACCGGAAATAAAAGTGGGTAGAATCCTCCTTATTGCAACCACAAAAAATGTAAACATAAGGGCCTTGGAATCCCCACTTCTGAAGATTGTCCCAAGTCAAACATATATTCCAATTCATAGTCTAAACAAAACAATTACACTTTGGCCAAGAGAAATTTTTCCACACATTTTTCCACCAAGGAACCTCCACTCCACCAAACTTATGAGCCATCAACACCTGATACCCACTAGCCACAGTGAAAGAACCCTTAGGATCTAGACTCCAAGCAAGAATATCCTTATCCCAAAGAGAGTTGCAATGTCTGACAGTCAAAACATTATGAAGTTCAGCATGGTCCTCCTCTAAGCCAATAGCAGGCCAATCACAAGGCTCCTTCCATCTAGCCATCGATGTCTGCCCACAGGGATAAGAATACTTAAAATCAATCAACCTTGACCAACCAGCCTCCAAGAAGCTCTAGCAAAGATTCAAAAAATTAGGATATTGACACAAAATGGGGAGGAAACCGTCCCAAGAATCAAACCAAAAGAGAGCCTCAACCCCCCTATTACAAATCCATAACAATCCCTCCTTGATTAGCACAACCCCTTTCTTGAGAGTACCCCAAATCACATAGCATTTCCCCACCAAAGGGTAGCGAGGAATCTCCTCCTTCGAAACCACCCAAAGGTACTTGTGAGATAAGTTTTGAGCCCAAATATGATCATGTTCTAAACACCACCTCCAATAAAGCTTTGCAACCAACACCAACCTGGACAAAGAAGACCGTCGCAAACCCAGACCCCCAAACTGCTTCGGACTACACACAATATCCCACTTCACAAGGCTCCACTTAGAAGAAGACAAACTGCCAACCCATAAGAATTGTCTAACCAAAGAATCCAAATCTTTACAAACCCAACTGAAGCCACCCGGAGCATACACCTATAAATGGGAAGAGCCTGCACCACAAATGTAAGCAACTAAACATGCTCGAAAAAGGACAACCATCTGATTCCAATGATTAACCTTCGTACAAAACTTGTCTAGAATATTTTTCCAAGAACCCCTAGAAAGAATACCAAAAGAAATAGGAATACCAAGATAGGTTAAAGGGAGAGCCAATCTGAAACCTTGAAATACGAGCAATCCTCTGTTGAATAGGTTGCGAAGTATTCAAGAAGAAAGTGAAAGATTTTTCTTCATTAATCTTTTGACCAAAAGTGGCAAGATAAGAATCCAAGGCCTTGCACAAATTAGTGGCTTCTCTAACCTTAGCCACACCCATCAAAGCAATATTATCCACAAATTGCAAATGAGATTGAGGAGGCAAACCATTCCTCCACCCCCAACCCTCAAGAAAACCCAACTCCACATTACGCTTCAACAATCTTCCCAATCCTTCAGCAAGGATAATAAATAAATAAGGAGAAAGAGGATCCCCTTGACGAAGACCACTAGAAGCACCAAAAAGAGAAGGCTCACCAATTATGAGCATCGAAAAGGAGGTGGACGTGACACAACTCATAACCCACTGGACCCATTCCTTAGCAAAACCAAAGGAAATAAGAAGTTTACGCAAGGACCATTTAACTCTATCATAAGCCATTTCCATATCCAACTTGATGAACATAGCCTTTTCTTTGGAGGAAGCCATGGAATGAATAGTTTTAGTAGCAACAACCACTCCATCTAGAATCTGTTGATCCACAACAAATCCACTATGTTCCTCAAAGATAATCCATCTAATCCATTGTTTGAACCTTTCGGCTATCAACTTGGAAATGATTTTATAAACTACATTGCAGAGGGAAATATGCCTAAATTGACTTAGTCGATCCACCCCCTCACATTTGGGAATGAGCACAAGGAAGGTAGAGTTCAAAGCCCTCAACATCTGTTTATTCCTCTGAGACTCACGAACCACCTCCACTAAGTCCATCTTGATGATACCCCAAAATTCCTAAAAGAATTCGATTGGAAAGCCATCTGGGCCCAAGGATTTCCCTTTCTTCATCTAAAAAACAATAGTATCTAATTCATCTAGTGAAATGAAACCCAACAGGTGCTCATCCATCTCCCTAGTGACCAAGGAATACAAGACAACACATAGGCTTCCTCCACCAAAACATCTTGTGAATCCTCACTAAATAAGGATTGAAAGAATTGCAAAGCTTCTTTGGACATATCAAGCTAATAAGATAATTGTTAACCCCTATCATTCACCAGAATCGAAATAGAATTACCATGCCTCCTAGCTTTCACCGAATTGAAGAAGGCGATGTTTTTGTCCCCCTCCTGTAACCACTCAACACGAGCTTTTTATTTCCAATAGATTTATTCACGCAACTTACACTCTTACAGAGCTTTCAAGGCTTTCACCTCATCCCTAAGTAGCTTTTTTGAAAGACCCAACTCCCTTATCTCCCAGGTAATAATAAATTCTTATCGTTTGATTTTGATCATCCATTCTAAATCAATCTCAATTCTCCATTTGTTCTCATCAAACTTATAAATTTCCCATTCCTTCAGCCATTTCCAAGGGTGGAAATTGGATGCAAAGTAAGGTTATGCTGCTAAAAAAATTATTCAACTACATTTATCCTCTCCAACAAATCGCAAATTCATGGCCTCAAGAGGGCGTTGGAAGAGAGTTTCATTGTCATTCAATTATTTAATTTACTTTTTTCTTTTGATCTAATGAAAGTGCAACTATGTGTAGAATAGGAGTTGTGCATTGTGTGTTGTTCAATCCTTTATTTTATATTTAGTGTGCATAGTAGTATCATCTACTTGACATAACTCAAGCCACTCTCTACCACTACAACTTGTGATATTAAATTACCTTCATCATCTTTGCCAACTCCACATTCTTTAACTAAAATTCTAAACTCCTCTATCTCAAGGTCTCAAAAATGTTTTCATCATATCATTGGTCTATAGTGACCACTCTCTTCACGTATTTTCTCTCTTCCCTATTCTTTTTTTCATCTTGTCTTCTTTTCTTTCGTTTTATACTCCTTTTACACTTGTGTCAGCTACTCCCACATTCTTCTCTCCATGAAACCTCCACCAAAAGGCTACACTTCATTATTTTTCCACTCACTATCTTCTTCCAAGAGGATTCCCTTCTCTCTAAACTCTTCTATCTCATGGTGATCATCCAAATCTTCTCCTTCTAAGTATAGCAATATCCTACCTCTACTTCATCCCACTCATAATCTTATCACCCTTCCACTAGCTACTATCTATAATAGCTAATATCCTACCTACAGTTAGCTATGATAACTAACTCAATCTCCTCATCACACATCCCAATGGGCTTTCTTGCTTTGATATTTTAGCACAATCTCCTCGCCAATGAGCTTACTAACTCTAATACCACTTTGCGCAATCAAGGATCAAGAACCCAACTCTAATACCACTTGGTGCAATCAGGGATCAAGAACCCACTAAATGGAAATCAATCCTCACATCCTTAATCACTAAATGCATGTACAATGCAAAAACTTAAAATGTAAAAACATAATAGTTATTTAATTTATGTAGCTAGATTACAACTTGCTTATTTGAGCACTATGCGAAACAACTCTCCATGTGATCTATCTCTCTATTTACAACAAGACTTTACGTAGCCTATTCCTCATTACAAGCCCCTCGTCAAACTATGAGGATCTTTCTTCTGCATGTCGTTGTCTCTCAACTTCCTCTCTACATGCATTGCTCGAAAGAGAAATATCTTTGTTTACACTTCCTACGAAGGGAGTCTTTTCAATGGGAAGCCTCTCTAAATTCTGCCAATGCAACTCTTTAAAATATTAAAATAATTCACTAAATAAGATAATTGCCCAAGGAACTCTCCAATACCTGTCTCCTTTGAAAATGAACAAACACACAATTTGGAAAGATAATTGTTGACCGCAAAAATTATCCTTTCATCAACAAATATTACTTCCTATAATCAAAGGGCAATAACATGATGTTTAAAGAGTACCTACCATCGAAGTTAAGAATCGATCTATGAAAAAAAAAATCATTGCCACAAAACCTCACCATTCAAAATAGAGAAAGCCACGAATGGTAATGGTTAAGGAATAATAAAAAATCCACATGACAAAGAAAATATCAACCCATGGAGAAAATGAATAATGCAACCGACAAGTCGATGTAGCTCTCAATCAAATATCATGCAAACTTAGGGATGTAACTGCCCTTAGAAGAAATGAAGAGCCAAAAAGCTAAAGTCATGTCATGAAGAGATAAACAAACCAATAACAAGAAATAATTAGTTGCCAATAAAATGGCCAAAATAAACTAAAAAACACCTCCCATGATCAAACGCCGTGCTAAAGGAATGAAGTCCATTATGGAAAAGATAGGAGAAATATTGTTGCTGTCAAAAACCTTGAACAATAACATCCATACAACCGTGGAGGCATATTCTCACAACAAAATAGGAAGATCTAATAAGGCTCGACCTCAACAAATTAGTCGCCACATCAGATAAGTCAACCACAAGAAAATAGATGGTTCCATAGCATAAAGACTGTTGCTTTTAGCCATAATAGTGGCATAAATAAATCAGGCTTTCAAGCCACTAGCCATATGTCATGAATGATTAAAGTTCTTCAAACAGAATGGATTTCTGAAGCAAGAAGATCGCTACGAGTAAGCCAAACTCATTTCCTCTGAACGCAGATAGGGCATGACGATAGGCGATTACATCGAGGATTTAAAATATAACCTTTATTCAATTATTAATTGTCAAATTTGATTAAAACAATATGTGACTGAACCTGAATAGCAGAAATAAATGTTTGGTCAATGTTGTTGCTGCTGTTTCTGGATTCTGATTGTGTGATGTTTTTGGTCAATCCCTGTAACCACTTAATACCAAGGAATAATACTTAAATATAGCACTCCTAAAGCTGGAATTTCACAATCTTCCTGTAACTAAATAAAACATTATCCAATAGGAGAATAACGTACAATTTTGTAGTAACACAAAGTCCCCCTTAGAAGTTTTTGAAACATTTCGAATTAAACACTTTTGAAAACCATTTATAAACTCATGGAAAACAAATCCTGTAACATCATGAAAATAACTTGGAAACCATCCATAGACATTCTATAGCACAACAAATCTAATTTACATTTGCAACATTGAGACCTTTCAAAAGCATCTCTTGCGAAGCAAGACAACAAAGCTACAAAACAACAAAAAGTACTAAAACTGGACACAAAACATAAAATAGAAACTAAATATATTTGGTGACATGGGATTTGTCTATAAGCTCGGATGATCTTGCATTATTTGACGTATATCATATAGAAAACTAAAAGAACAACCTTCGATTCTTTTCTGGATTTAAGATTCTTAATTGTAAATTGTAATTGCAAAAACCTATGTTATTGTAGCTAATAGTTGGCCACTGAGATTACTCTCTATTTATAGATTTTATGTTTTCTATGCATATGTTACCATAAGTATTTCTAAATATTAGATTGTAATTGCAAATATCTATGGTTGTGGCTAATAGTCTGCAATCAAGATTCCTCTCTATTAACATATTTATGTTTATGCTAAAACCACAAGTATGTAATTAACAAATTCTAATATAACAATTTTCTATAAAACCACAGTATATAACTAACAATTTTATTACGCAACAATTCTGTATAGGCTGGACAAACATTCTTATTTCCATTCAGAGAACACACAGCCATATTGAAATGAACTAATCAGTGATTTTGACTGCATTCCATGAACTAAATAAAAACAAAAGGGCAGTTAATACCTTTCACCAAATCGTGCACAATATTCTAGGGTTCAGTTCGTTGGCATGGAAGACAACAAAGTTAAAAAGTGCGTAGCAAATAAGACATCAAGTGCTGTCAATTGAAATGGATGGCGAAAATTTCTTTTGATTGATTGCTTTCCTATAAATATTTAACACATGCTCAAAGTTTTTGGTTGGGATTTGAAGCTTATTGGGATTAATGACAGTTGTTTAAAAATATCGGCATATGAGAGTACAGGATTTACAATAACGAGAGATCATTATCTGCAGATCTCTGCAAGATCACTAGCTTAAAAACATGTGTCAAGCAAGATTATTGAAAATTGAAATGGCCTTCAATATCTACTGTATTATATCCAAATCTCACACAGTATTTGCCCCTTCGCATTGGTCCTAGCCTTTAGGGCTTTCCAAGGAAGCATGCTATTTAAGCCCTGTTTGAAAATGCCCCTTAAATATTAGTATGTTTTAGGAAATATTTGAGTATATAGAATTCTGCTCCACTTTGTAAGCAGGTGCAATCTACCAAGATTCAAATAGAAATCTTCAATGAATAGGTTGTTATTACTACTCCAATACTATAGTCTTGAATATTACGATAGTTCATAATGTTGTGTATGTGAAGTCCAACAGACTCTGCCCCTTCACATTCCATGCCTTTTCAATTTCTCCATTCCCCAAATCACTTCTATATATTGAGGATTGTTAATTGTAATAATCATCAGATGAATTTGTATTTGCTGCTGTTCTACAACAAAGATATTGTGCCCACCTTCCCCATGGATGTAGTCATATTGGTGAACCACGCAATTTGTGTCATTTATTGTATTGTGCTCTGTTTTAATCTGCTGTTTGTGATGTTCAATTCATTTTAAATTGCTCAAATTATTTAACACATAACCAATCACGTATACAAAATATGCTAATACAACCATCCATCCTTAGATACACAAAATATACACACAAAACAAACTGATACAAATGGTGCAGATCTCCATTTTTCTTCACCAATGCAAATAGAAATCTGCAATGAATGGCTTACTTTTACTACTCAAGTAACTTAGTGTTGAATATTAAGATCATTCATAAACAAGTGTACACAAATGACAAAACATACAAAACGTGTTGCCGCCACCATCCATCCTGAGATATACAAAATATATACACAAACACAAATTGATACAACTGGCGCAGAGCTCCATTTTTTTTAACCATTGCAAAAAATCTTCTATAGCAAACCAAGGTGTTAGCAATCCAGTATAACAGTAGGATCGACCTACTTTGTAAGGGTACCTGAAAAAGTATGGCGAAGGTATTAGGCTCAGCTTCAAAGTGTCCAAACAAAAGCATCCTACTGACAACAAAGCATTCACTTTTTATATTAAAAAGAAAATTCTTTAGCCAGCGGAATGCATTCAATGTATACATAGGGCTATTTCCAGTTATTTCACATGAAGCTTGGAACACACTTAAAAAGTGCATCAATCAGTATAGACCAATGCATTCACACTTTTACTGCTTCGAGCACAACTAGTAAAATAGACACCATAATGAAGAAATCAACCATGTGAGAGGATGTACCCATCTGGAAAACTAAGCTATTTGTCACTTATTCAACATAATCTTTTAAAAATTTAGTCGTTTTATGTCATGCCAATCCATTGCCTTGTAACATTTGGTCTGTAAAGTACAAGAGCCAGTAATGTGCCGCACAAAACTTTGAAGAAATATGCTGTAATGCATAAGGTTTGTGAAAACGACTATAATAAATTTAGCATATGAAGACGGTCCCATCTCAACGATTCACTCTATGTGAAAATAGGTCTGACAACCATTGAATTTACAGAATCAGCAGTAGCTGGTATCCATTCAATACTAATTCAGTTCTGTAAGAAAATTGTCACAAAATAACCTCAAGGACAAAGAAACGAAAATATACAAAAATTTTAAACCACCAAATAAACATAAATTATTTCACAGTTCAAAATATCTGTATGTGAAGAAGCAAATAGAGATCTAACACTAGGTATTACAATAATATCATATATGAAAACAGCCATAGATTATACCACAGTGACAGAAAATGCCTTCATTTAACAGATAACAACAGAATTGTTTTAGAACGAAATAAAACACAACAAAAAATGATCTGGCTGTTTACAGATTCTCAAAAAAAAGTCACTGAAACCATGGCAAGTAACTTACCTCAAGATTCTGCACAAACTGTGTCGTGCTTTCAGTGATCCCGATGAGATAAAATGGACAGAGTTTGCAGGAAAATATTACAAAACCCTACCAAAGCAGTTTTTTTTTCAAATGACAAACCAAAACCAATCTTCCTACAGCTGCTGCTTCAATCTATTCACAGTAAATGAAAAGTTCTTCTAAAAATATCAGGGTTTCAGAGCTACTAGATTCTTGAGATCAAGACAAGATTTTTGCAGCCTTTCAAACAAAAATATCAGTTGCGAGTTAAAATTTGTTTGAATTTATTGGAATATATATAAATATATATGTATGTATATATATATGGTACATATACATATATGTATATATATGTACATATACATACATACATATACATATATATATACATCATATGCATATATATCTATGTACATATACGTACCTACATACATATACATACATATATACATACATACCTATATAAACTAGATTCTTGAGCTCAAGACAAGATTTTTGCAGCCTTTCAAACAAAAATTTCAGTTGCGAGTTAAAATTTGTTTGAATTTATTGGAGAATATATATATATATATATATATATATATATATATATATATATATATCAGGGTTTCTCAGATGCGTTAGGACAATCGGAATCCCAGGCTGCGAGAGTAGTGGAGGAGTGGAAGCAAAAGGCTCGGATTGATTGGCTTCAGGAAGGGTACAAGAATATTGCTTTCTTCCATCACTCTGTGTAGGCTCATCGAAATATAAGTTTTATCTCCTCTTTGGTCAACGCGGATGGGATCCACATATCTTCTTTGCAAGCTTTGTCTTGTGAGGCTAGACAGTTTTATTTTGCTCTCTTTACTAAGGATTCACCCCTTGCAGATGATGAGGAGAATTTGATCCTTGCTTGCATTGCCCCCCCCCATCTCCAAGGAGATGAATGACTTTCTTATTCGCCCAATTTCTCTGCCTGAATTGGAAGAGGTTGTTTTTGGGATGAATAAAGGTAAGGCTCCAAGTTCGGATGGTTTTCCTGTTGAATTTTTTCAGGAGTTTTGGGATATTATAAGTTTGGATTTGTTGGAGGTTGCTTGGGAATCTCTTCGCAGCAAGCAGATGCTTTGTGTTGATGTTTTAACTGTAGGAGATGTCCTCCTCTCAAAATTAAAATAATAAATGATATATAAATATTATTTTAAAGGCCAACCCAAGATGAAAAATCGCCTTGGTTCTTGAATGAGGCCGACCCTTGTGAAGAGTTGCCTTGCTTGTGAAGAGGCACCTTACTTTGTATATATGAAAGGAGATGTTCATTCATTTGATGATCAATTTTTTATTCTCAAGAGACATTCGCACTCATTAAGGAGTTTGTGCATCTACAACATATCATATTATTGCATAAAGAAAATCGACATTAAGGAGAGATCATATAATTGTGTATTTGCATCTAAGTGAGGTGTGATTCTTTATTGCATCATATCAGCCTTGTGTGTGGCCAGATTGTAAGCAGATTTCTGCTCCTTTAAATTCAATATATAAGAGAGATATTTTGGCTGGGTTTTTCTCCCTCAAGAAGGAGGGTTTTCCCAGGATAAATTTTCTGTTCTTTGTTCACTGTGTTGAATTTTCTGTTAATTTGCATTTCTGATTAAAACAACATGGTATGAGAGCGGGTTCAGGAGAAATTCATTCAAAAGCAATCGCAGATTTAAGATCACTTCCAGGTGTGGAGGAATTTGATTTTATTGTTAAGCTTCAAGTGCTTTCATGGAGTTCGATATTTGAAGCTTCACCTGTGATAGATTATTGTTATAATATTGGAGCAACAAAACAATATAGAGATATTAGTAGGAATTGTGTTTGAAGGCAGCAAGTCGGGTTTAGATATCACTATGAGAACAAATCTGGAAGTATATGACTATGGTGTGGTTGTATATGGAAAATCACGAGCTGTAGTTGGTGTGAGTGGATGCGATGGTACTTTGGTTTCTTGACAATGTTTTGAAGATCTGTGCAGGCTATAATGGAGTTATGTTTTGGTTCTTGCTGAAGACAATGTGTAGGTTCTATGTTATCTCCTCTCATTCTTGTGTCGTATGGGATATGAGTTTAATGGAATGCTCAAATCTGAAAAAAAGTGTTCATTCTTCAAGTCATATGAGCTTCTACAAATTAGTGTAAATTTTGGAAATTTACCTATGGTGTACACATTTGAGGCTTCAGAGATTTCAGGGAAATCATTTTCGTTTAACAGCTGAGAAGAGACTGCAAGACAAGCACCTAACTACATCTATTGACCAACATAAAAAGATAAGTATTTTATGTTTGAATAATGATCATGAATTTTATAGTTAACAATAATTCATGCAATAATATTGGGAATAGTGAATCATGTATGCTTCTAGCATTGATATTTCTCTTCGGGATAGTTTTGAACTATTATTTAATCTCTCTAAAACACTTACAAGACGGATCAAGGAGCAAAAGGATGATGAGAGATTGCTAAGGAATTCAAGGGAGGAAGAGCTTATTGCATCCTATGAGGAAGACACACAGGCTAAAGAAATGAAAAAACATGAAGACACAGCTTGCTGCCATGGGACTAAGTTGGTGACACATAACTGAAGATGTTTCTTTGAAAAGGAGGAATTAAAATTTAGAGGGAGTCTAACAATTCATCAAAGGAAACCTTGGACGAGGAGGTCAGGAGGTTAATGCAAGTACTTGGAGCTTTAAAGTGAATCACATCATCATGAAGATCTGTTGTAATGTATATTTCTCTATGATGGAGAAGTATGAGGTGAAAGCCCTTGTTAGTGTATATTTCTCTGTGACAGAGAAGTATGAAGTGAAAGCCATTGTTAGTGTATACTTCTATGTGATAGAGATGTATGAGGTGAAAGCCCTTGTAGTGTATATTTCTCTGAGACGGAGAAATATGAGGTGTGAGCCCTTGTCCATCTTTGAGACAAAGATGTGGTTCTTTCCACAAATGGGAGTAGCCATGGTGGGCATCATGTTGAGAGACTCCATGACGACATCACGTTGAGAGACTCCATGATGAACCGTTTTTACTTGTGTTTTTTCACACATGGGAGTAGCCATGGTGGACGTCATGTTGAGAGACTCCATGATGACATCACGTTGAGAGACTCCATGATGTACACTTGTGCATATGTTTCTTTCCACACATGGGAGTAACCATGGTGGATGTCATGTTGAGTGACTCCATGACGATATCACGTTGAGAGAATCTGTGATGAACTTTTTCTCAAATGGGTGTAGCCATTTTGGATGTCATGTTGAGAGACTCCATGACATGGATATCTGGAAGGATACCTCCCTAGCTAAGAGGGAGTGTTGATGTTTTAGCTGCGGGAGATATCCTTCTCTCAAAATCAAAATAATAAATGATATATAAATATTATTTTAAAGGCCGACCCAAGATGAAAAATCACCTTGGTTCTTGAATGAGGCCCACCCAAGATGAAAAATCACCTTGTTTCTTGAATGAGGCTGACCCTTGTGAAGAGTCACCTTGCTTGTGAAGAGGCACCTTACTTTGTATATATGGAAAGGGTGATGTCATAATAGTGGTTTACAATTCCTGAGAGGAACGAATTTTAGCTGAAATCACATATTTTTAGAAAATATAATGATTTAAGCCTTAAAAAGTTCCATTTTAAGGATTCCAATTGAAGAGGGTTTGATCAAATCACCTTAGATCAAACCCCTTGGATAGAACCTCGCTAGTTTTAAACCATACCTATAAATGCGTCTCCTTTACACCTATCAAAATGCTGATAAAAAATCACTTTTGATTTAGCTTTTGGGGGATCAAATGAATTCATTTAAAATTTATTTCAAATGATTATGGTATTCCTCGAACAAGCTATCCAATGAATATAATTTTAATATGTTTTGGTTTTGTTATGTATTTGTTTTTAAGTTTTATTAAACATAGGTTTTTTTTCATGAAAATGAATTTATTTGTTCTTCACATGTGGAAAAATAGAAGATTATCAAAACAAAAAAAAAAAATGAGTGCACCGGATATTGAAGTCCTTGATCCAACAAAAAATAAAATAAAAAATTTGACATATACAAAAAGAGTTACGCTTATACGTCGCGTTATGTCGAATTGTAATTTGTTTGACTTTGAAACTTGATTAAGGAAAAATATTCAAAAAAACTATTTAACCAAGTAAGAAGCTTTAGATATCATAGTTACAAATCTAATTTTATCCTTCATGGAAAAAAGTTATGCGTTATACGGTGTGTCACTTTTTAAAAATGTTGTTTCTGAAAAAAATCAATTTGTGGGAGATGGAAAAAGAAGTGCAATTTGATTCCAAAAATTTTGAAAAAAATATTTTTAGAATCTACAGAAAAAATTTGATGAGACTCTAGTTTACACCATCTTCAAATTCCTCATAGTTTAGCCGCTATAGGTGCCCGAATGTGAAGATTTAGTTAAAAATAATAATTTCAGTGTCCAGTTTGGCCAAAAATTGTAAACCACTATTTGGATGTCATGTTGAGTGACTCGATGATGATATCACGTTGAGAGAATCTGTGATGAACTTTTTCTCAAATGGGTGTAGCCATTTTGGATGTCATGTTGAGAGACTCCATGACATGGATATCTGGAAGGATACCTCCCTAGCTAAGAGGGAGTGTTGATGTTTTAGCTGCGGGAGATATCCTTCTCTCAAAATCAAAATAATCAATGATATATAAATATTATTTTAAAGGCCGACCCAAGATGAAAAATCACCTTGGTTCTTGAATGAGGCCCACCCAAGATGAAAAATCACCTTGTTTCTTGAATGAGGCTGACCCTTGTGAAGAGTCACCTTGCTTGTGAAGAGGCACCTTACTTTGTATATATGGAAAGAGATGCTCATTCATTTGATGATCGATTTTTTATTCTCAAAAGACATTCGCACTCATCAAGGAGTTTGTGCATCTAAAGCAGATCATATTACTGCATAAAGCAAATCGACATGAAGGAGAGATCATATAATTGTGTATTTGCATCTAAGTGAGGTGCGATTCTTTATTGCATCATATTGGCCTTGTGTGTGGCTAGATTGGAAGCAGATTTCTGCTCCTTTAAATTCAATATATAAGAGAGATATTTTGGCTGGATTTTTCTCCCTCGAGGAGGTTTTTCCTAGGATAAATTATGTGTTCTTGGTTCACTATGTTGAATTTTCTGTTAATTTGCATTTCTAATTAAAACAACACTTCATGCCTTGAACTCTACTTTTTTGGTTCTCATTCCTAAAAAGGAAGGTGTTGATCAGCTTGAATTCTTTAGACCTATTGCTCTCTGTAATGTGGTGTACAAAATTATTACTAAATTGATTGCAGAGAGGCTCAAAGTTTGTTGTCCTTCTGTGATCTATGAGGAGCAAGGGGATTTTGTGGCTAGTAGACAAATCCTGGATGGCATGGTGGTTGCCTCTAAAGTCATTCACTCTATGGTGACTTCTAAGGAGAAGTCTATGTTCATCAAGTTGGATATGGCTAAAGCTTATGATAGAGTTAAGTGGAGTTTTTTGTTGCGAATTCTCTTAGGCTTTGGCTTTAGTCCAGATTGGGTCAGATGGACTATGAGTTGTGTTACATCTTCCTCTTTTTTCGTTATTATGAACAGGGAACCTTCTAAGCTTTTTGGGGCTTCCAAGGGCCTTCGTCAAGGAGATCCTCTCTCCCCTTATCTGTTTATTATTATGGTTGAGGGTCTGAGAAGATTTCTTAAGTCGTGGGTTTTCCAGGGCAAGATCCAAGGTTGGTGTTGGGGCAATGGGCTACCACAACTCTCTCATCTTCAGTTTGTGGATGACACTTCTCTTATGGGGAGGGCTCGCCTTCAGGAGGTTGTTTCTTTTAGGCGGGCTTGGGATATTTACCTTGTTGTTTCGGGTCAATAAGTTAATGAGCACAAGTCGTCTATCTTCTTTTTTAATACTCCTCAAGCTATTCAATGACGGATTGCTAATATTTTGAGGTTTCAAGTTGGGTCTCTTCCCTTTGTCTATCTGGGAATACCTCTTGCTATTGGTAGGCAGCCCAGGTTTTCTTGGTAAAATTTGTTTGATAAGCTACATAGTAAAGTAACTCATTGGACTCATTGTTGGATTTCTACTACTACAAGAGTGACTCTTTTGAAGTATGTTATTCAAGCTCTCCCTATTTACAGGTGTTTTTTTCAAGCGGCTCCATTCTGTTGTTTTGAATGGGAAAGCTCTTGTAGCCAAGTTATATTAGCGTTGGTGTTCTAGTCAGCATCAACTTTGGGCCCGTATTCTCACCCACACGTATCTTAAGGATGTTAACACATTTGATGTTCCTCGTTTCCCTTTAGAAGGAAGGGTATCTATGATTTGGCACACTCTAAAATCGGGGGCTCATTTGGTTAAGAAGGGGATTTTACAAGTTCTCAAGCTCTTTTTTGGTGGGATTCTTGGGATGGTCATCCTCCTATTCTTTATGCTTACCCTCACCTCCAGACTCTTTGTGATCATTTTACTGTTGCAGGTTGGAATATAGTTGAGCATTATAAGATTGTTCGGAATATTGGACTAGCTGCTAGTCTTAGACGGAAGCACTCCTCGGATTGGCCGCTAAGAGGGTCAAAGGAGGATAGGCAAGAGTTGGCTCAAATTCTTGCATTGCGTGAATGCATTTCCATGGAGGGGCAGGATGTCTTGGCTTGGAGTAATAGTGATTTATATAGTAAGTAGTATGTTTTTGCGGGCCATGGACAGTTGGTTAGGCAATTGTTTGGGGACACTAAGGTTCCTTGGTGGAAGCATGTCTGGAACAAATTTTCTTTGCCCAAGTGCAATTTTTTTATGTGGCTGGTGGTCCAGAATCGGTGTCTTACTTGGGATAACTTGTGCAAGCGAGGGTTCTAGGGTCCCTCAATGTGTGTTTTGTGCGGTAATAGTGAGGAGAGCGTTTCTCATCTATTCTTCCAATGTTCCTTCTCTAGGAAGCTTTGGCACCTATGGTGGGGTGTGAGGAACCAGGGTTGCTGGCATGTCTTTTCTTTGGTGGAGTTCTTTGCCCGGTGGGGGAAGGCCCTTATTAAGACCTCATTTCTTCAAGTTTCTTGGGCTCTTGGACCGACCTTTATTATCTGGCATATTTGGCTAGAGAGGAATTGCAAGATCTTTCAAGATGTGAACTTGGTTGTCCAACATTTGTGGTGGAAAATTCTTCATTCTTTGGGAGAAACTATTTCGGCTAAGTGTGACTTGGTTGAGGGTGTGGACCTGCGAGATGTTGCCTGTTGCGCTCGTTTCAACCTTCCTCTTCACAGGGGTGTTGCTTAGGGTGTTGGCCAGATCATGAGGATAAGATGTTGAAATCCTCTTTGGAAAATAAATAAGGAGGGGAGGTGGTGTCCTTCTCCTCAAGGTGTGCTGAAAATCAACACAAATGGTTCTTGGGGAAATCTTGGTCTTGTTGGTATTGGGGGTGTTGGGTGAAATACTTCTGGGAATGTTGAGTTTATCTTTTCTATTTATAAGGGTTGGTATACTAGCAATGTGATGGAGGCTCTTTCCATTTTATGTGCTATGGAGTGCAGGTGCGCTCTTGGGTGGAGACGGATCATTTGTGAATCTGATTCTCAGGTGGTGGTGACTTTGTTGAAGAGGCAACAGTTAGAGGATGTCAATTGGCATTTGGCTGTAATTATAAAATAGATTCTTCATCTGTGTGCTTCCTTGGAATCTGTTTCTCTTTGTCACATTCCTAGAGAATGGAATGGGGTTGCAGATTGTTTGGCTAAATGGGCTTCTAATCATTTGCAAAATTGGAATATTGTGGAAAGAGGTCAATTACCCCCAAATTTGTCTCAATAGTTGAACCACTTAGCAAGGATAGACAGGGGTGTGTAATGCCCTTGCTTTGTACTGCTCTTGGTTTGAATAAATTTTTATCCCTCTTTTAGTTCAAATATATATATATATATATATATATATATATATATATATATATATATATATATATATATATATATATATATATATATATATATATATATATATATATCGAGTTTAAAACTACTAGATTCTTGAGCTCAAAACAAGATTTTGCAACCTTTCAAACAAAAATATCGGTTCGAGTTAAAATTTGTTTAATTTATTGGAGACATATATATATATATATATGCATATATATGTATGCATACATACATATACATTTATACATACATACATGCATAAATATATCATATAATATGTATATATATATATATATATATATATATATATATATATATATATATATATATATATATATATATATATATATATATATATATCCATGTATGCATGTATGTATATATGTATATATATATGTATGTATATGTATGTATTTATGTATGTATATGTATGTATGTATATGTATGTATATGTATGTATACAAAGATTGCATAGCTCTTCTTAGTTTATTCAATTTGGTGCTATTATTTTTATCCTGTGATTCAGGCTTCAAACTGACCCTTCTCATTAGTATTTGTCTTCTAGAACTTTCTAGAAGAGGGTAATCAAAATCAATACTGGACTATCTAAAAGTCAAGATCCTTTCCCTAAAACTAAATCTTTGTTCTCAACAAACCAGAGCTAAGATGAGCCAAGAACTAGTGGAAGGGAAGTTGAATGAAAACTAAGAGCAACTAAAAGCCTTCCTAAGAAAAGTGCCCTTTCCACTATAATTGTCAGTTCTAGTGTCTCCTTTTTCATTTTTTCTGGCATCTCCTCATTTTTCATTTCTTGATAGAGAGCTTTTGAAAGATGTGCAAGATGTTCTTCAATCCCAACAATCAATGTTGAGATAAAATGGAAACATTGCTCTTGCAAATAAGGTGCTAAATCATTTATCCTTGAAGGAGATTTATGTGTGCATGAAGAAAACATAGGAGGTCTTCCATAATATTCTTGGACCCCTCATCTATGGTATCTTTTATTTGACTAACCTCGGTTCCAAAATAAGTGTTAAGGAAACCAAACTAGTCTTCATCATTTGTCATCATACATATACATACATCTTTGGCATGAAATGGTCATCCAAACCTTTCAAAAGTTTGGTATTTCTCATTGCAAATCATTTGGAAAGTGCCATATTGCATTTTCATGTGGTAAGCGCCAAATTTGGTGCTAGCCAAATGAAAAAAGCATTTTTAGAATGCTACAACCAAATGAGAGAGAGAGGGAGGGGTAGGTAGAGAGAGAGAGAGAGCATAATATCATTCACATTTGGCGAGATCCAAATTTGGTGCTTGCTACATTTCGTTTGGAATGACCAAGCCTCATCCAATCCATGTGGTGAGTGCAAAATTTGGCACTCACCAAATGCTCATTTCAAGCATAAAAATGAAAGTGACATCTTTTTTGTCTCACATCTTTTTGCATATACCTAGTTAGTCATTGGACATTTTTGTGGTTGTCTTTTGCTAGACATTTGGGGTCATTAAAATATGTTTTACAAGCTTTTCCTATATACAAATTCTTTGTCCTCTCAACTCCATAAATCTTTCTCAAGGAATTTGACTCTTTCTCTATAAAATTTCTTTGAGAGGGGAATTCCAAATCCCATAAATGAAATTTGGCTAGAAAATATTATACTTTTCAACCTAAACTACATGGTGGCCTTGAATTTAGATAGACTAAGATCAATAGTCAACTTTTGGTAGCTAAATTATATTGGTGTTGGTGTAAGTTTATTGAATAATACTGGACTAGAATTCTAAATAGTAAGTATTTAGATGGTGTTCCTACTAAGAATATTCTAAGATGGATTTGTCTGGAAAATGTTTAACGATTTATGATACTCTTAATAGGTGAAATTCTATTGTCAAGGATGGAATTTTTTGGATTGTAAGAAATTTTGTAAAGTTATTTTTTGGAATGATTCTTGGGGTATCCATTTTTTGATTCTTTCTTCCCATCCCCTTCTTTAGCCTTTGAGTGAATATTTTTAGAAGTTGGATGGACTATTGTGGCTAACTTTAAGATTCCCTTTTTTTTTTATAGAATTCTCAATTATATCATTGAAAGGAGTCTAGTAGCTAGCTTAGAGGTGGTTCCCTTGATACTTGAGCTATTCTCTCATCTATTCTTAAGGATTGACCGTGTTTCTCTTTGGAGGAAGATAATTCTCTTGCTCGGGGTTATGATCCCAAAAGTGCGTATTTAATGAATTTTAGATATCAATATCTAGAGAAAAAGAGAGATGTGTTTAGATATTTTCCTTGGTGGAGAAAACTTGGATTAAACTTAGTTGACTAATTGTAATTAATTTGTATCAAGCTATTGAGTCAAAATCAATGTCTTACATGAAAAAATATGAAAAAGAGAGTATTTATAGGTCCTTCAAAATGTTTTATGTGTGGTAACAATGAAGAAAGTGGTGATTTTTTTCAATGATCCTTCTCATTGGGTATTTGGAGAGACTAGTGGCAGTAGTGGAATTGACTTTCTATTCATGTTTCATACTAAATTGATTTATGGGTGAGTTTACGACACCCTCATACGTTGTCTTCTTTACTTGTGGTTTCTTGGGATATTGGTCCTATTTTTATACTTTGGTATATATAGTTAGAGAGGAATTGTAGAATTTTTGATGTAGGAGCATTTTGGGCATACAACAATCCACATCAAAATAAAAATTGTTTTAGTTCGATGTGTTGTTTTAGTTTTGTTGTTTCAATTTTGGAGTATGTGTAACGCCCCGCCACGCAACCCTAGGGGAAGTTGCAATTTACTACACAAACGAACTATTTTTTTTTTTATTAAGAACAATTAACATGCAAGATAACTAACCATTTCCAACCAAACCCCTAAGGTTACGAGACTGAGTTACTTAAACCCAAACAAAAAACATGAATTGAAACCAACATTTGATTACTTAACAATTAAGTTCACATACAATCCATACATAATAATTTACGACAAAGAATAAAAAATACCACTTGATTCCACTAATATAATTTACAACATAATTACAACACTCATTCCCCGAATGAGATAAATCCAATAAGCATGATTACATATTACAAATTCCACCTCTATGACAATTGAGGGGTAATAAAATACAAGAACAACTAAAAGAATAAGCATGAAAGAAGATGACCCAATGGATTAAGGTGCACGTTCCACCCAACCATGTGATACCCGAAGGCTCACCCCCCATGCTAGGAGATAGTAACCAGGAATCCAACACAAGACCATCTACCACTAGACAGGCTACATCATAAATCGAACTGAAACAACAACAACCACCAAATCACTTAACACAAAGTTGCAGTGCTTCCAGAGAACAAGGAACATGTACCTCATTTGTACACCACACAATAACTGACTGACTGTTGACGTAGGAAGAGTGTCATACATAAATTTCCATGAGTTACCCTAGCTCAACCTTCCTAGGCTACTGAACCCCCATCTTGGGTTACCCTGGCTTGCCTCTACCGACTGCCAGACCCTCATGCAAAACTATGCGTCTCGTCTCATGTCAAGCCTTAACAAACACGTGCTTCATGAGAGAGCATTCATTATCTTTATTAGTGTGAAAGTTCCCCATTAATTCTTTTAGATTATCACTTGATTAAACCCTAGGTGAGTTACCCTGGCGCCCCTTTGTGTTCTAGACCCCCACAAAGAGCCTCTCTCCTATCGACAACATAAACGGTACAAAACCACAATCCAATGGGTAAACTAGAAAGATGACCTCTCCAATCCAAGGAGGAAACAAGTGAAGGAAACACACTCCAAACACTGGAGGAAACAAAAGTACAAAACCCTCTCCAAACACTAGAGGCTACAAAGGTCCAAACCCTCTCCAAACACTGGAGGAAACAAAAGTCAAACCCTCTCCATACACTGGAGGCAACAAACACAAACTCCACTCCTAATCCAAAGGAGACGCAAAACTCAATACCCACTCCTAATCCCAAGGAGGCACAAAACCCAAGACAATCCAAAGGTTGACTATCATAACGACAACCCACACAAAGGAATGAAACCCTATGTGGAAGACTTCAGGGCAATAACTCATTATTCACAACGACGAGAATGATCAAACATAGCTAGAAAACACTTCAGACAATTTAAATAAACCAAGGTTAGGATTTCCTAAATCTAGTCAACTCAATTAACTAATGTTAGGGTTTCCTAAACCCACGCCAAACACTGACATAGTGCATGAAATTAATTAAATAATCAATATTATTCATTCACACTCAAACTAATCATATCACGTTGACAACTCTAAGGAATTTAAACTAATAATCTAATCTCATTTTCTCAGTCAAACTAAATGATTAAAACAATATTTTTAAATAAAAACATTTGAATAAACATCAACTTCATTTCATCTATACCAATGAGATAATCATTTCAAAGTTCCTATTTTAAATATTAACACATCATTTAAACATATGCCTCTAAAATATTATTTTTAAATTATAAGATTTCCTGATTATTCATAATAATCAAAATAAAATTTCTAAATAAAGATATTTGATTTAAAAAAATCAACTTTTTAAATAACATTATTTATTATAAATTCAAATCCATTTCAACTATATTAAAACAATAACCCGTTTTTTTTTTTTTGAAAAATCCTATTTAAATATTTAAACATCATTTAAATATGCCACAATGAAATTATATTACCATTATAATCCAATTACTTAAAATTAATACTTTATTATTTAAAATTAAATTATATTGTGTGTATATATATATATATAAATTTTAAAAACAAAAAAACTAAAATAAAAAAAATAATTTATTTTGAAACAAACCCATGCCCTAATTAGGGCGTGCGCAGGCTGCCCTGCCTCCCCCATGGGCAGCGGCCTGTCTGCGTCGCATACAGCTCGCCTCCCCTTGGGGCGACGACCCATGTGCTATGCACACAGTCGCCTCCCCTTAGGGCGGTGGCCTATGTGCCCTGCACACGGCTCGCCTCCCCCATAGGCAGCGGCTGCAGCGGTGGCGGTGGCGGTGGGGATTGGCTTCCCACCCCACAAACAAAAATAAAAAGTTTATTTCCTTGAAAGAAAAATAAAAATAAATAAAACTTTCATAAATTTCTGGGAAGAGTTTTTCATATAAAACTTTAACAGTAAATTATTTTTGAATGGAAAATTTTCCAGAATAAGCAATTTAAACCATACTTCTAAAATATGTATGCATATATGTTTACATTGACTATATATATATATATATATATATATATATATATATATATATATATATATATATATATATATATATATATATATATATATATATATATATATTTGTAAATTTACATGTAAATCTCCATTTTACAGTTAGATTGAACAAGTTTTCTTCACATAAACATAATACCCAACAAAGAACTTGCAAACATAACTCTTAATTTCCAAACCATAATGATAATTTATTTTGTGCATCTTTCCATTTCTATTGCTAGTTTTTGAAACAGATTCTCATGGATTTTCATTGAATTTAAACTTCATTTCAAGGATTTCCAAATAGCATATCAAGGATTTAAACTTTTTCAAAATGAAACAAAAACAAAAACAAAGAACCTGATTTTTCCTCCAAAGCTTGAAGAACTTCAAGATGGTGCTTTCCAATTCTTCTTTGAATTCAGCCCAAGTAAGAATTTCAATCCCTTCACCAATCCAAGCCAAGCCACAGCCAAAAATTCCTTCCCCAAATTAGATACCCAAAATTATGAAATTCCCTTTTCTAAAAAATAGAGTTTTTCCCCAAATTGGTCAAACCCCTAAAATATCCCCACCCACTAAATTTATTGAACATTTTGGAGGATATTTTCCATTTTTTTTAAATTTAAAACAAATTTACTTTCTAATTCCAATCTCATGCATTTTCATAATTCTTTAAAACAAAAGAATACAATCTTTGCAAAGAATTTACTTTATCAACAATTTCAAAAAGGTGAAATTAAAAACACATTTTCATTTATATTTTAATTAAAACTTAATATCCAGCATGATTTCCATTTCCATTTAAAATTTGAATCATAGCATACAATAATGACAAAACAACTATTTCATTTAATTTATCACCATTAATCTAATTAATCAATAAACTCAAATCTAATTTTATTAATTAAATCAAATTAATCAATAAAATAAATAACCATTCAACATTGCAACTAGATCCATTTAATCATCAATTTAACTATGCAAGCCATTTAATAACCTTTTATAATTTAAAATTAAATATATACTCAAGGTGAAATGGACCAAATTAAAACAACTAACCCGACAACACACTATGACTAGGGTGACGACTTGGTATGAAAAACCTAGCTACTATCTCCCAATCGATTTCCGTTGGTCAATGGACACGCTCAAACATGTAAACCAGGTGGAGTTGATGTCATGTACCTGTCAACCTGCAAACAAAGAGTATATTGAATATGCATAGATGTATAATATGATCAAACACACCGTGAAGAGGAAATCTCAGAATCGTAGGGCACTCGAAAGTGAGTGATACAATCTCGTCCCCTTCACCAATACAATATTACTAACTGACGCATCTAACATCAATGATATGACCAAAAACATAAAACATCATTAAATCAATTGTCTTCTAAGTTAATCCAAAACATGCCATAAAGATAACATCAGAACAAAATAACATCACATCAAAATATAACATTCACATTGTTTAACAATTGCGATCAAAAGTAACCAAGTTCCAAAGTCACAACATAAACAGAACCAAGCATTACAAAGAAACACTGTCGATCCAAACATCCAAAATGGAGGGGTGTTGCAGTATGATTTAATTTTGTGTTTATGATCTCAGAAGTAGGATGAAATGACATTATTGTCATTTTCAATTGATAAAATGTCGAATCTCAATTCTTATTTCTAGTTCGATCATTATTTGCAATTAAAATGCACAATGACTCTTGATTTCCATGGAGATGGAAGGATGATTGAATATAGTAAAAGGAAGAAGATAAACACGACCATATAAAATATTATATATTGCAGATTGGATGTAAGGGTGGTCGCACCATGTAGTGTACAACTAAAAATAAAATTTAAATCAAAATCAATGCAAAAATTATAAAAAAGGAGGCCACTTGGTTTGTGAAGAGTTTGAAAAGAAATTTTAAATGTTTTAGCAAAACATAGGGGAAGGTGAGTTGCAGCCTGAAATGGCAAGATTTTTTTATTTTGAGAGAACAAAAGATATGCTGGGGAGGGAGTTGTGTCGTTTTGGAGTACAACGAATTTTTTTTTTGCCAAAAGTGAATACAAGGTGGTTGCGCCAACAGAGGAACAGTTGTAAATTAAAAATGAAATTAAAATGTTGATACAAATAAATACAATGAATAATAGCACCTCTCCTTTGATGCAAAGATACAAATAAATATGTTTCTCCTTGAAGTCGATCTGCTGCTACAAAAATGATGATCTGCTACAAAAGGTGAACTTCTTCTTGATAGTGCAAATTGGAATGAAGTGATTGTAATGTCCAAAATGGGAGGACTCTATCCTCCTTATATACTAAGCCAAATGACCTTTCACTTAGGTCAGCTACTTAAGAGAATAAATATTATTTAAAATATCACTTAAGGTATGCAGGCCGACCTGCCTTGTACAAGAAAATAGCTCTTGCAGCTATAAAACACTAACAAATGATGTGTTTTTATTGTCTCGAAATGTATCTCTCTCTCTCTCTCTATATATATATATATGGATGGTACATATACATATATGTATACAAACATAGATACATACATATATATGTATGTATATATACGTATCTATCTATCTATGTTTGTATACATATATGTATATGTACCATATATATATCCAATAAATTCAAACAAATTTTAACTCTCAACTGATATTTTTGTTTGAAAGGCTGTAAAAGTCTTGTTTTGAGCTCAATAATCTAGTAAGCTCTAAAACCCTGATATAATTACACTCCAATAAATTCAAACAAATTTTAACTCGCAACTATGTATGCATGCATACATACACAGTTGCGAGTTAAAATTTGTTTGCATTTATTGGAGTATATATGTATACACACACATATATATACATATAAGTCTTCAATATTGGCTTTTACTCCTTACAAGGGTTTTAATTTTTATTGGCTTTTATTCCTGCTACCTGTGGCAGTCTTATGTTTATTCTAGTATTTGTTGAATATTCCTGCTACTTTCGTATATTTTGTCCTTTTCACATTTTTTATTGTAATGAAACTACGATAAAGAAATACTCAGCAAATACTAAGACCTACCTATGTATGTACAAAATTGTATGCTTAAGGCATCAAGTCATGATTCTAACATACAATGCCATGTCATTTTCCATTTCTCCATTAAAAATTGAATGTTTAAGTTATGGTAAAGGGACCCAAAAGAGTTGCTAAGACCTTGCCATTTTTAGTCCCAATAAACTGCCAGCTACAGTTCCTGTCTCACCATTTTTGGTGAGCATAGCCATTAATAACATATGGAGCCAGTATTTTCAAATTTGTGTTGCTTTCATTACCATCATTTGTTTTAAATTGAGAATTCGAAAACAAGTCGCATACAACCCCAAATGACCAATTGTAGAAGAGTGAAAGCCAAATACGAGTTGCAGATGAACATAATTCTTCTTAGTAGGTTTCTCTATTGTATCTAAATGTGTATTATCAGTTCATTCTATTGAAACTATGAAGAAGCAGAATTCAATTTACATCTAAAAAAATTAATTGTGCTATTACATTCTTCTTATTTTGTGAAGTGGAAAGAATGATATAAGGCATATGACCGTCCATTTTCCCTTACATTGTAATGTTTTTAAGTTTATGGTAAAATATTTTCATTTAATACTACAAAAGCAAGGGTTTAACCATGGCTTCCACGAAATAGTTTTAGAGATTTCCTCAATAGCTCTCATGGGGCTCTCCAGGTTTTAAAAAATTCTTTTATATGTACTTGTAGATAAAACCAATTAAGTCTATATAACCCATTGCAATGTCCCCTTTTGGGATATTCCTGATTTTTGCCTTAATACAAAATGAAAATAGTGTTATCAAAGATTAAGATAATATTTAGATCAATAAACCATAAAACAATACTCAAATTAATCAAATAGTGAATTCTCTGGAAATACCAAGAATTTTCGTCCCTAGCTTGCCAAAGAGCGTGAAAGGTTTTTGGCCTTCCAACTCTTAGTCCACCTTGGAGGGTTTTTTTCTTCCTTGACCAAGATGTGGGTTTCCGTCCAAACTTGATAAGAGCATGAAAGGGTTTACATCCTTCCAATTCTCGTGGACCCAAAAGGGATTTCATCCTCCCGATTTGCAAGAGGCTACCTTGAATTTACAACCAATCGCTTGATGTATTTGCTAGATTATTGCTGATTTGCACTTGGCTGATTAATATTTATTGATGGATTGATAAGGTCAATCTTTGAATAATACTTGAATGCTTTTATACTTGAAAATGAATTTATGAATTGATATTTGAATGTGTTCCTTGGATGATCTTCTCAAATGAAATACTCTCCTTTATGTCTTCAATTTTTTGGGAGTCACAACTCTTCATTATTATTGCCTTTTTGGAAGAGTCACAACCATTCCCTTAATCGCTGGTTTGAAACCTTTAATTTAATTTTAATTAAATACTGTTAATTCCAAGGGGTTGTTGCCCTTGTTAGAATCACTCCCTTTATTAAATCGATGTCCCTTAGGTGTTGTGATCTTGATCAATTACTTTGATCTATTTTTAACTTGGACAGGGGCATGACACCCATCAAGTTAATCAATTGCTTGGAAAATTGTGGAAGTCCAAAGGTCTCATTTTATTTGTATTGATTAGTATTGCTTTTCAAAGGAACAAGTTTTCATGTGGGCATGGTGATTTTTCATCCATGGAGCTTTATATGATATGCATGCAAAGAAAGACCCTATAGAGTGGTGGTGGAACCATGGAGGTGAAACCCTTGAATTTCAATCATTTGCAATAAGATTGCTCTCACAAGTAGCTATCTCTTCATCTTGTGAGAGGAATTGGAGTACTTAAAATATTATTTGTTCACTAAAGAGGAATTGATTAGGGTTATAGAAAGTAGACAACCTAGTGTACATTCATAGCTCACTTCGCCTTCTCTCTCATCTAGAACCTAGGTATAAGAAGGGTCCTTCAGCAAAATGGGACCAAATTTCAAACGATGGAGAAGTTACAGCCTTGGTGGATGAAGTGGTTGAAGCAGATAGCCTCAATGATTTACCCCCAATTCTACTACCAACAGGGGAACCTGGGCTTGAGAGTGATGAGCATTTGGAGAGCATCATAGCTGAGGACCTAGAAACGAATAACATAGAAGTGTAGACAATAGGTTTTTTATTTCTGCTTTTTATTTTTTGTATGCATATCAGCCTATCAGACTATCAATATTTCTGAATTTCAATACATAATATCAAATATGTAGCATGAACTCTTTGACTCTTTGACATTTGTGTGTTTAAATTTAATGTTAAAATTTACCAATATTTTGAAAGTACACTATCATGATATTTTGAGTTTTAATGTTAGTAAATTAAAAAATATTAAATTACATTAAAAAAATGGTGTCTCCAAGTACCCCCTCAACTACTTTTCAAAAAAAATCATACCAATACCAATCTCCTATACTGACCAGTACCAATACTGGTCTCTTGGCAACCATGGTAAAAACATAACACAAGCAGCATAAAGTGGATGACATTGGCCTATACTAATTTTCCTTCCTTCCTCATTCCACTAGAAGAATAAAATAGAGTACTAAATTTTTAGTTTTTTTATAAATTATACTCTACTTCATTATAGTTACAACAAAATGTCTTGACAATACACACTAAGATAGTATAGAGAAACCTATCAAGAAGAGTGATGTCCATTTGAAATTCATATTTGGCTTTTGATTGTCTGCAACTTGTGAAGTTGGGGTCAAAATCTTCTACAACTTTTTTTTGCATTTTCAAATTAGGGGAAATGTACCAGTAGTCACAAGGGCTAACTTCGCGCATCCGTAGAGAGTGGCAAATAGGTCTGATTTCCTCAATTTTTTTTGGGCTTGTTCAGAAGTGAGTCATTAGCTTAAAAAGAAAAATTTGGCTTGTGGGTAGTTAAAACACACCTTCTAGAACCCGTAAAGCGAAAGGTGGTCAAAAAGGGTGTTTTTAAACCTCCATCCCCTACATCTTTATCACTTTGCCACTACCCGTTCATTGGACAGCCAATGAAAACTTAAAAAAATTCAAGGTGTTTTCAATGGAAATAGATATGTACCAATAGTTATTTAATTTTTTTGGTCAACTACACATTCAGTAGTGAACATATATTGGTGAAATTTGTAAAATTTTATTGGCATAATTAAAACAATGTAATGACTAAAATATAAACAGTTATCGGGGGGTCAAGTAAGCATGAAATAAACAGCAATTGAATCATGGACAGCAACTGGCACATTTCCCCTAAAACAAATGGCATCAATAAAAACGACACATATTTGAAAAGGCTAGGAAAATGAAGGTTCCATCACCGTAGCTAGCGATTCATCTATGACAGAAAATGGTAAGGGGCAAAATGGGGAAGTTAACAGCTGTTGTGAGTCCCATCACCTGCATATCAATTTTCTACTCCTCTCTGTGGAATCCACTCTTTACTTTTCAACAGTAGAAAGAAGAATTTCAAAACACACAGCATTTTGCAACCTACACTTCACTTGTTCAATTTTATTTTAAAACCTTATACAAGTGAGAAACCAAAATAAAATTGAAATTGGTTTGCATTGTCACGCACATGTCACATTAATATCATTTGTTTACTGTATCCCCCACCTGCGACTCCTCCCTGTGAACTCCACCTTTTATGTTTGAACAGGAGACAAAAAAACCTTGGTTGCAAAATACAGTAGGCCAGAAAAATAGCAAGCACTAACAGTCCATTTGTTGACTATAGGCATATGGCATGAAAGGCTACTGTTATACCCAACGGTGTGTCGTTTGGTCGCCATCTTCATCCCATTCCATCAGCATGTCCCTGTCAGTTCAACTCCTCATCTTAGCAGGTCCCCTCATATGATGCTATGTACCGTTTTGTATGATGGTATGTATATGATGATGTCTTAAACATGTTGTTTTGAAGGGAGAATAGCCACGTCCATAAAAATCAGATAATCAGAGAGAGAAATGGAGATTCTGTGTACCTTGATCTGCCCTTTTCAAATTTTGGCGAGAGTTCCAACGTCCAGCAAAGGCATTTCCCACACTCGTTCTTGAGCTCAAGAGGGCCCATAGCAGGCCATTTGAGACCATATTTGCTAGTGTCGCCTAGCATCACCCAAGCCACCAAAAGCAACAGAAAATCCACCACCCAAAGTGGCAGCCATTTGAGAAACCACATCTCCACTTCACACATCGATCTCCAAAGCATTTCTATGGACTTGAAAAATCACAAACTAAAATAATTGCCGCTTGTTCATAAGATCATTATAACAAACATAAAATCACCACCATCAACCAAATCATATAACCAAACGTCGATCTTAGACATGCGTTTTTATAAGATCATTGTATGGGGAATGGTTTCAATAGTTGTGGTAGTAGATGTTTATATAATGCCCAATATTTTTATCAATATTGGACCAATAGTTGTGACATGACTACCCATAATTAAACAAAATGTATTCCTTTGATCTAAAAAGCAACCAATCATGTGATGCCACATCAGCACTCAAGTACCCATGATGTGAATGCACAAGTATTGGTCAACCACATCTTGACAAAAAACATGTTGATGTGGCATCATATTTGATGAAGTGGCCTAGAAACGAAAGTTATAAGCAGGGGACTTGCCAAGTAAGCTGCTGTTAAAAATTGGGAGTGATTTGATATTTCCACGTAGGATAATTAGAAGCGTGAAGTTAGGGTACTCAACTACTGGGTCCTCTCCCCTAATGCACGAGTATTGGTCAACCACATCTTGACAAAAAGCATGCTGATGTGGCATCATATTTGATGATGTGGCCTAGAAACGAAAGTTATAAGCAGGGGACTTGCCAAGTAAGCTGCTGTTAAAAATTGGGAGTGATTTGATATTTCCATGTAGGATAATTAAAAGCATGAAGTTAGGGTACTCAACTACTGGGTCCTCTCCCCTATGTTAAAATCATGACATGATACCTTATACATGCAATTTTGTATGGCGAATAATCGTTGTTAGTATGGGGGATGGGGCATTATGTTATCATAGCTAAGACGTGTTTTTTTAGGGGGATTAGCTTCTGCCACAATATACAGATATACATACAATGTATATATAAATAGGTCAGCCAAAAAATGTCTCCTTCATGAGATAACAACTTTCCTTTGTATTTTAAGACAAAAATGCATAAACACGGCCATACAACCATCAAATTTAGCCACAGATCTGATCCCCCAGTGTGTCAGAGAAGATCCCAGGGCTTCAACAACAGGGGCACCACTCTAATTATTTTTCGAAGACATAGGGCTTTTGTCACTATAATGAAGTTTATGCATTTTGATTAAGGAACATAAATGGTAATTTAACCATTGAGTTCTTTGCTCATCTAAGAAAAAAATTAGCATATTCCTGCATTACAGTGCATAAAAAAAATTAACACATCTTTAAAAAATGCAGGCAAAGTTCTTCAAATATTGCAAAATTCCCAGTTTTAGGGATGCAATTAGGGAAATGATGACTTTTAAAGTGCAACATTTGAACGCGATTGTAGAATAAATCGTACTTTCCTAGAACTGTATACGATTTTGAAACAACTGCATCAACCAGATGCGTTGCAGGATATATACAAAATGGGTTCGTTGAGAAGGCGTTAAAAGCATGTAACCAATTGAAATTCATGGGTTTAACCCCTACCTACACTGCCAAAATGGAATATACAACTAGCATTCATGTGTGCATTGGCAAGGGTACTTTACAAAACTGAGAACAAACAGGATAGGATGAGTTTGTTCAAACACTAAAAAGCTTCATAGCCTAAGCAAGGACTCGAATATATCCTTACCTACCACTCAGATGCTTCGTACCAGCCACCTCTCATTGAACTGAAAAACAAAAAAACCTCCACAATTAAGAAAATCAAACCCTACCTGTTGTTTTAAAAGGAAAGGAAAATAAATTCACTATGGGTTTAGGAATTAATACCAATGCCAGCAGCGAAGGCATGCATTTGTGATTAATCCATTGCTTAGTCATGAAGAGAATGAAGGGTTAAGAATAATATACCATAATGTATAATCCAAAACGAAACAAGGAAAAGAAAGAAAAAAATTAGTTCAAAATGAGTTTCTCCACTATATATCGACTTTGACAGAGCTGCAGAACTCTTCCACTTAAACTTGCCTGGCATGCATATGACTCCATGTGAGCTTGGGTTGTAACACGGAAATGGGTACTAGTTAAAAAGAGAATGAGGTGGCAAATAAAAAGTGAAGGCGCATTGCATTGGGTAATGAGGACACGGGAAAAACGTAGCAAAGTGGCGTCGTCATTTTGTCAAGACGCTGCCGTATAATACCGATTAAAAAATAGAGATATCGAGAAAGCATACGCATTCAAAACGTCACACATTACATACCACAATCAATGCACGTTTGAAGATGGGGATTGTCGATATGGAGAGGGCGCTTCACAAAATGACGGCACCACTTTGCGACCTTTTCTGGGCAGCGTCCAATCAGCATGGGGCATGCGGTATGTCCATAACTCTCCATGTATGGTTTTAAATGCTAATATTTTCCCAAGCATTGCCACATAAATGATTTAGTTTCACATGATATGTGATTGCAAATGTTTATAGGGGAGAGGATTAAGTAGTTGTGCACCCTAACTTCGCACTTCTAATTATCTTATGTGGAAATTTCAAATCACACATTTTTTTACAGCAACTTAGTTGGCAAGTCCCCTGCTTATAACTCTCATTTCAGGGCCACATCATTGAATATGATGTGACGTCAGCATGCTTTTTGTCAAGGTATCCAAAAAGGCCCAAAAAAAAGTGAGACCAATACTTGTGCATTCACATGAGGGGTAGTTGAGAGTTGATGTGGCATCACATGATTGGTTGCTTTTTAGATCAAAGGAATACATTTCTTTTAATTATGGGTCGTCAAGTCACAACTATTGGACATTATATAAACAACTACTATCACAACTATTGAAACATGTTCAACTGTTGGGTCCTCTCCGCTAGTGAAGGTAAATGCAACAACGATTTATACTAGAAGCCCAATCATATTGGTTGTCTTATTCTTCCTCATATGGAAATATTTTGCAAAGAAATTCAAAATTGGGAGATCTAAAGTTTTAGGAATAAGGTTTAAGTAAGGATGTCTTTGACTCTTCATTCTAAACTCTACAATGAATTAGAAAAGATTGAGTTTCAAAAAAGAAATTATGTGACAACAAAAATCTCATGCTAAAAGGTCATTGTGAGTACTTTTTCTACATTTACCTTAAATATCAACAAACATTAGACTTATTAGCAAATGAAATAAACCAAACCAAGTACTCCTATGAAATATTGAATCATGTTTCATAATGCAAACAAAAGAACAAAATATCAAATAAACTAATTGAGAGCACAATAACATGACTCAAACTCTATCTCATAGTGGATTGGTGCTTCTTTGATGTGGAAAGAAGCCCTTTCCCAATCCTTGATAAGCTATTGGATGAAATAATGAAAAATATGCAAGATGATGACCAAGATGAAGTGCAAGATGAATGTGTATCAAGTTGCCTAAGATTGTGGAGTTGTGGAGGATTAAATCAATAGAGAGGGTCTCTATTTATAGAATAGAAGGACATGAATGTGTATCAAGTTGCCTAAGATTGTAGAGTTGTGGAGGATTAAATCAATAGAGAGGGTCTCTATTTATAGAATAGAAGGACAGAAGAATGAGAGATATGATGAATGTGGGACAAAAGAAAAACCAATGGAAAGATGTCATTTGTCAAGATGTGATAGGATGAAGGTTGTGCACATCTTAGTCAATGTGCCAAAGAGGGGGGGATTTGAAATTCAAAAGATGGCTTATTGGAGGGAGAAGAAAAAATCTTAAATGCCAAGTGGGGGACATGTAAGAGACAATGTAAGAGGAGTTAATGCCATTTTGGAGGACAAGACATGTGAGAGGGAAAATTCAAATTGGAGGAATATTCCCTAAAGATGCCATATTTGAATGAAAGGAGGAATTAATAAATCAATTAAATTGATTTATGTGCACAAGTTGCAAAATCTAGAGAAAAGAGGATTAGGATTAGCATTAATCATAGTTTGATTAATTTAATAGGAGATCATATGATTTTGACTTTTGACTTAGATTTATGGGTTGACTTAAATCAAAAGATGAGAAGAATGTGATTTAGATTTAATTAAATAAAGTTTTTATTTTATTTAATTAAAGAAGATGGTGCTATACTAAATCAAATAAATATTAATTTATTTAATTTAATGGAATGAATTTAGAGATTTAATCAAATAAAAGATGATTTATTTAATTAAAGAGGGAAAATGATGATAAAGGGATGATTAAGGACGATATGGAATTAGTGAATCTGGATTAGATGCATGATGTCAATTTTGTATGTCTACAGTTACATGTAAGAGATAGGAATTCATTTTTCTCATATTTTTTTTGCTAAAAAAGCACATTAATGCTTTAAGGAGATCCAATGAGAGAAAGGGTCTCACATTGAATCAATTCAAGATATTCAAATAGAAATTTATCACACTTTAGTGAGTTGTTCAAAGTTCCTACTATTTTTTCTAATAATCATTTTGAATTATATTCCTAGACTTAGCTCCCTTCATGGTAACTCCTTCCTTGATGACCTTATTTCCAAAGATTATCTTTATGATGATTAAAAAAAAAAGCTAAAACTCCAAGTCCATATGGTTTTCCTTAAGTCCTTTCAAGCTTTTGGGGACATTATGAAAGTTAACATTTGGAGGCTTTTGAGGAATTGTGCACATCAAAACAAATGTTAAAATCCTTCAATAACTCATTTACAACTGTATTTTACAAGAAAACTTATGTTTTAAATTTCTCTAATGTTTGACTCATAATTTTGTAGTATTATCTTTAAGGATTTTTTCAAAACTATTGTTGGAAGGTTGAAATATTCCTTCCTTCTATTGTTTCTCCACAATAGGGAGGTGTGCTCATGGTTGTCAAATTATCAATAGAATTATTTAACATATTTAAATCCATTCACTTTATTCATATTAACAAGAAAAAATATATGCATAAAATTTTATCTTTCCAAGGCTTATGATAGGGCATGCTAGAAATTTTTGGAAGATATCTTACATGCCTTTGGTTTTAATGATAACTAGACTCAATGGGTGATGGTATGGCGTACCTCTCCTTATGGTATGGACTCAAGAATAGATTGTTAATATTATTTTATTTAGGTTGATTCTCCTTTCAAATATTTATGTATTCCTATTTCTCCTACTTACCTTAGGGAAAAATATTAGGATGTTGTGTTGGATTATTTTTAATGTCGTATATTAGTCACTCGACACATAGATAATTTTAGGAAAAGGTGTGTTGTCCACCTTGCATAATGTTATAATGTAATATTTTAATATCTTTGGTGCACCTAGGGGAATTTTAGGAAAAGGTGTGTTGTCCACCTTGCATAATGTTATAATGTAATATTTTAATATTTTTGGTGCACCTAGGGGATCTAGGGATGCATGCATCACATGGGTTAGCATTCTTGGGGCCACTTTATGTGTTGTATGTAGCATTGGGTTGAATATTTAATGTGGGTTTGCACATTAAAAAAATATTGATATTGGGAAAACTTAGTACCAAAAATAAATGTGGGGGTTAATGGTTTCTAAGCTCGTGGCATTAGTCACATGGTTTTATGCAATACCCCTCAGTGGTTTTGTGCAACTTATGTCTATAAAATCAAGCACATGGGTAGTTGTATAAGGTTAGTTGGTTGGCTAATTTGGCTAAGGGGTTGAGAATATATCTTATTTGTATTTGTGAGGGTTTGAAGCATGGCATGGGATGTGTGGTTGCATTTTTCTTCACATGGAGTTCTTTTAGAAAGCTTTTTTTTCAAGGGTTTTCATGGAGAACTCTAAAGATGTACTATAATGGTTTCATTGTTGAATAATACATGAGTGATGGATTCTTTTGGACGCTATATTTTTCCCTCTTGAGGGATTTCCAAGGGAATATATTGTGTTATACTTGATGGTATGTTGTTTATACTTTTGTATATGGATTTTGAATATTTGTTTGCATAGATTTCTCTACTTGGATTATGTGGAAATTATATTGGGTGGATGCATATTTCCTTTTGAATACCTCTCTTTAGTTGGTTACATAATCCTTCTAAAAGTTTTGATTCAATCTCTCCTTGTCAATAGATTTATAGCTCTTGTAGCTCTAAAAGCCATCCTCCATGATTTGGACCATAGAATGAGAAAGTTTCTTTGGGAAGAAAAATCATATAAAAATAAATGGTAGTTGATCAATTGGGATAAGATTTATCAACCTAAAGAGTGAGGTGGTTTTATCAACCTAAAGAGTGAGGTGGTTTAGGTATGATATATTCCCTACAAGATAGTACAACTCTTACTACAAAGTTATATTGGACATGTTGTGTGGAATACGACTTATGGGGGTATAAGTCTTAAGTTCAAGTACTTGAATATGGAGATAAACCTTGTGGGGGATAAGTCTTAAGCTTAAGTACTTAAGTATGGAGAATCATACTTTCATCCCTAGGATATTAACCATTCACAAAGTTTCTCAAGTATGGAAAATTATGAAATTGGTTAGTAGTCTAATTAAAGCTAGCCTTTTATGAATTATGGAGAAGGGAGACCTTGTTATTTTCTAGGATGATGCATGGGACCAACATGGCCTTCTTTATATAGGATTACCTAATCTTCTAGAATTAAAATATATATATTAATGTTGGTTAGATTTATGTTTGTAATTTTTAGTATGCAGTCATGCAAGATGGTGTGAAGATTTAGAAATGGAAACCTAAATATATTTGGTCAAGTCAATAATTACATATCTTCGTTAATTTGTTAGCTCATATTTTAGAATCTTAAAATATTCCTTTAGATAGACCTTTAAATTTCCTTGGATGGGATTCAAAAGGTTATGGGCTTTACATTATGCAAGTTGGTTGTAAAGCTCTTTTGAAATATAATTTAGAAGATAAAAAATCTAAGATTTAAAAAAAAAAACTAGCATCTTAAAATTTAGCCTAAGGTTAATACTTTCATGTGGCTTGTGACTTTAGATAAAATTCTTCATCAAGATAATGTTTAGAAAAGAGTGGTTATTGGTCTGAATAGATATATTATTTTACTTCAAGATGAAAATTCTAGGAGACATCTTCTTTTGGATTGGCCCTTTTCCACTTTTCTTCACCAATTATGGTGTGATTCATTAAGAATTTTATGGAATAATTTGTAGTCTGTCTAAGACTCTCTTATAAATCAATTGTGACCTTCTTTCAAGCTAAAAACCCTTAATATTTTGCATGATACTAGTCTTGGTTTGATCTATTGGAATATTTGGTGGAGTGAAATCAAGAGATTTTTAATATAAAAAAAAAAATATTAGTAAGGTGGTGTAGAATAATGACCAATCTTAAAGAAACTTGTCAAGTTTGGTTTCAAGATTATTAACCAAGTTCTTGATGAGAATTCAAAGTTCTAATGAGAATTGGTCCCTCTTTTACCTCTTCCAATTACAACCCTAAAGACTATCAACTCACTTAATAGTAGCACCCTCCTCTATACTTAATTAAAATTAATGTTCATGGTGCTTCAAAAGATAATCCTAGAAATGCAAGCATGAGAGGTATTTTTTGTGATCATAATAATAAAGTTCCAATTCACAGGTAGTTTGATGTTGGTTTTAATGATTTTACAAGGGTGACTATTTTCCAAGCTCTTTTACATGTTTAGTAAAAGTTATTTTATGAATATTATTTTAAAATATGGCTTAAAAATTTTAATTGATCATTTCAAAAGAAATTCATCTCATTTCAAATAGTGGTAGTTGAATGAATGTAAAAAAAAACATCCTCATTCATAGTTTCAATGTTGTTAAGTGGAACCATACTAGAAGGGAAGAAAATTAGGTTGTTAATTTTTTGTCTAAATCAACTTCTAATTGGAATGACATTAAAAAATTATACTAGAAATGACTAGGATTTTCCTATCTAGGATATGAGCAAACACTTTACTAATTTTTGTGAATGTTGATTTATCTCTTAAGACTCATGATTCCTACTAGTGTGTAGAATATTTTGGTGTTCTTATTTATGTCATTGTGAATAACTTTAGTGTTACTATATTTAAATGGTTTTCTTGGTGGTATAATCTTGTTAACATAAGAACAAACATTATTTCAAATACTCAAAGCATGTGCATTTTTTAAGGGAATAAATTCTTATTCCATGTCTATGAGGTTTGAAGGTTTCCTGATCTCTTATTAATTCTCTACTTTCAATCCTTCTAGATTTCTTAATTATGTAGAATTGGTGTTGTACCACAAGTCTTTTTAAGGTGGCCAACTCTAGTACACTTGGCATGTACAACCTAAAAGCCTTTGGAATCCACTTCTAAGAGGTTCTTGAGCTAAAATTTAAATATTTTTTACAATGACTTTCAAATCCACTGCATTTCATGCTTATTACACTAGAATCTATAGGTTTTTTAAATCTATGGTAGGGGAAATTTTTTAAGTCTACATAGGTATAGCTCGAGGATACCCACTCAAAACTATAAGAGGCATGTCTTTGTTTTTTATAAATCAATCTCATAATTTTTGGGAATCCAATGAATTACATAGGTTAAAGTCACATTTTGATCTTTGTAAAAAATATTGCTTAATAGAGTTTTCAAATCCACGAAAAAAAATATTTTTCGTTAGTTTTATTTTATAAAGTTTAAAATTTGAAAAGGGTGCACATGAGAAATCCACCAAGTCGGGTTTTTTATTATTGCTTAGATTCAGCTCCTTGTCACATTGGTGACCAAGGGCCCACCACACTATTAAGCCCTTAAATCCCTTAAAGAATAATCCCAAGGTGTCCTTCAACCCTATAGGGCTTAAAACCCATCATCCCACCATCTTAGCCCCTTTTTCTCTTAGTGACTAGTCACCTAGGCGATCAAGAACCAATGAAACAAGGGCCTAAATCTAACCTAAAACCATCAATTTTTTGTAAAAACCACCATACATTCAAAAACTTATAACTTTCTCATTTTTACCATATTTTCAAACTTTAATCTAGACATTGGAAAGTTGATTCAAAGATGCACACTATGGCGAAGGTAGGATTTCAAAAAAAAATCTCTAGAATTTAGGTAAACTCATCTAAAGTCATCAGTTTATTTGGAAAATTTAATCAAGAATAACTCACCATTTTTATCTAGATTTCAGTGAGTTTTTAACTTATCAAAAAAATCCAAAGAATCTAATTTTTCTTTTTTTTTTTTGCAGAATTCATAGTTTATCTATTTTTGACTCTTTTTTATGCATTTATTTTCATGTTTCCAAGGATTATATGTTGGAAACTACTTCCTTTAATGGTTTTGCAAGATGTTTTGCTAAATATATTGATTATAGACCTTTTTTTTTTGTTTTCTTTGTCTTCCTTTTTTTTGCTCTTATTGAAATTGGGTTAAAATTCACTTTCACACTTTAATTTGGGTTAATAATTTACAAGTGTCTTTTATACCCCCAGCATACTTACATATGCTCTCCTCTTGCACCCTAGGGTGATCTTGAGGATTAAAAATTAGTGTTGTCTTGCTTTATTTTTAGGGTGCATGCTTGGAGATTCATCACCCTAAGGGATGACCTAGTCTTTGGTGTTCTAATGGAGTATAAATAGTAGGGGGTGAATCGAAAGACACGCCTCTTGGAAGTTTTAATTTTTCCATTTGAGCTAAGCCCCCAATAAATTTATACCAAGAGGAAGTGAAGGAGAAAGTGGGTTACCCCTCTTCTCCCAATTGTTTGACTTTCTTGCACTTTTAAACTCATGGATTAGGCCTCACATACCCTTGTGATATTTAAAGGATTCCCTAGATAAGCCTATTATAGCCTAGTTTAAGGCCTTTCATTTGTTGCTTATTGTGTTGCAAGGTATAGTATCATTCCTAAAGCTAGTCATTGAGCACCTTCTTGAGTAGAGGTAGAAGTTGAGAAAGGTGTTAAGAACATCGAAGGAAAGGGGAAAGGTGATCCCTTGTACCATTGGACCTCTACCTACCGACTCTTCAAATAAAGGTGTCTCACACCAATATTAAGGTATTAATAGATAAAATTATATGGTGGGCCCACACTAAGTTAACACTCATTTTATTGAATAAATTTAGGCTTATTATTGTGTCTTATTTTTTGAGTGTTGTATATATACCAAAATTCTTGTTTATAAACCTTTACTAGCAAGTTTCAATCAAGTCTAGCTTGAAATCCTTTTGTTTGTTTGAAAACATTTTCCAAATCAGTATCCCTTTGAAATATAAAATATTGGATCCAAATCTATAATAATTATTTACCTCTAGATGAAACCAACAACCCCCACACCACACGAATACCTTGTCCATGCCCATTTATCCATTTTAACATTATCCATATTTTTTACTTCTATTATTATTTAATTATCAATAACACATATTTGAGTGTAAGGTATACACCTCTTTGAAACTTATTGTCCACTTGATCATAACCTTGGTCATTCTTGAATTCATATCCAACATCTTTGAAAACATTAGGATATCAATAATCATTCTATCATTACCATCTTTTATCTACCATTGTTATAGTCACATTTGATCATCATCCAAATCAAATCCTTGGTCATAGTTGAAAGTTCACTTTTGGATCTCTCAATCAAAATCATCACTTAGTCCAATGAAGATTCATTTCTCTAATTTTGGATCCATCTCAGAATTTTTTTCCTTTGGGGCATGTACACCAAAATGGGGGACCAAAAAATGGCCACTCCAAGTTTTTCTCCTAAAAAAGGGAAAATGTGAGTGTTATAATGAAACACACTTGTGTTATAAGATTACACACAAAGAGAGCACATTATAATATGCTTACATTATTTTTTTTGAAAATTCATATCTCTTTCTCTTCCAGTGAAACTATATGCATGAAATAAACATTAAAGTATAAGTGACATTTATATATGAACATTTGTACTTTCTTATACTTTAAGTTATATTTCATGTATATAGTTTCAGGATGTGTGAGAATGGTTTTAGATTTCTAGGATTTATAATGAAAATTCTAAATTTTGAAAGATCTTATGATTTTTCACACAGTCAAAATTCAATAATTAGCAGATCAAATTTTAGTAATCAGGAGATAAAATTTATGTAATAAGTAAAATTTATCATCTTTCTCTTTCTCTCTATCTCACTCTTTGTTTATCCCATTTTCTTTAGACCTCTCTCTCACTATCTGCATCCCTTTATCTGACCCTCTCTCTCCCTTGAGCTCAAGAACTACCTCTTTCACTCTCCATCTGTCTTTCTCTCTCCCTCCCTCCTACTCTCTCTCTCTCCTTCCCTATTTAATTATTTATATCCCACTTCTCTCTCTCTCTCTCTACTTCTCTATATCACTCATCTCCTCTCTGAACCTACCTCTCCTTCCCTCTCTCAGTATTTCTCCCTACCTCCCTCCCTCCTTCCCTATCTACTCTATCTCCCTCTCTACCTACCTCTTCCTCCTTCCACACCTCTCCCTATCACTCTCTCATTATCTCACCTACTTACCTTTTTCCTACCTAGAGAGAGAGATATGAATGGCTTGGAGAGTGGAGATGGAGAGAAGTATATATGGAAGGAGAGAGAGGGAGAAGAGAGATATAAAGAATCAAAGAGGAAAGGAGGGAGGGAGGGACAAAGAGGTAGGGAAGGAGAGATAGAGAGAAGTAGAGAGGGACAGATGGGGTAGGTGATTGGAGAGAAGTAGAGATGGAGGAAGGGAGGTAGAGAGATATGGACAAAGTGTGTGTGATGATACAAAGTGAAGTAAAGAGGGAAGGAAAGAACGAGAGAGAGAGAGGGAGGAGGGAGGTAGGGAGAGCTAGAGAGGGATATGTGAGATAGAGAGAAGTAGAGACAGAGAGAGGGATGGTGGGATAGAGGGGGAAGAGAGGGGAGGAAGGGAGGGAGAGATAAATAGGGATAAGTGATATAGAGAGTAGAGAGAGAGGAGGGAATAACAAAAAGGAGAGAGAATGGTGAGATAGAGAGTAGAAGGGAAGGAGATAGTGGGAGAAACAAGGGGAGGGAGGGAGAGGGAGAGGGAGAGGGAGAGGGAGAGGGAGAGAGAGTAGAGAGGGATAGGTGGGATAGATATAAGGAAAAGAGAGAGATGAGGGAGTGAGGGAGAGGTAACAAGGGATATATAAGATAAAGAGAATTATAGAGAGAGTAAGGAGTGACAAAGAGAGAGAGATGGAGAGAGAATGGTGAGATAGAGAGTAGAGAGGGAAGGAGATAGAGAGAGAATAAGGAGGGAGAGAGGGAGAGATAGAGGGAGAGGAAGGGAGGGAGATGTAAATAGAGATAGGGAGAGGAGAGATAGGGGGAGGAAGGGAGAAGTAGATATAGGTAGAGAGGGAGAGGATAGATAGAGAGGAGGTAGGGATGTAGAGAGAGGTGAGATAGAGAGGTGTAGAGAAAAGAGGTAAGTAGAGAGAGCAATATGGAATGATGAAGAGGTAGGTAAAGAGAGGGAGAGGGGAGATTTAGAGAAGTATAAAGAGGAGAGAGGGAGGGAGAGGGGGGTGAGGGAGAGGTGAGATAAGGAGAAATAGAGAGAGGTAGATCTTGAGCTCAGGGGAGAGGGAGAGGTAGAGAAAGGGATAGAGAGAGAGAGAGAGAAAGATGTTGGGAGCCTATTGATTACTTAAGTTGACCTATTAATTATTGAAATTTGATTGTCTAAAAATTATAAGATCTTCCCAAACCTAGAATCTACATTATAACTCTTAGAGATTTGAATCCATTCTCAAATATCTTAAAATTATACAAATTAGAGTATAATAAAGTAAATGTTCATATATAAATGTCACTTATACTTTCACAAGAAGAGAAAGAGAAAGATAAAGAGAAATTTTCTAAAAAATTTAACGTAAACATATTATAGCACACTCACATTATAGCATGCTTCTATTATGTGAATACATTCACATAACATGAGTGTATTATGGTACACTTGTGTTATGTGTAATCACATAATGCAAGAGCATTATGTGCAATCACATAATGTGAATGCATTATAACACACTTTTATTATGTTTTTCTTTGGAAATTCTTAAGCCTTTGGCTTGGATTTTCCTTGTGCTTCCAACCCAAAGGTTTGGAGTGACTTTTCAACATCCAAAGATGTTTTTGAAAATAATAAAAAAATTGACATAATCTTGAGCATGCTCCCCATCAAGTTTGCACATGTTCCAATATGAAGTTAGAAAAATATCTCAATAATTTTAAACTCTCTCTTAGCTATCTAAACATGTAATTTTTTCACATTTTGAGTATGTTAAGGTTTTCATCTTTGATTTCTTTTGTTAGTGTATCCATTTTTTTTCAAAAACCAACATGTCATAATTTTGACTTTATTTTTTAACCATACATCAAATTTTCAAATAAATTACATTTTTAGATACTAAACTTCATTCTACACATATTCAAAAATACGATTTTTGATTAGTTTTCAAAAAAAAAAGAGGAGCATGCTCAATTTTCATTTTTTTCAGGATGTGTCCACTTTGAAAAATAGTAAAAAATCTTTAAAAATTAGCAAAAAAATAAAAGCATAATCAACTTGGTGTTAGCTAATTCCTCACTTAAGTGATTTTTGAAATACTTCAAAAAGTTAACATTTTAAGGGGGCACACCAAACATTATGTTATGTTCTTTGCAAAAAACACAACCACTTTGTGTGGCCCCCTTTTTGAACCCCTTAATCTCTACGATTTTAAAAAAATTAGCAGTTTAGAAAGTAGATTCAAAGCATGACCTTTTTTTGTTGCATCTTAAAATTTTGAGTATAGCATCTTCAATTTCTCATCCAAGGTTAGTCTTTCCTTATTTAAAAGGGAAAAAAGTGGCCACTTAAGACCCCTTTTTGGTCTCCCATATTTTTGCACTTACCCTTAGGAACATGAACAAAATCTTCATGACTAAAAACTCTTAAATGTGAAACATAAGATTTCTTGCTTATCCACACACCATAAGATGTCAAATCAAGAGCCTTGTAGGGAGATCTATTAATCAAGTAACAAGTAGTACACACAACTTTTTCCCAAAAGCATTTATCCAACTATGCATCACTCAACATACTTCTAAATATTTCCATAATAGTTTAGTTCATTCTTTCTCCAACACCATTCCATTGTGATGTATAAGGAGTTATATTTTGTCTTATGATACCTACATGCTTACAAAACTCATAAAATTCCTTAGAGAAATAATCCCCTCCATTATCTGATCTTAATATTTTTTATTTTCAATGTCCATTGATTGGCTTTCCACTAAGGCTTTAAATTCCTTAAACTTGGTGAAAACTTCAAATTTATTTTTCATAAAGTAAATCCATATAAATTTGGATCCACCAAATAACAAAATAATAAAAAAATTCAATATAATCATTATCCACAAGACCAAGCACACTTTTATAAATAATTTCTAATTTCTCTTTTAATTTATTACTTCCTGGAGGAAAAGACATGTTGATCTATTTTTCAAACACACAATGTTCAATGAAATAAAAAATTTCATTAAAATAAAACAATTGTCCAACAACTTTTTATTTGTAATAATTTTCAACACTTTTTTACCTATGTGGCATCTATCTATGGTGCCACAACATACATGTATTTTTTAAATTTTGCAACCACATAGATGGACTTCCAAATAGAAGTGGCATCAATCTTAAATAGAGTTCCCATCCAAGATACCCTTGCTACCACCAAGCTTCCTGTCACCAATGTATAAATATGCTTATTAAATGTTGCATGCATTATCAAATCATTCACTTCAAAACTAAAATCAAATTTCTAGCTAATCAAAGAATATTTCAAACACCAAGGAGGGTTTTAAACCTCTCATCACTAAAACACAACAATACCTTTCCTTGTTCAACAATCGAATATGTAGTGTTGTCCCCAAGGTAGACATTACCTATATATTTCTCATATGTGGAAAAGAACTCCTTATGAGGATTCATGTGGTATGAACATCGTGATTCAACCAACCAATGTTCATTAAAAATGGTATTATAAGAAGAAATTAAAACTTTGTCACCTACATTAGAGAAATTTTCTATGTTGGAATCCCACTATTTCTTTTTATTCCTACACTTCTTCACATGTCCTATTTTCCCACAGTTCCAACATTTTACTTTTTTCTCCTTGTTAGGAGTATTAGAACAACCTTTTCACTTGTCTTTAGACCCTAGATCTCCTTTTTCCCCTCTTTATTTAGGCCTACCCTTGACATTGAGAGCATCCACTAAGCTATCCATAGATTTCTTCCTCATTCCTTGTGAAAACAAAGTTGTAGCAAGTGCATCCATCTTGGAATCTTTGAGGTTAGCAGTGATAAAAAATGAATTTTTCTGATGACTTAAGTAAAGAACGAAACCATAATACATTTGTATCTTCATCTTGGTTTAACATCTATAGATGTTAATTGACTCAAAATCAAACTAAACAAATTCAAATTATTTTTAATGGATTCACCTTCCTTAATTTTAAGATAAAACAATTTAATTTTCAAATATAGTTTGTTCACAAGGTTCTTAGATTGATAAATCTCACCCAACCGTTTCCATAAAGCAAATGCAATATTTTATTCAAAAAAAATTAGTAGAATAGAATCTGCAAGACATAATCAAATAGTATTGTGTGTCTTTTTTTTCCATCTTCTCTCAACCATCTTGATAGATTGCATCAAATTTATTTTCTTTTGTTGCAGACACCCATTCAAAGAGATCCTCCATTTTTAGCTTCCACAATTCATAGTTATATCCATTAAAATTCTCAATTTCTAAACGAGATGCAAATGCAACCATGATTCTTACAAACAAAAATTTACAAAATAGAACTACCTTTTGCAACCCAAAAAACATTCACACTTCTACCAAATAAATAAAGTTGGTTGAGATCTAATACTAAATGTTAGAAATGAAGGAAACCACTACAATATGGAAATTTAATTTAACTTGAAAATTTGAAAACTAAACTTTAGAATATCAATGGAGAAACGATTTAACAACAAAAAAATTAACACAACTCTAGAACCATACACATAACACAAGGATTTATATGGAGAAAACTCTTTCATGAAAAAAGCTCCACCAAGAAAAGAGGGAAAATATCCATTATTCTTCAAATATATTACAATACATAAATTTTCTTCAATATTGGATCAAATCAGTAACATATTTGTACCTATAAAACATCTCATAATGTCTCTATCCAAATCCTCTATAAACTCATGGAGGCTCAAAATACCATCATAAAAAGTTACCATTGGTCAAAACAAGGAATAACATGGTAAAAATCCATACAACCCTTTCATGCTAGACATGGTCTCTTACATGAATCTACACCTTACTAGTTGTCATAGAACCCTTATAAAATAGGAGATCCTCTTGAATGTGTCATAGACTATTAGTTGATTCTCATGTCCAAAATGATCTCCCCTACTTTTAGCCCTTATGTAGTTGTCATATAATCTATCATAACATCCTTTAAAATGGATTTTTTTATGTTAAATGACTAAATGAACATCTTTTGACAACTAATAACTTATTTTTCAAAACATTGACATGTGACAAAAGTGTCAATTAAAAATATCATACCCTTTTCGATGGATCACAATATTTAATAATATAAATGTGAAATAATCAATGGGAAAATATAGAATAATAATAAATAAATAACTTAGGAATTGCCAAGGTTGGGACACCTTAATTCCCAGCAAATGATACATGTGTTACACTCACCAAGAAGAAATTGTTTAAGCATAAGAGGGTCCTTCATGTCAAAACCAATATGTTCTTAACCAAATCCACACTTGAAATAAGCAATTAGCAACCTTATCCCCTTGCCTAAGTCCTCTATTAACTAGACCTTCAAAAACTCCTAAGTTAACATCTAACTAATCCATTAAATCCAATCAAATTAATCTACCCAACTTGGTTTTGAAGGATGTTATCCAAGGGCTACTAGCAAGGAATCACAATCAAAAACATGAATTTGAGAAGTTGTGATGCACCCCTAGAAAACATGAGCATATTGAAACTACTCAAAATCCCCCCGACATTTTCATTCCCACAAAATAACCAATGCAAGTTAAGTGAAGGCAATCCAACCCTCCTATTCAACCCATAAGATCCAAGATCTATAAGCCTCATAAAATTGAAAGAAACTCCAAATATTAATGAATAAAAGTTAGGAAATAAATCTAATACCTAATTAATCAAAGGAAATCAAAATTAAATGAAATGCACCAACATCACGAAAAAAATCAAAATCCTCATCTATTGTATAACAAAATTTTCCACAACCAAATTAAGATCAAAGTACCCACATTTATCCCATTGATTCTAGCCAAGAATAAGAATCTTATCAATCCCTCATCGAACCCATCTAAGAGAAAATGTCCTACCCATTGGGCTCAAGTACATTTGTTCAATTTAGTCTTCTTACAAATAAAAAAATTGAAAGTCCCAGTAACTCCTAGTTATGTCATGATTAATTTGCATCATGTTTCCAAAGTAACATTTATCCCATTGAAAATCAAATAACTAAAATCATAAACTATTAGAGGTAAAGGATTGAACCTTTATGATCAAGGGCACTTTGAACCATTCATATCTACACATACCAAGGATTCTAAGACCTCAAACGAAAATATCCTAATTGATAGAATAAGGATGTTAATGATACCCCACTAGCATTAGGGTAACCACTCCCAACATCAAAATGGGTCCTCATTATTTTTGCAAAGAGCTTGTTTTTTTTAGACTGTAGGAATCAAGTAGCACGACCCCCTATAAATTGCATTGTGCCTAGTGTTGTGCAGTTTTTTGCACACATGCCCCACTTAGAGTGGGGACCCTCTTTTTTTGGTGTCTTTGACCTTTTATTTTATTGGATTTATCATTTTAGGGTCTTGACATGTTGGTCTTGCTGGTTTTGACCTTGCCTTGAGGAAGGAATTGATTGAAATTGAGTTTTAAGCCATGTCCGGGTTTTCACCTGACTCCGGGATTTTCCAGCTCTGGCGGATTTTCCCAGGCCCTGGTTCCTTGTCCGTTTCTAGCAGGATTCTCCGATTCTGGGTTCCTGCCTAACTCTGGGATTTTCCAGCTCTGGCGGATTTTCCCGGGCCCTGGTTCCTTCTCTGTTTCTGGCAGGATTCTCTGATTTCGGGTTCCTGCCTGACTCTGGGATTTTCTAGCTCTGGCGGATTTTCCTGGGCCCTGGTTCCTTGTCCGTTTCTTGCAGGATTCTCCGATTCCAGGTTCTTGCCTGACTTCAGGATTTTCCAGTCCTGGCGGATTCTCCCGGCCTTTTCCAAAATCCCGATCTTCCTCATTTCCCTCGTTTCTGCATTTCCGCGAAACCTGTGTTTCCGCGCATTCTGGGATTTTCTGAAATTCCGTGTTGGGCTCGGGTTTTCGGACTTGTTAGAAATGTCTTGTCACGCATTAATGGTCGGGGTACCTTTGCTCAGGTGGGTATAAGGGCGGATTTAGGGTATTTTCAGCATCATTATGAGTTCATCCATTCACTAGCTTTTGCTCTGGCAATTGAGTTTTCTATTTGAAGCTTTGGGAATCGATCTTGATTCGTTTGTGTGAAGATTGCTTGAGTGCTAGTGCCAATATTTTCATTGCTTGGGCGTGTTTGCTACGTTGTCAACTTTTTGAGCTCGAATTCCATCCGCTTTGATCCATGGTATGTAATCATTGCCCTTCCGATTGTTTGTGTGGTGATTAAGGGTTTTTTCGCATTGGGTATTGTTAGATTTGGGTCAGCCTTGATTGATTTCGATTTCATATTTATAGAGTCGGGGTTTGACTCATTTTTATTAAAGAACCCTATTCCCATGCCCTGTGAGCTCCATTTGTTCATTAGATGGCATATTTACCCTTTAGGCGAGGTTCCGGGTTGGATTGCTTGCTCTTTAGTGCGAAAGATGCTATTATGCGAAGTTAGGGTTTTCCTTCGGTATTTGGCCTAGAACAAAGATCTCATCTTGTTTGAATGATCTTGTCCGTGTAGCACGTTGGCTTCCCCCATCTTATTCAGATCCGGGCGCTTCAGGTAAATCCTTAGCCGATATTTTAAACCTTAAAGCTTGCCTTGGTTTTAATGGCGGAAGTCTGGTTATTCAAATTAGGGCATCATCGTTTTGACATAGGAATTTGTCTTTTAGTGCTTTTATGGTTCAAAAATCCTTTGCACCCTGAGTTCTATTGATTATTGTTAGTTTCAAAACCATTCGAGCTCAGGTAGAGAAGACCCCGTGGTCATTCGAGTTTTGGTTCGCATTTCATCATTTTTTGGGTTTTCGAGGTCGTCGCGGAATTTCCTCGCTTCTGGATTTTCCCGGTTTGGAATTATTCCGTGAACTGGGGTTATTTCTGGTGCATCTTAAGCCGTCCGTGAAAATCCGTTCCATCCGAATTTTTTTTGATTTCCTGATTGGCTATGTCCTTTTGATGTTTCGATGATAGGATTAGTGGAATGGTTGTTTGATGCTTATTCTTTGTTGCCAATGAGTGAATTCAGTGATTATCCTTTGATTTTTAATCTGCACTAATGATTTATTTGACTAATGATGCTTTGGTAGCAGGAATCTGTCTGGGTCGGATTTCTCCGAAATTCTGCCCCGACGGTATTTTCCCGGTTTGCATGATTTTCCCGGACCATCTGATTTCTCCGGATCTCGAAGGATTAGTAGTTAGCAATGGATTTCGATTGATTCATATGATTTGTACTAACCTTTTGGATTGGAATATGAACAATGATTGAACACTAATGACGATTTTTCGATGTGCAGGCCGAATCAAGCAAAACTGCTGCTGGGAAGTCTAAGGGTGGCGCAAGGGCCTCATCCATTTCTGAGACAGAACGACTACGACTGGACATGAAGAACTAGCTTCCTGAGAGCAAAGTATCTTCTATGTGGGCTAATGTATCTGACACTAATGTTGGTGCCTGGCGATATGAGGAGTTCAAACAGAGAACAGTCGAGAAAGACTAGTCAGTCCTAAGGCAAGGAATGATGAACTCTGGGTTGGTGCATGTGCCAGGGTTCCCTCCGGTAGTTCAGTGTTATGAATTAATCTTGGAGTGCACCCGAAAATATGACTTTGATACATAGAGGGTGGTCAGCACCGAGGGGAGAGTCTTGGCCAACTTCAGTCTGGCCTCCATTGCCCAAGCCTTCAACATGCCGGATCTTCCTTCAGTGTGTGCATTGAATATTGACACTGCCAGGATGTATTATGAGAATGAGCTAGTAAAGGCTCAGCAGATAATAAACTCATGGCTAGAGAAGCCAAAATCCCATCACTCAAAGTTGCCCAAATAGCTGCACAGGGTAAAATTCAGGTCGGATGTCTATGATGCCATCACACTGTTGAGCAGGGTGGCCGGATTGAGAAGTGCAGGGGTATTAGAGAATTGGATGGTCCATGTGATCACTAAGATTAGTCAAGGGACAAACTATCACTGGGTAGAACTCATCAGTGCTGAGATAGATAAACAATTGAGGAATGTCCTGGAAGCAAAGAAATTCACCATGTCTTCATATATAATGTATGTATTGGCCATCTCCTATCCCTACAAAGGTCTGAATCCGAAGGGAACAATTCGGCAAGACATAATCTATGAGGTTTATCCAGAGTTGCATCTGGGGCACAAGGATTACCGGAGGGAAAATGATGCATTTACAATGCATATCACCCGGACACTCCAGAATGCTGAGCACCTTAGATTATCCGATGGAGCTAAAGGACTAATCAAGAACTACGGAGCCTGGTTTATCCAGTTCCCTACCTTCACCTTCCTTAGGATTGATGGATGCCCGGTTGCTCCTTACAGGTTGCCCCGGTATCCCACTGACCACATTGTGCTGGTGGAGGTTGTAAGACAAATTTGTGAATTTGATGCAGTGGTGAAGAGGGAGAAGCACAAGACAGGCTTTAGAGGAGACTTCCCTCTTGGGATTGGTGTGGCAGAGATGTGCCCATCTATTCAATCAACTCACACCGTATGGGAGGAACTGGCCGCTTATGGATTCTCCTTCCATTCGAAGAGAATGAATTTTGATATAACTAGAGAGGCCCAGAAGAAGGCTACCCGGGAGTACAGGCACAAGGATGACTTAGAAGACTACTAGGTCAATATCAAGGATGACCTCGATGCAAGAAAGAAAAGGTATTCTAGGCTGCCTGTGGAGGCCATTAGGCAATATAATGTTAAGTTGATTTTGGATCAGCTTGATGATGACAGAAACCTAGTTCAAAACCATGTCTACGAGGCCATAAAGGATAGGTCAGTTGGTGACATTGATTGGAGTGAGGCCGAAGTGACAAAATTGGAGGACTTGATGGCTCCTATGATGAAATTCACCCTTTCTTGGGTTAAGCATAAAATCTGGGAGTTAGAGAATGTGAAGGTGGCCTGTACCTTTGAACTGATGGGAAATCTCAATCCCATGTGAACTTCTGAGGAATCTGGGGAAGAGGACCCCAAAGGGAAAACAGCGAAAACGTCACCGTTCAAGATAAAAGTCAGAGGTCCCAAGGGAGCTGAGCCTGAAATGAAGAGGAAACCTAAGGGAAAGTGAAGGTGGAAGACCCTGATAATCAACAGGTCCTCTGATGAGGAGGAAACGAAGAAAGCTGAAGAGGAGGATGCTCCTCCACCACCTAAGAAGACAAGAACCACAAGGACTGCCAAGAAGAAGGATCAGGTTGCTTCGTAGGATGAGCCTCCAATTGTCGATGTGGAGAGTTCCGGAGGTGAGAAACCCAAAGTCTATACAAGGAAATCAAGAACTCCCTCTCCCAAGGATGCTGTGCAATAGAAGGATTCTCCTCCACCAAAATAACCAACGGTGGAATCATCCAAAGTTGCTTCCCCACCTCCAAGCGCACCAGAACCGGAGAATCCGGATGAGCATGAAACTAGCGGAGAGGCAGAACAGTTCAAGGAAGGAACACTTTTCAGTGAGGCGGGTGAGCTTGAGGTAGAGGCAGAAGAAAGACACACTTCTCCATTGGTGCAATATGAAGATTCTCCGGAGAGTGATAGAGGCCGCAGATCACCAGAGCCGGAGGAAAGCATCCCTGCTAGGACTCCATCACCGGTGCTTCCATAATTAGGACTTGAGGAGGTCGACCAAGGCGAGCAGATTCCAGAGAAAGAGGAGGAGGTCAAGGTGACGGCTGCAGAAGAAGAGAAAGTGACAGAGGAGCCAGAAGAAACTAGGACAGAAGAAATCTGGACTGACCCTATAGCCCCGGATTGGTTGGAGAAGGAACTTGCAAGGAAGAAGCAAGTGATTGTTGAAGATACTCCCTTAGACTGGGATGAAATGCTGTCCCAGATTGGCAAAGGAAAGAAGAAGAAGGCTGCCAAGGTCATCTCCCGGGTTGAAAGGGATGAAACGAATAACAGGGTAGTCCACATTGACACCCCTGCCACGGATAAAATGAGAGATGATGTTACAGGCCAGGACTATAATGTCCAGACTATTAATCTCAGGCCAGCCTCCCTAGAGCAAGATATTGAGGAGTTTGAGGGGTCTAGTGCCGTAATTGTTGACAGATTAAAGGAGACTTAGTCCAAACGTGAACTGAAGAGGGAAAATGAAAGATTGAGGAAAAGTTTGGAAGAGGTAATGAAGCCTCTGCAGTCTCTCCACCCTTCTTCTTCTACCACTCTGGGCTTTCTCCCTAAGGAAACAATCTCCGGGATTGAAAAGATGAAGGCATCAACCCAAGTTTCCACGGATTGGCTGATGGCTGTCCAAACGAAAGGAGATGACTCTATCAAGGAAATCTTGTCTGTAGGGAAGGATGCAGTCTGGGCAAAAGAGCTGTTAGAGCATATCCTATCTCGGGATAAAGATGACATAGACCTCCTGTTGCAGAAATCGAAGATTATCCTGGGACATGGAAAGGAGCAATTGGCTAAGGATGGAATCCTTCCCTCCTCTAGATTGGATGAACCGTGGGAGTGGTTCGAGGCATTGCAGATCAGACAGAAGGGTCTGAAGAAGATATAGAAGAGAAGGAAGTCAATTGATGGCAACCTTACTACAGTCTATGACGGATGCATTGCCTTCTTTGAGGTAATGACAGGAAGAAAGAAGATAGCTCCCAAGTACCTGAGCTTAGATCAACTGAAAGAGTGGTGGCATGAAATTTATGCCCCAGATTCTGATGGAGCGGTCACCGCCCACTTGCTTGATGATGCAGCCACATACTTGGCGGTGATGGATAGATACATGGACAGCATGGAGGATTGGAACAAGACTGTCGAACGGTCCAAGGAGGAGATAGATTCCATTAAATGTCGGCTCAAGGTTTTGCCACTGCCACCTATTGTTGAGTTGGATGGAATATCCTTGAAGGTCCAAGGGTCGTCAGGGCATAAGAAAGATAAAGGGAGTAGCAGTTAATGCTCATTTCGAGATTTGTGCTTCCCTATTACCATGGGGCATGCATTGGACCAAACTTCCTTAGGGACTATGTCAAGGCCGACCTGGATGATGGCATTTAATGTGTGCCTTAGTTTCTTTTCCTTGGCCGACCTGTTCTGGCGGTTTTTATTATTTTGTAAAAATGTTTGGCTAGGCCGACATGTTTTGGGGGGGGAATTTGCTACAAATAGGCATTCTTGCCTCATTGTAAGGGTTCTAGACATTAGCAAGACAATAATAGAGATTAGCAAGAGCAATAGTTAGAGTATTTGGAGTTTCTTGAAGTAAACATTATATTCAGAACAGTTGAATTGTTGCAGCATTTTGGTGATTAATACAATTGAAGACATTGTGGTTTTCCTGGTGAAATCATTTGTGTTATTTCATCTTGCATGGTTCTTTGTTCTATCTTTTAAATTGCTTGAAGATTTAGGGTTTAGTATTCAGAAATAAATTAGTTTCAGTTGGATAAATAATGTTTGTGATTTCATATTTGGGATGTTTGTAGCTATCTCTGGTCTATACTCCCAGTAACTATCTGATTGTAGTAGGCTGGCAAAGTCAACCTGGATTGTATATTTAATGTGCTTAAGTTCGGTTGTAGATGAACGTCTATGATTTGAAAACCTGTATTCCTCAGAAGATTGCACCGTTCTTGTAAGATTGTCTTGTGGGTCGAATAAGAATTGGTTATTTGAGATAGGTCCATTCCAGATATATGTCATTTGCATCGATTATCTTAGCAAAAGTTTAGATCTTATCACTTCCTTGCATCCCTATCTTTTGCAGTTTCTTTATTATTCGGTTAAATTTAAGATTTTGTCAAATCTGATAAGTTGAAAGATACAGTCTGCTTGTAGTAAGGTCCCTTTGTGATTACCAGCAATTTCACATTTCATCTGAGCTGTTTATGCACTGTTATGACCTAACACCCGAGAGACCTTGGGGTGATTTTCAGTGATTTATCATTGAAGGTAACCTTTCAAGAGAGATGGGATATTGTATTCTGTCTGAGTTGTTGCTGTGCAGAAAACACCATCAACAGATTGGCGCTAGAAGGAGGGCCTGAATGAGCACACTGGATCGTTTCTTGAATGCCATCTCTCCAGAGAGATATAGGAGAAATACCAGATCTACTACAGAAGAGGAGGATTTGCAAGAATTACAGTTCCCCAATAGGTCAAGGAGGACTAGAGAAAGGGGAGAATCATCATCACCCATCCCTTCACCCCCATCGTCCATATCTTCACACCCTGAGGTTGAAGCTATACCCATCCCTGAAGAGGTTCCTGTTCAACAGCCTCAGCCTGTCATTAACAAACCACAACCTCCACCCCCACTCTTACCAAGGGCTTTCCTTGCCAATAATCCATCACCTTTGTCCTTCTGTGCTTATAATGTAATGCCTAAAAATCCTGAGCATTTCTGCCCAAAATTTCATGCAAATGACCCAAACAGAACTGCAGAAGAACACATAAGGATTTTCCAAACCTGCCTCAAAGACAGAGGGATTGTCCATGACGATGTTGCTTGTAGGTTATTTCCTTATTCACTAGGAGAAGAAGCTTTTTACTGGTACAACCACCTCCCTGCTGGCTCAATCCTTAATTGGAATGACCTTGAAAAGGCCTTTTTGCAGAAGTTTCGAATACCCATCAACGCCAATGAGCTATACCTGCAATTTATTAAAGTTAAGAGAGAAGTTAATGAACCCATAGCCAGTTTCAATAATAGATTCCATCATGCATTCACCAGATTACAAGACCCATATGTTTTAGATGATAACACCACCCTGGGAGTCTATTATGAGGCTTTGGATAGCCTAACAGCAACTTTTTTGAAATGGAGACCTAACCCTCCAGGTACCTTGACTAATGCTTATACGAAAACTGTCAAGCTTAGTACAGACTTGAGACAACATTTGACTGGGCCATTACCTTCTCTGGGACCGGTTGCATATCCCAACTAGATTCAGGCAGTAAATCAAGCTCTCACCAATCATATCCCAATCATGAATCCAGTTCCTCAATTACCTATGGTACCACACCCTGGTCATCCCATGAACCAGATCTCTCCTATGACAAACTTCTCTCAACAGTAAGTTAATCAGCCCATGTACCAGTCACAGCCGAATAGTTTCCCTGCTTATCTGCAGAATTCTAAAGTGTTACACCAGTCTTTGGGATCTGCCACAATGCCCGTCCCTCCTCAGAGTAACCTGAACCAGCCTCCCTACCGAGATTCAAATAGGGAAAGGATTGATGAAATGGATGAACAAATAAAGAAGCTAAATCTAGAGGTGACTTGAGAAATTAGATCAGCCAACTACAAGCTACTCAGAAGGGGATGCAGTCTAATCAGAACAAAGAGTTCTCACAAGGGAAGAGTTTTGACAGGGGACAGGGTAATGACAGAGGATTCTACAACGACATAGGTTACAATTAGGATAGAGGTTTCAATAATGATAGGAGGTAAAACTTTGATAGAGGCCAAAGTAGTGGATCAGGATTTGATAAAAGGCCATTACAAGGATAGAACATAACTTGGAATACAGGGCCCAATAATGGGGGAGTTCCCACCCCATTGGATCAACCTACTAATCAAATTGTCAATCAATCTGTAAACCAACCAGTCAGTCAGGACAAACCTCCTACTGGTGTGTATTTGGCTGAAGCGGCCCTATTAGGATGGTGCAGACTCCACAAAATGAGCTAGCATTCAAAATTGGAATGTCCAGAGTTCCAAACTACTGCCTCTATTTTTCAATATGAGGTAGAGAACAATGTGAATGGGCAGGAGATTGTTCCTTCCAACTCATATGATTCTCCTGTGCTGGTGTTAAATCATGCTCTTTTTTCAGCCAGCAACGAAAATGTACCAAAAGAACCTGATTCCCAGAAAGATGTAACAGATCAGATTTGTAATGGGGATGAAGTAGCTCAATTGTTTAACGAAGGGGAAATGAATGACAATGGTCCCTTAGATCAGGAGGAAGCTTATGTTGAGGAAGTACAGATGTTTCAGAGGCAAGGCTTGAGGGATATGCCTCATAGACGCCCACAGCCTGGAGGACCTTTCACCACTTCCATCCCTCCCAATAACTTCAGTACCCCTCCAGATCCTAATGCAAGCAACAATCTGTTCTATCCACATGTCTCCAAGCAGTACCTTTCGAAAGACAGATAGGCCCAAACAGAACCACAGAAGGAAAAGACTGTTCAAGCAAGCAAGGATAAGGCAGAGGAACCATCTAAAGAAGTCTCTACTGATATGAGTGAGGAGCAGATGGCCTCATATGTTGTAGAGGAATTGAAGAAACTAAAGGTAAACCTTTCTACATTTGAGTTATTAAGGTTTCCTGCAATTAGGAAGGCTGTCTTAGGTACCTACGATGCAAATTCAAAGTCATTGGATAAGTCTTCTAGTGAGCACGTCAGCCAGACTTCTAGTTTTCAGTTTGTGAACATACAAAATCAGACACAAAATCGGACCAACCCACCTCCTGGAGATAAAGGAAAGGAAAGGGACAAGACTCAAGTGGCCCAGGTGGATACCCAACCCACTTTGTTTCAAGGAAAGACAGAAACTCCACCGTTTCTGATCTCGGTCAGAATCTTTGGTAAGAACCTTCACAATTGTTTGTTAGATTCTGGTGCTTCCACCAATGTGATGCCTCTTGGAGTTTGTAGGGTTCTGGGAATTACACTTGCTGACTCTCAAAAGAAGGTGACTCAGTTGGACAGAACCGAAGTAAGTGTGGTAGGGGAACTTAATATGATTCATATGCAGATAGCTTCAGATCCCAAGATCCAACAGGTTATTAACATTCAGATAGCTGATATTCCTGATGCATACGGTTTAATTTTGGGAAGAGATTTTACCAAGGCCCTAAATGGGTATGTGTCTACTGACCACTCTCACATGTGGCTGCCCTGAAAAGGAGTGCCTAAGCAGATTAGGATTGAGAGAAAGCCTAGGATGAAGTACATGATAACAGAGTATCAAAAGACTTCAACAGAAGTTCTCGTATCAGAAGCTGGAATGGGGAACTACCTGCTATCGGCTCAATATGAAGAATCAGATGCAGAAGAGGTATTGATGTTGCACACGATGCCAACCGATGTTGAAACAGGGCCCAGCCGTACTGAAATTCTGATAGAATCAGTTGACAAAGAACCTGAGGATAGACAGATCAACCTATTGGACAATTTCCAGGAATTCATTAAGCAATGTATGGAGAACCAGACTCACCTAGGAAGGAGGACAAGCTTTAAGGAGTTACTCTTACCAAATTGGTGTAGAGTTCACAATGCTTCCCACTCAGAGTTGGAATGTTGCCTGTGCCAGACAGTAGTAAAACAAGTACAGAAGTGCATGAATCCAACTCAGTCAGTTAAGGCAGATGAGCAGAATTTTCAAGAAGAGTGTGAAAGCTAGAAACCTATGGTGACTAAGGAAGCCTCTAACACTGATAAACCAAAAGATAGAACAAAGAATACTACCACTACAGAATACTGGACTCTTAAGTTTGATGGATCTAAGTCCAAGCAGGGAGCTGAGGCTGGATTTGAACTGATCAGTCCAAAAGGTAAGAGTTTCTTTGCAGCTCATAGGCTCCAATTTCATTGCACCAATAATGTAGTAGAATATGAAGCACTAATTCATGGACTCTTTATGGCCCTCAAGAAAAAGGTCAGGGTTCTTCAAGTATTTGGTGATTCAGAATTAGTAGTCAAACAAGTAAGAAAGCAGTATGCGTGTCACGATAGGAGAATGACCAATTATAGGCATAGAGTGTGGGACCTCATTGAGGGGTTCGACGCTTTTAATATCCAACTGGTCCCAAGAAAGAGGAATCAAACTGCCGATTCCCTGGCTCAAGTAGCCAGTACTTTGCAGCCCCTGTCTTTGTCAGGATTGAAAATTTTTACTGTTGAATTAACTTCTATGCCATCAGTCCCTGATAATGTGACTAACTTTCAGGTGTTTGAGGATGATAAACATATCCTCGACTTTATCAGAAACATAGATGTTTTTGCTTCACAGATCATTGATGAAACAGAACCTCAAGAGGCAGAATTGGATCTAGAAGGTGTGTTCAATTTGAAGTCCAATACTATTCCAAGGGGAATAGTACAGCTGGAAAGAATTTTCGATATGGACAAGATTAGAGATCAAGAACGAGACTCCAAGAAGGAGTCCATCAGTGGATAGTGTGATCCTCACAATGTGGGTACTGAGGACAATATCAAGAACATTTTCATTGGTAAGGTCTGCACTCCTGAAGAAAGACAGGGAATAATCAGAGCCCTATACAATTTTTTAGATATAGTGGCCTAGGGTTATGAAGACTTGAAGACTTATGACACATCCATCATAACCCATACCATACCTCTGAAGGCAGGCGCTAAACCTTTCAGACAGAGGCAAAGACCTATTAATGCACTGTTGGAACCACTCATACAAAAGGAAGTTCAGAAATTGCTGTCTGCTAGGATCATATTTCCTGTCAAGCATTCAACTTGGGTGGCCAATCTGGTTCCAGTAAGAAAGAAGAATGGTGAAATTAGGCTCTGTGTTGACTTCAGAAATTTGAACAAATCATCAGAAAAAGATAATTACCCAGTTCCCTCTTTGGATGAAGTGCTTCAAGTGGTCAATGGATCTCGGATGATGTCCTTTCTGGACAGTTATTCAGGATACAACCAGGTGATGGTCCAGTATGAGGATAGACACAAGACCACTTTTACAACTAAGTGGGGAACCTTTGCCTACAGGAGGATGCCATTTGCACTTATTAATGCAGGAGCCACGTTCCAACGAGCTATGGATATTGCTTTCAAAGATATCATAGGGAAATGCATTATCATTTACATGGATGATCTCACTATTTTCTCCAAAAATAGAGGGGACCATATCTCAGATCTGCGTAAAGTGTTTCAGAAGTGCAGAGAATTTGGCATCTCCTTGAATCCCAAGAAGTGTATTTTCTAGGTTACGGAAGGTAAACTGTTAGGACATGTCATATCAGAAAAAGGAATTGCTATAGATCCGGAGAGAGTGGAAGCCATCCTCAAGATCCAGCCACCTGCCAGCAAAAAGGAAATCCTTCTTCGGTAGGATTAACTTTGTCAGAAAATTCATCACTAGATTTGCTGAGATTGTGAAGCCATTAAATTCTATGTTAAAACAAGATACCAAGGTTGAATGGACTACAAAAGCGAAGGAGTCCTTTGCAGAGATTAAAAGAGCTATTGCTGATGCTCCAGTGTTGGTGAGTCCAAATTACAGCAAACCTTTTTATATCTATTCATTTGCTTCAGACCATTCGTGTGTTGGAATGCTGACTCAGAAGTCTGAGGAGGGGAATGAGCATCCCATTGCTTTCATGAGTGCCCCATTAAAGGATGCTGAGTTGAAATACCCAAGTGTGGAGAAGCAGGCATATGCCCTTGTTCGAGCAGTAAAGAAATTCAGGCATTATATCCTCAGAAACAAGGTGTTTGCGATTGTTCCTGATTCTGCAGTTAAGTTGCTGCTAATGCAGAATGAATTAGGGGAGTGCAGGGCCAAATGGGTAACCATGTTGCAAGAGTATGACATTGAGATCCATCCTATGAAGCTGGTAAGAAGACAAGGACTCACCCAGACTATGACAGAGATAGGCCCTGAGTTGTCTGTTCATAACTATAATGTTGAAGAAGTTTCCCCAGAGGGTTGGTATGATGATACAGTCTATTATTTGTTGAATCAACAACCTCCAGCTCACCTTAATGTAGTACAGAGGCAAGCCTTAAGGTTGAAAAGTGACGGTTTCATGCTGAAAGGAGCTATCCTATACAAGAGGAATCATGAAGGCATTTACTTGAGGTGTCTTGGGAAGCAGGAAGCTGAAAGGGTACTGAGTGAATTTCACGAGAAATATGGTACTGGTCATGGTTCTGCCATTGCTACTGCAAACCAGATTTTGAGGGTAGGGTATTACTAGCCTACATTGTTCAAGGATGTTCATCATCATGTACGGACCTGTCACACTTGTTAGACTGCAACAACAAGATAAAGGTGTGCAGCACTTCCCCTCTAGTCGGTGACAAAGGTAAAACCTTTTGCTCAATGGGGTATGGATTTCATAGGCCCCATTAATCCACCATCTTCTGCAGGACACAGGTATATTCTCACCATTACTGATTATTTTAAAAGATGGACTGAAACTTTTACTTGCAGGCAGTGTACATCAGAGGTAGTAATTGATTTTTTAGAATCTGTCATTCTCAATAGATTTGGATGTCCTATTGCTGTTGTTTGTGATAATGGTCCTGCCTTTGCCTCTTTGAAGTTCTCAAATTGGGCCTTTGATTATGGCATTGTTGTCAAGTTTGCGTCTAATTATTATCCCCAGGGGAATGGTCTAGCTGAATCCTCTAACAAGAACCTGCTGACTGTCATCCGAAAACTGTTAGAGAGGAACCCAAAAGATTGGCACACCTAGCTTCGGTTTGCTCTTTGGGCAGATCGTACCAGAGTCAAGTCTTCCATTGGTACATCTCCTTATCATTTAGTGTACGGTTTGGAACTAGTTTTCCCTATCCAAATCAAAATCCCAACTCTACAGTTTATCAACCAATTTTATGAAGAAGGGGATAGAAGGGAAGCTAGGTTAGCTGAATTATTGCACCTTGAGGAAAAACGAGACAATGCCCTTAAAATTTTTTCCAAACATCAGGGGGTAGTCAGGAGATGGTTTGATAGGAGAGAAAAAGTCAAGGCTTTTAGGATTTCTGACCTTGTCTTATACTGGAATAAGCCTCATGATCAGAAAGGGAACCATGGAAAATTTGAGAAATTGTGGCTTGGCCCATATCAGATTGCCAAAATACTGGGAGATAATGCCTTCCGTCTGAGGACTCTCACGGAAGAGGACATACCACTGCCTGTCAATGGGTAGTATCTAAAACATTATTTCCAGTCTTGAGCTATTTTCAGCTATTTGCTTTGTAAATAGTTAGTTTAGGTTGCTTTGTTTGCTTGTTTGCTTGCTTTGGTTAGAGTAGGTTTCCCTTTTTGCTTTGCTTGTTTTGCTTGGTTAGAGTAGGTTTGCTTTTGCTGGTTTGTTTTGGTTTGCATTGCTCTTGCTATTGGTCCTGTCTCCTTTTGGGATTGTAGGTGCATCTGTATGGTAATGGTGGCAAAGTAGGTCTAATGTTCTTGGTATTTCCCTTACAAAATTCGATCATTCTTCCAGAATACCATGATATGAATTATTTTACCTATGTCATTTGTCCTTATGGTGAGGCAAATGTTTTCTAGTCAGTCTGAATAGGAATATATTGGGGTCTTATACCTTCTAATCCTTAATATACCCGAAGTTGTAAAAGCTCCTTACAAGGTCTGAACAGGTGAAAAATCCTTTTCTGCTCTAGTGCCACTGTGGTTCTCAGCCCTGAGTGTGAACTTCACTGTTCACAGGTTGAATGAAGTGAGTGAAAAGAAAAGAAATATCAGCAAAATAAAAAAAATAAAAAAAAGAGAAGAAAAAAATATTTTGAACATCATGAGGTTGGAATTCAACTTATCAGGGGGATCTGAATATCTCTACCGGGGCTATAGACGCCTGGCTAGCAGTAGAGCTATGTTCAGGAGGACCACAACGATAACCTCGTCGGGGCTATGGACGTCTGACTGGCAGCGAGGCTCTATCCAGGTTACTTTTAGAGTAAGAATCTTTACGTAGCCTGTTCATACCAAGTCTGGTTCTTTTTGCAACTGAGGGTAGGTAATAAATGCATGTGCACACACTTAGACCCTGGTATAGGAATGTTTGATTAGCTGGGAGTTTCTTTGCTTTAACTTAGGGTGGTGGCTAGGTATCTGAGTTGGAACCATGAGTTATGGGTTCTTGATTCTAGTTTGTCATCAAAATGCTCAGGAGTATTTCCCCAGTAGAGTCGCCATTTGTTATGCATTTTTTTGCACACACGCCCCACTTAGAGTGGGGACCCTCTTTTTTTGGTGTCTTTGACCTTTGATTTTATTGGATTTATCATTTTAGGGTCTTGACATGTTGGTCTTACTGGTTTTGACCTTGCCTTGAGGAAGGAATTGATTAAAATTGAGTTTTAAGCCATGTCCGGGTTTTCACCTGACTTCGGGATTTTCCAGCTCTGGCAGATTTTTCCGGGCCCTGGTTCCTTGTCCGTTTCTGGCAGGATTCTCTGATTCTGGGTTCCTGCCTGACTCCGGGATTTTTCAGCTCTGGCAAATTTTTCTGGGACTTGGTTCCTTGTCTGTTTCTGGCAGGATTCTCCGATTCTGGGTTCCTGCCTGACTCCGGGATTTTCCAGCTCTGGCGGATTTTCCCGGGCCCTGGTTCCTTGTCCGTTTCTGGCAGGATTCTCTGATTCTGGGTTCCTGCCTAACTTCAGGATTTTCCGGTCCTGGCAGATTCTCCCAGACTTTGCCAAAATCTCGATCTTCCTCATTTCCCCGGTTTCTGCATTTCCGCGAAACCTGTGTTTCCGCGCATTCTAGGATTTTTGGAAATTTCGTGTTGGGCTTGGGTTTCCGGACTTGTCAAAAATATCTTGTCACACATTAATGGTCGAGGTACCTTTGCTCAGGTGGGTATAAGGGCGGATTTAGGGTATTTTCAGCATCATTCTGAGTTCATCCATTCACTAGCTTTTGCTCTGGCGATTGAGTTTTCTATTTGAAGCTTTGGGAATCGATCTTGATTTGTTTGCATGAAGATTGCTTGAGTGCTGGTGCCTGTATTTTCATTGCTTGGGTGTGTTTGCTGCGTGGTCAACTTTTCGAGCTCGAATTCCATCCGCTTTGATCCATGGTATGTAATCATTGCCCTTCCGATTGCTTGTGTGGTGATTAAGGGTTTTTTCGCATTGGGTATTGTTAGATTTGGGTCGGTCCTTGATTGATTTCAATTTCATATTTATAGAGTCAGGGTTTGACTCGTTTTTATTAAAGAACCCTATTCCCATGCCCTGTGAGCTCCATTTGTTCATTAGATGGCATATTTACCCTTTAGGCGAGGTTCTGGGTTGGATTGCTTGCTCTTTAGTGCGAAATCTGCTATTATGAGAAGTTAGGGTTTTCTTTCAGTATTTGGCCCAGAACGAAGATCTCATCTTGTTTGAATGATCTTGTTCGCATAGCACGTTGGCTTCCCCCGTATTATTCAGATCCGGGCGCTTCAGGTAAATCCTTAGTCGATATTTTAAACCTTAAAGCTTGCCCTGGTTTTAATGGCAGAAGTCTGGTTATTCAGATTAGGGCATCATCGTTTTGACATAGGAATTTTTCTTTTAGTGCTTCTATGGTTCGAAAATCCTTTGCGCCCTGAGTTCTATTGATTATTGTTAGTTTCGAAACCATTCGAGCTCAGGTAGAGAAGACCCCGTGGTCATTCGAGTTTTGGTTCACATTTCATCATTTTTCGGGTTTCCGAGGTCGTTGCGGAATTTCCTCGCTTCTGAATTTTCCCGGTTTGGACTTATTCCGCGGACTGGGGTTATTTCTGGTGCATCTTAAGCCGTCCGCAAAAATCTGTTCCATCTAAATTTTTCCAGATTTCCTGATTGGTTGTGTCCTTTTGATGTTTCGATGATAGGATTAGCGGAATGGTTGTTTGATGCTTATTCTTTGTTGCCAATGAGTGAATTCAGTGATTATCCTTTGATTTTTAATCTGCACTAATGATTTATTTTACTAATGATGCTTTGGCAGCAGGGATCGGTCTGGGTCGGATTTCTCCGAAATTCCGCCCTGACAGTATTTTCCTGGTTTGCATGATTTTTCCGAACCATCTGATTTCTCCGGATCTCGAAGGATTAGTAGTTAGCAATGGATTTTGATTTATTCATATGATTTGTGCTAACCTTTTGGATTGGAATATGATCAATAATTGAACACTAATGACGATTTTTGGATGTGCAGGCCGAATCAAGCAAAGCTGTTGCTAAGAAGTCTAAGGGTGGTGCAGGGGCCTCATCCATTTCTGAGACAGAATGACTACGACTGGACATGAAGAACCAGCTTCCTGAGAGAAAAGTATCTTCTATGTGGGCTGATGTATCTGACATTAATGTTGGTGCCTGGCAATATGAGGAGTTCAAACAGAGAATGGCCGAGAAAGACCAGTCAGTCCTGAGGCAAGGAATGATGAACTCCGGGTTGGTGCATGTGGCAGGATTCCTTCCGGCAGTTCAGATTTATGAATTAATCTTGGAGTGCGCCCGACAATATGACTTTGATACATAGAGGGTGGTCAGCACCGAGGGGAGAGTCTTGGCCAACTTCAGTCCGGCCTCCATTGCCCAAGCCTTCAGCATGCCGGATCTTCCTTCAGTGTGTGCATTGAATATTGACACTGCCAGGACGTATTATGAGAATGAGCCAGTCAAGGCTCAGCAGATAATCAACTCATGGCTAGAGAAGCCAAAATCCCATCACTCGAAGTTGCCCAAATAGCTGCACAGGGTAAAATTCAGGTCGGATGTCTATGATGCCATCACACTGTTGAGCAGGGTGGCCGGATTGAGAAGTGCAGGGGTATTAGAGAATTGGATGGTCCATGTGATCACCAAGATTAGTCAAGGGACAAACTATCACTGGGCAGGACTCATCAGTGCTGAGATAGATAAACAATTGAGGAATGTCCTGGAAGCAAAGAAATTCACCATGTCTTCATATATAATGTATGTATTGGCCATCTATCCCTACAAAGGTCTGAATCCGAAAACAATTGGGCAGAACATAGTCTATGAGGTTTATCAGGAGCTGCATCTGGGGCACAGGGATTACTAGAGGGAAAATGATGCATTTACAATGCATATCACTCGGACACTCCAGAATGCTGAGCACCTTAGATTATCCAATGGAGCTAAAGGACTAATCAAGAACTACGGAGCCTAGTTTATCCAGTTCCCTACCTTCACCTACCTTAGGATTGATGGATGTCTGGTTGCTCCTTATAGGTTGCCCCAGTATCCCACTGACCACATTGTGCTGTTGGAGGTTGTAAGACAAATCTGTGAATTTGATGCAGTGGTGAAGAGGGAGAAGCACAAGGCAGGCTTCGGAGGAGACTTCCCTCTTGGGATTGGTGTGGCAGAGATGTGCCCATCTATTCAATCAGCTCACACCGCAGGGGAAGAACTGGCAGCTTATGGATTCTCCTTCCATTCGAAGAGAATGAATTTTGATATAAATAGAGAGGCCCAAAAGAAGGCTACCCGGGAGTACAGGCACAAGGATGACTTAGAAGACTACTGGGTCAATATCAAGGATGACCTCGATGCAAGAAAGAAAAGGTATTCCAGGCTGCCTGTGGAGGCCATTAGGCAATATAATGTTAAGCTTATTCTAGATCAGCTTGATGATGACGAAAACCTAGTTCAAAACCATGTCTACGAGGCCATAAAGGATAGGTCAGTTGGTGACATTGATTGGAGTGAGGCCGAAGTGACAGAATTTGAGGACCTGATGGCTCCTATGATGAAATTCACCCTTTCTTGGGTTAAGCATAAAATCTGGGAGTTAGAGAATGCGAAGGTGGCCTGTACTTTTGAACTGATGGGAAATCTCAACCCCATGTGAACTTCTGAGGAATCTGGGGAAGAGGACCCCAAAGGGAAAACAACGAAAACGTCACCGTTCAAGATAAAAGTCAGAGGTCCCAAGGGAGCTGAGCTTGAAACAAAGAGGAAACCTAAGGGAAAGCGAAGGTGGAAGACCCTGGCAATCAGCAGGTCCTCTGATGAGGAGGAAACGGAGAAAGCTGAAGAGGAGGATGCTCCTCCACCACCTAAGAAGACAAGAACCACAAGGACTGCTAAGAAGAAGGATCAGGTTGCTTCGGAGGATGAGCCTCCAATTGTCGATGTGGAGAGTTCCTGAGGTGAGAAAACCAAAGTCTATACAAGGAAATCAAGAACTCCCTCTCCCAAGGATGCTGTGCAACAGAAGGATTCTCCTCCGTCAAAATCACCAACGGTGGAATCATCCAAAGTTGCTTCCCCACCTCCAAGCGCACCAGAACCGGAGAATCCGGATGAGGATGAAACTAGCGGGGAGGCAGAAAAGTTCAAGGAAGGAACACTTTTTAGTGAGGCGGGTGAGCTTGAGGTAGAGGCAGAAGAAAGACACACTTCTCCATTGGTGCAATATGAAGATTCTCCGGAGAGTGATAGAGGCCGCGGATCGCCAGAGCCGGAGGAAAGTATCCCTGCTAGGACTCCATCACCGGTGCTTCCAGAATTAGGACTTGAGGAGGTCGACCAAGGCGAGCAAATTCTGGAGAAAGAGGAGGAGGTCAAGGTGACAGCTGCAGAAGAAGAGAAATTGAAAGAGGAGCCGGAAGAAACTAGGACAGAAGAAATTTGGACTGACCCTGTAGCCCCGGACTGGTTGGAGAAGGAACTTGCAAGGAAGAAGCAAGTGATTGTTGAAGATACTCCCTTAGACTGGGATGAAATGTTGTCCCAGATTGGCAAAGGAAAGAAGAAGAAGGCTGCCAAGGTCATCTCCCGGGTGGAAGGGGATGAAACGAATAACAGGGTAGTCCACATTGCCACCCCTGCTGCGGATAAAATGAGAGATGATGTTACAGGCCAGGACTATAATGTCCAAACTATTAATCTCGGGCCAGCCTCCTTGGAGCAAGATATTGAGGAGTTTGACGGGTCTAGTGCCGTAATTGTTGACAGATTAAAGAAGGAGACTCAGTCCAAATGTGAACTGAAGAGGGAAAATGAAAGATTGAGGAAAAGTTTGGAAGAGGTAATGAAGCCTTTGCAGTCTCTCCACCCTTCTTCTTCTGCCACTCCAGGCTTTCTCCCTAAGGAAACAATCTTCGGGATTGAAAAGATAAAGGCATCAGCCCAAGCTACCACAGATTGGCTGATGGCTGTCCAAACGAAAGAAGATGACTCTATCAAGGAAATCTTGTCTGTAGGGAAGGATGTAGTCTGGGCAAAAAAGTTGTTAAAGCATATCTTGTCTCAGGATAAAGATGACATAGACCTCCTGTTGCAGAAATCGAAGATTATCCTGGGACATGGAAAGGAGCAATTGGCTAAGGATGGAATCCTTCCCTCCTCTAGATTGGATGAACCATGGGAGTGGTTCGAGGCATTGCAGATCAGACAGAAGGGTCTGAAGAAGATACAGAAGAGAAGGAAGTCAATTGATGGTGACCTTACTACAGTCTGTGACGGATGCATTGCCTTCTTTGAGGTAATGACAGGAAGAAAGAAGATAGCTCCCAAGTACCTGAGCTTAGATCAACTGAAAGAGTGGTGGCATGAAATTTATGCCCCAGATTCTGATGGAGCGGTCACCGCCCACTTGCTTGATGATGCAGCCACATACTTGGCAGTGATGGATAGATACATGGCCAGCATGGAGGATTGGAACAAGACTATCGAATGGTCCAAGGAGGAGATAGATTCCATTAAATGTCGGCTCAGGGTTTTGCCACTGCCACCTATTGCTGAGTTGGATGGAATATCCTTGAAGGTCCAAGGGTCGTCAGGGCAGAAGAAAGATATAGGGAGTAGCAGTTAATGCTCATTTCGATATTTGTGCTTCCCTATTACCATGGGGCATGCATTGGACCGGACTTCCTTGGGGACTGTGTCAAGGCCGATCTGGATGATGGCATTTAATGTGTGCCTTAGGTTGTTTTCCTTGGCCGACCTGTTCTGGTTGTTTTTATTATTTTGTAAAAATGTTTGGCTAGGCCGACATGTTTTGGGGGGGAATTTGCTACAAATAGGAATTCTTGCCTCATTGTAAGGGTTCTAGACATTAGCAAGACAGTAATAGAGATTAGCAAGAGCAATAGTTAGAGTATTTGGAGTTTCTTGAAGCAAACATTATATTCAGAACAGTTGAATTGTTGCAGCATTTTGGTGATTAATACAATTGAAGACATTGTGGTTTTTCTGGTGAAATCATTTGTGTTATTTCATCTTGCATGGTTCTTTGTTCTATCTTTTAAATTGCTTGAAGATTTAGGGTTTAGTATTTAGAAATAAATTAGTTTCAGTTGGATAAATGATGTTTGTGATTTCATATTTGGGATGTTTGTAGCTATCTCTGGTCTATACTCCTAGTAACTATCTGATTGTAGTAGGCTGGCAAAGTCAACCTGGATTGTATATTTAATGTGCTTAAGTTCAGTTGTAGATGAACGTCTATGATTTGAAAACCTGTATTCCTCAGAAGATTGCACCATTCTTGTAAGATTGCCTTGTGGGTCGAATAAGAATTGGTTACTTGAGATAGGTCCATTCCAGATATATGTCATTTGCATCGATTGTCTTAGCAGTAGTTTAGATCTTATCACTTCCTTGCATCCCTATCTTTTGCAATTTCTTTATTATTCGGTTAAATTTAGGATTTTGTCAAATCTGATAAGTTGAAAGATACAGTCTGCTTGTAGTAAGGTCCCTTTGTGATTACCAGCAATTTCACATTTCATCTGAGCTGTTTATGCACTGTTATGACCTAACACCCAAGAGACCTTGGGGTGATTTTCAGTGATTTATCATTGAAGGTAACCTTTCAAGAGAGATAGGATATTGTATTCTGTCTGAGTTGTTGCTGTGCAGAAAACACCATCAACACCTAGTAAAAATTTTAACGTGATCAGCGCCATTGGTGCAACATGCCCTCCAGTACCACGGGAGTGGAGAGACTAGACCTCATGACCAAACTCTTGCAACAGGAAAGATTTAGCCAACCAAGCTAGGCCCCCCACCCCTACAAAGAGCTTGTTGTCACCAATCATTTCATTATATATTTCATCCCCATCACCAAACCTTTCTTTGGCCCCATTACTCTTGTCACTAACCCTTTCATAGACCCCATCATTCCTATCACCAACCACAACTATCCACCTCAATCCATCATCCAGTACCAACATAATCACACACCATTTGACTTATTCCAATATGGTGAACCTATTTCCACCTTATGGGACTTCATAATATTTTTTCTTTAAGAGATCATAAATTAAGCTTTGAAATAGACTTGGATGCATCAATGCATGCTAAGGAAACCCTTTAAACACATAAACTCCTCACACCCAAAAATTTGGAATCCCAAGTAATCTAAAGACCAAAACCCCAAAAAATCTACCTAGACCCCACAACTGCATACATCTAAGCTCACCAGTCTAAATCCAAAATCTCAAATATTGAAAAATACCAAAATCCAAATTCATTTGAGTTTAAAAACCAGTCTTCAAAATCTAAAGACCTTAAAAAAAATCCATGAATTTAAGGCCAAAAGTTAGTGGTCTACAATCCTAAGAGTTTAAAAACATTGAAATCCATGCAATCTAAATATCCAAGCAAAAATCTAACAAGTCAAAAAAAAATTGGGTTCCAAAATCAAACAATATAGATACACAAACCAAAATTGAAAGTCTTAATATCCAAGAGCATAAAATGTGATATACCCTCAAACAATGATTTCTAAACTTCAAACATCCAAAAGCCACCATCACATCCAACAAAAAATTCTATCTCAAAACACATGGTGTGTGAACTTGTCAATCCTAATTCCCCTTGGTCCCATGACATTTATTCATGCCTCTATAACCCCATCCTTCCATCCTCCCCTTTTACCCAACCCAATCAATCACCCCACATACCTCCATCATTGCATCCCTTTCATATAAACTTTCACATAACCATGCATCCTTCATCCAACCTACCTCCCACTCTATTTTCCTTGGTAGCACCTAAGAGAAACCAACATACCAATCAAACTTCACAACAACTTTCATTGAGCACAACACTAGTAACATGATCCACATGAATAAACTAAAAAAATGGGATGTTATTAGCTTAATATGAAAGTGGACATTTGAAATCAAAAATTAAATTGAAAAAATTAAAAATCAAGAATCAAAATAGTGAAGAGAAAAAATTTCCAACAATGAAACTATTCCTAAGACGCCTTGGGAAAATACCATGAGTAAAACCTATTTATGAATACCATGTAAATCTATTGTCTATGTGTACTCTATACATGGGGGAAATCTTTTTCCAACCACTCATCCCATCCATCCTTCACAATCATTTACTAGCCTACCATAGCACACAATCATATCATCCCATCTGTTGCATTCACATCCCAATTCCATCATACCTATTCTCATTCCCACTATTGATCTTGATTAGGAAGTCGACAAGAGACTAAAGAATGTATGTCCAAGCATATCATCATAAATGGAACATAACCTACAATGGTGTATTTTCCCTATCACATAGCCCTTCAAAACTATATCCGCTCCATATTTCCATCATGCATCCCCTCTCTCATTTTCATCCATAATCCCATTCTTCCATCCACTCAACATCTTCACCCTTAGTGTTAGAACAAGTTTTCTCCTTTAACAATTCAAACATCAACCAATCCCAAATAGTAAATCCAATCCCAACACAAGGTCCACAATCCTAAACTCGAAATATTCAAACCTTCAAGATTAGGATCCCATACCTACTACCCAATCCACACAACTATACCAAAATCCAAAGCTTGCAATTATCCAAACACCACACTAACAACAACATAGAAAATTCTAAATAGTTCTAACCAAACAATCAAGCACATATCGAAAACATCCATAAACTTCATCCTTAATCTTGTTGAAATCCAAAATTTGTTTAGTTTTGAATCATTGCATTCAAGATATGTCTTCACAATCCTTAAGGTTGTTCTCAAGATATGTCATCCACATTAACAATGTTTTCATCATCATCAAATAAATCAAGTGTTGGATTTCAACTTGATCAAGGGAAAAATCTTATGGCTTTACTTTTCATCTTTTGTGAATGCTTGCTTGTGTGTGTGTTCTTTGGCTTGCATTTGTGTGTATCATTCGTGCACCTTATGACTAACATAATCTTAGTCTTCCATATTATGGTGCATCAAGTCCTATGCCTATTTGGATATTAGTTCCTCGATTGCTTGACACATCATGAGCCCTTATATTATGGTGCATAATAATTACTACAACAAAGAAGTTTCTCACAACATTTGTAATCTCTTCAATGATTTCCCTACATGCACCTCCCATCCACCATACTCAATCATCACACATAATTATTGTCGTATCCCTCTCCTCATCCATGCCCATCATATCCCTTTGCATAAATATTCACACATCTCATCCCTTTTACTAATATTATTTCATCTCCATGAATCACAACTTTCCTACATCTAACCATCTTGCCCTCCCTTGCCACCTATTCAAACCCCAATCTTCATTCCCTTAGACCTACATTTACTTGTAAGAGACCACCCAAGTCCTATCGGCTTTCCTGCTCTCTCAAGAGAACATCACTAACCCATTTTCTAACCCTCACTCTTCCAAACAATTAGGGAATCCTACCACCAATGCTATCTCATTCTACTTTATTTGAAATGACATTACTTCTAATCACAATAGCATTTTAAAGAGAGGCAAAATGTACACTTAAAATTGACTACTCTAATATTTTCACTTTTACCACTTTCAACACCCTACTAACCCCATCCTAACCACACTCATCATCTCAATGCCAATTAAATAGATTATATTCATTTAATTAACTAGCCCCTAACACTCCCTCCATCATCAAATTAATTAAAAAATCATATTTTTTAATTAAACTAAATCCTATATCCATCTCCAATAATTAATTAAATAATCTAAGTATTTGACTAATTAGACTTAAGCTCCAAATCTAATCTAATCCACTAAAATAAGACTATCATGTCCTATCCACAATTAAAAATTAAAAATAAATAAAAGTATCAATCTTAAATATAGCCAACCCTATATCTTAGCCACCAAAACAATCAAACAAATCCTAGCCACCCATTTCCAACTACCTTCTATCCAAATCCAAACTAATTTTTAATCCCAACCCTCCATACATCAACTACCAACATTTAATTTATCATCCCTCTCATGCAAATTTAAATTCTTATCATTCAATTTAGATCATCCATTGTAAATCAATCTTGATTCTCCATTTGTTCTCATCAAACCTTTAAATTTCCCATTCCTTAGGCCATTTCCAAGGGTGGAAATTGGATGCAAAGTAAGGTTATGTTGCTAAGAAATTATGCAACTACATTTATTCCCTCCAACAAATCGCAAATTCATGGCATCAAGAGGGAATTGGAAAGAGAGTTTCATTCTCCTCTAATTATTTAATTTTCTTTCTTCTTTTGGTCTAATGAAAGTACAACTATGTGTAGAATAGGAGTTGTACATTGTGTATTGTTCTATCCTTTTATTTTATATTTAGTGTGTGTAGTAGTATCATCTACTTGACATAACTCAAGCCACTCTCTACCACTACAATATGTGATATTAAATTACCTTCATCATCTTTTCCAACTACACATTCTTTAACTAACACTCTATACTCCTCTATCTCAAGGTCTCAAAAATATTTTCATCATGTCATTGGTCTACAACAACTGCTCTCTCTTTGCTTATTTTCTCTCTTCCCTTTCCTTTTTTTCATCTTGTCTTCTTTTCTTTCATTTTATACTCCTTTTACACTTGTGTCAACTACTCTCACATATTCTTCTCTCAATGCAACCTCTACCAAAAGGTTACGCTTCATTATTTTTCCACTCACTATCTTCTTCCAAGAGGATTCCCTTCTCTTTAAACTATTGTATCTCATGGTGATCATTCAAATCTTCTTCTAAGTGTAGCAATATCCTGCCTCTACTTCATCCCACTCATAATCTTCATCACCCTTCGACATGCCACTTATATGACATTATTCGTTGTATTTACCTTTATCTAGAGCAATTTATTTGAATTTTATAGTCTCCAATTCTTCCAATCTTCATTAGAGTTCTCTCAACTCTTCAAGAACATTGTCCACACAAATCTTCTCTTATTTTTTTGTATACACAAACTTTACAATGACCACAAATGTTTCATCCCACAAGCTTCTCAAAAATATTTTCATCTATCCTAGGTCCACAATAACCATTATCTCTTCTCTCCTTTTTTTCTTGTCTCATTTTCGTTCATTTCTTACTTAATTTACACTTGTGTGGGATACTCCCACATATTCTTCTCTCCATGCAATCTATGTCAAAAAAGGCTAGAACAATTCTCTTCCTTATTTCTCCACTAGCAATCATCTTCCAAGAGGATTTCCTTCTCTCTAGACTCCTCTATTTTTGAGTCATTGAAATCTTCTCCTTTTAGTTAGCAATATTCTACCTCTCCTTCATCTCACTCATCATCTTCTTCACTCTTCACCATTCCACTTACATGAAGTTCATCATCATATTTACCTTTATCTACAACTTCTCTAAAATACACAATCTACAATGCCTCCAATCTTGATTAGATTTCTCTCAACCCTTCAAGAACATTGTGCATGCAAATTATCTTGTTTCATAAACAGAAACTTTATAGCTAGTATTTTCACAACCATCCCCGCCATATTTTTTAGAAGACATTTTTCATACATACAAATTCACATTGCAATCTAGAAATTCCAAATATTACCACAACATTATCCCTATAATCAAAAGGATTTACTTACAACTCACTAAAGTATAAAGCTCTTCGCAATTACAAGACAACCTAAAAAAAACATTCTTGGAAGACATTTTTCACACATACAAATTCATGTTGCAATCTAGAAATTTCAAAGATTAACACAACTTTATCCCTGCAATCACAAGGATATACTTGAAACTCACTAGAGCATAAAGCCCTTTGCAATTGCAAAACTCTACCTATGTAACAAATTTCACTAAATTACTTAGCAAAGTTTCAACAACATACTTTCTCTTGAATATATGTCCCTCAAACTCTCTGTAGTTACAAGTCTCTTGTCTCATCTACAACAAATTTCCTAAAGCTCAAAGCCCTCTACAGTTATAGGACTTACTCACCTACAACATATTTTCCTAGAGCTCATAACCCTCTACAATTAGAAGATGACCACAACAACAACAAATCCTCTAATGTCTTCTAAGACACCTTCAATCCTTTAAACTTTACTCAATTCATTTCATACAATCTCCTCAACATACTTAATAAACCCACTAGTTGTGATAACTAACTCAATCTCCTCATCACATATCCCAATCAAGGATCAAGAACCCACTACATGGCAATCAATCCTCACATCCTTAATCACTAAATGCATGTACAATGCAAAAACTTAAATGTAAAAACATAATAGTTATTTAATTTATGTAGCTAGATTACAGCTTGCTTATTTGAAAACTATGCAAAACAACTCTCCATCTCTCTCATTACAACAAGACTTTATATAGCCTATTCCTCATTACAAGACCCTCATCAAACTGCAGAGATCATGATAAGTAGGAGGTATTTTTCACAACATGTCAAATTGTGATATTGCTATCAGGATTCAACTGTGTAGTTTTACGAGTCAAACTCATTGACGCATGTTTCATGAGTAGTGGTTCACAAGAACCCATCTCTCATCATAATGAATGGTCCACTTACCACTCATTGCATCTAGATGATGCTCACAGAGGTGAAGCACTAGGCCTTCCCGGAAGGTCACCCATCCTAGTACTACTCCAGCTTAAGCATGCTTAACCACAAAGTTTTACCTAAGGTTAAGCCCACTTAGCTTGCAACCCCACATGCAAAACCTTTAGCAAGTTTTATGCCTTATAAGTCATTCATTGTAGAGCCCATTTAGCTCATCAATTGATAAGTAGGAGGTATTTCCATAGCATGTCAAATTATGATATGGCTATTAGGATTCAACCATGTAGTTTTACAAGTTAAACTCATTGACCCATGTTTCAAAGTAGTGGTTCACAAGAACCCATCTCGCATGATAATGAATGGTCCACTTAGCACTCATTGCATCCAGGTGATGCTCACATAGGTGAACCACTAAGCCTTCCTGGGAGGTCACCCATCCTAGTACTACTCCAACTCAAGTGTGCTTAACCACAAAGTTTTCCCCAAGGTTATGCCCAATTAGCTTGCAACCCCATTTGAAAAACCTTCAACAAGTGTTGTGCCTTATGAGCCATTCATTATAGAGTGATAAGTAGCAGGTATTTTTGACATGTCAAATTGTGATATTGCTATCAAGATTCAACAGTGTAGTTTTATGAGTCAAACTCATTGACCCATGTTTCATGAGTAGTGGTTCACAAGAACCCATCTCTCATGATAATGAATGGTCCACTTACCACTCATTGCATCTAGGTGATGCTCACAGAGGTGAAGCACTGGGCCTTCCCGGAAGGTCACCCATCCTAGTACTACTCCAGCTTAAGCATGCTTAACCACAAAGTTTTACCTAAGGTTAAGCCCACTTAGCTTGCAACCCCACATGAAAAACCTTTAGCAAGTGTTATGCCTTATAAGTCATTCATTGTAGAGCCCATTTAGCTCATCAATTGATAAGTAGGATGTATTTTCCATAGCGTGTAAAATTATGATATGGCTATTAGGATTCAACCATGTAGTTTTACAAGTTAAACTCATTGACCCATGTTTCAAAGTAGTGGTTCACAAGAACCCATCTCTCATGATAATGAATGGTCCACTTAGCACTCATTGCATCCAGGTGATGCTCACATAGGTGAACCACTAGGCCTTCCTGGGAGGTCACCCATCCTAGTACTACTCCAACTCAAGTGTGCTTAACCACTGAGTTTTCCCCAAGGTTAAGCCCAATCAGCTTGCAACCCCATTTGAAAAACCTTCAACAAGTGTTGTGCCTTATGAGCCATTCATTATAGAGCCCCTTTAGCTCATCAATTGATAAGTAGTAGGTATTTTTGACATCATGTCAAATTGTGATATTGCTATCAAGATTCAACCATGTAGTTTTACGAGTCAAACTCATTGACCCATGTTTCATGAGTAGTGGTTCACAAGAACCCATCTCTCATCATAATGAATGGTCCACTTACCACTCATTGCATATAGGTGATGATCACAGAGGTGGAGCACTGGGCCTTCTTGGAAGGTCACCCATCCTAGTACTACTCCAGCTTAAGCATGCTTAACCACAAAGTATTACCTAAGGTTAAGCTCACTTAGCTTGCAACCCCACATGAAAAACCTTTAGCAAGTGTTATGCCTTATGAGTCATTCATTGTAGAGCCCCTTTAGCTCATCAATTGATAAGTAGGAGGTATTTTCCATAGCGTGTCAAATTATGATATGGCTATTAGGATTTAACCATGTAGTTTTACAAATCAAACTCATTGACCCATGTTTCAAAGTAGTGGTTCACAAGAACCCATCTCGCATGATAATGAATGGTCCACTTAGCACTCATTGCATCCAGGTGATGCTCACATAGGTGAACCACTAGGCCTTCCTGGGAGGTCACCCATCCTAGTACTACTCCAACTCAAGTGTGCTTAACCACAGAGTTTTCCCCAAGGTTAAGCCCAATCAGCTTGCAACCCCATTTGTAAAACCTTCAACAAGTGTTGTGCCTTATGAGCCATTCATTAGATCCCCTTTAGCTCATCAATTGATAAGTAGGAGGTATTTTCCACAACATGTCAAATTGTGATATTGCTATCAGGATTCAACCATGTAGTTTAACAAGTCAAACTCATTGACCCATGTTTCATGAGTAGTGGTTCACAAGAACCCATCTCTCATGATAATGAATGGTCCACTTAGCACTCATTGCATCTAGGTGATGCTCACAAAGGTGAAGCACTAGGTCTTCCCGAGAGGTCACCCATCCCAATACTAATCCAACTCAAGCGTGCTTAACCACATAACTTTTCCCCAAGGTTAAGCCCACTTAGCTTGCAACCCCATTTGCAAAAACTTCAACAACTGTTGTGTCTTATGAGTCATTCATTAAAGAGCCCCTTTAGCTCATCAATTGATAAGTAGGAGGTATTTTCCACAACGTGTCAAATTGTGATATTGCTATCAGGATTCAACTATGTAGTTTTACGAGTCAAACTCATTGACCCATGTTTCATGAGTAGTGGTTCACAAGAACCCATCTCTTCATGATAATGAATTGTCCACTTAGCACTCATTGCATCTAGGTGATGCTCACAAAGGTGAACCACTAGGCCTTCCCATGAGGTCACCCATCCCAATACTACTCCGAATCAAGCATGCTTAGCCAAAAAGTTTTCCCCAGGGTTAAGCCCGATTAGCTTGCAACCCCATTTGCAAAACCTTCAACAAGTGTTGTGCCTTTTAAGCCATTCACTGTAGAGCCCCTTTAGCTCATCAATTGATAAGTAGGAGGTATTTTCCACAGTGTTTCAAATTATGATATTGCTATCAGGACTCAACTATGTAGTTTTATGAGGCAAACTCATTGACCCATGTTTCATCAGTAGTGCTTCACAAATACCCATCTCATGATAATGAATGGTCCACTTAGCACTCATTGCATCTAGGTGATGCTCACAGAGGTGAAGCACTAGGCCTTCCCGAGATGTCCTCCATCACAATACTACTCCAGCTCAAGCATGCTTAACCACATAGTTTTCCCCAAGGTTAAGCCCACTTAGCTTGCAACCCCATTTACAAAACCTTCAACAAGTGTTGTTCCTTATGAGCCATTCAGTATGGAGCCCCTTTAGCTCATCAGTTGATAAGTAGGAGGTATTTTCCATAGCGTGTCAAATTGTGATATTACTATCAAGATTCAACTATGTAGTTTTAAAGTCAAACTCATTGACCTATGTTTCATGAGAAGTGGTTCACAAGAACCCATCTCTCATGATAATGAATGGCCCACTTAGCACTCATTGCATCTAGGTGCTGCTCACAAAGGTGAAGCACTAGGCCTTCCCAGGAGGTCACCCATCTTAGTACTACTCCAACTCAAGTGTGCTTAACCAAAAAGTTTTCCCCAAGGTTAAGCCCACTTAGCTTGCAACCCCATTTGCAAAACCTTCAACAAGTGTTGTCTTATGAGCCATTCATTATAGAGCCCCTTTAGCTCATTGATTGATAAGTAGGAAGTATTTTCCATAGCTTGTCAAATTGTGATATTGCTATTAGGATTCAACCGTGTAGTTTTGGAAGTCAAACTCATTGACTAATGTTACATGAGTAGTGGTTCACAAGAACCCATCTCTCATGATCTTTCTTCATGTTGTTCTCTCAACTTTCTCTCTACATGCATTGCTTGAAAGAGAAATATCTTTGTTTACACTTCCTACGAAAGGAGTATTTTTAATGGGAAGCCTCTCTAAATTTTGCCAATGGAGATCTCTTTAAAATATTAAAATAATTCCTTAAATAAGATTATTGCCCAAGGAACTCTCCAATTTATCTCACCTTTCAAAATGAGCAAACACACAATTTGGAAAGATAATTGTTCAAGAAAATTATTCTTTCATCAAAAAATATTACTACCTATAATAAAAAGGGCAATAACATGATGTTTAAAGAGTACCTACCATTTGTTAGAGTAAAGGTTTTAACTTAATTATGTCAATTAAGTTACCTTTATTCCTCTCTTAAGATTTCACTTTAGTTTGCATATTGTGACATTTAATAATTATATTAATTATTAAATGTCTACCTATTAGGGTTACTTTTAGGTTTTACATGATCTCCTTTTAAGGATTGATCTTTGTAATTATTTCAATCAAGTCAATGCAATCTCTCTTGAAGCTTGCAGAGCACCCTTACTTTTTTGTCTCCATCTTTTCCTTTCTGTTACAGGTTATTTGCATGCAGGTGATCTTCGAGGTTTGTGAAATTGGCTTTCTCAACTTCTACACCATCGAGGATAAGAATCAATCTATGCAACAACAAAAAAAAATCACTGCCATGAAACCTTTCCATTCAAAAGAGAAAAAGCCACGAAAGGTAATGGTAAGGAATAATAATAAATCCACACAAGAGAGAAAATATTGACCCATCGAGAAAATGAATCATGCAACAAACAAGTCGATGCAACTCTCAATCAAATAACATGCAACCTTAGGTATGTAACCACCCTTAGAAGAAATAAGGACCCAAAAAAGCTTAAGTCATTATGTCAAGAAGAGATAATCAAAACAATAACAAGAAATAATTTGTTGCCAATAAAATGGGCACAATAAACTAGAAAACACCTCACATGATCAAAAGCCATGATAAAGGAATGGAGGAGTCAATCATGGAAAAGATAGGAGATATATGGTCGCTGTCAAAAACCTTGAACAATAACAACCATACAACCATGCAAGCATATTTTTCCAACAAAATAGGAAGATCTAATAAGGGCTTGACCTCCAACAAATTAGCCGCCACGTGAGATAAGACAACCACAAGAAGTTCCATAGCACAAAGACTGTTGCTTTTAGTAATAATAGTGGCATAGATAAATCAGGGTTTCAAGCCACTAGCCATGTTTCATGAATGATTGAAGTTCTTCAAACTGAATGTATTTCTAAAGCAAGAAGATTGCTAGGAGTAAGCCAAACTCATTTCCTCTGAATGCAGAGAGGGCATGACGGTAGGTGATTACATTAAGGATTTAAAATATAACCTTTATTCAATTATATTGCCAAAGGCAATAATAATTGTCAAATTTGATTAAAACATGTGATTGAACTCGAATAGCAGAAATAATTTTTTGGTCAATGCTACTGTTGTTTCTAGATTCTGATTGTGTGATGTTTTTGGTCAATCCCTGTCACCACTTAATACCAAGGAATAACACTTAAATATAGCACTCATAAAGCTGGGATTTCACAATCTTCCTGTAACTAAATAAAACATTATCCAATAGCAAAATAACGTACAATCTTGCAGCAGAATAACACAGTCCCCCTCAGAAGTTTTTGAAACATTTCAAATTAAACACTTTGGAAAACCACTTATAAACTCATGGAAAACAAATCCTGTAACATCATGAAAATAATTTGGAAACTATCCATAGACATTCTACAACACACCAAAATCTAATTTCCATTTGCGACATTGAGACCTTTCAAAAGCACCTCAAGACAACAAAGCTACAAAACAACGAAAAGTACTAAAATTGGAAACAAAATAGAAAATAAAACCTAAATATATATTTGGTGACGTGGGGTTGTCTATATACCCGATTGATCTTGCATTGTTAAAACTAAAGAACAAACCTTGATTCTTTTCTAGATTTAAGATTCTTAATTGTAGATTGTCATTGCAAATACCTTTGTTGGCCATTGAGATTACTCTCTATTTACAGATTTTATGTTTTATTTGCATAAACATATGCTAAAAACATAAATATTTCTAACTATTACATTGTAATTGCAAATATCTATGATTGTGGCTAATAGTCTGCAATCGGGATTCCTGTCTATTTACATACTTCACGTTTATGTGTGTATAAACATATGCTAAAACCACTAGTATGTAATTAACATATTTCAATTTTATTACGCAATGATTTTCTGTATAGACTGGACAGGCATTCCTCTTTCCATTCAGAAAACACACAGCCATCTTGAAATTAACTAATCGTTGCTTTTGACTGCAATCCATGAACTAAATACAAAACAAAAGTTCGGTTAATACCTTTCACCAAATCGTGCACAATATTCTAGGGTTCAGTTCGTTTGCATGGAAGCCAACGAAGTTAAGCAAGTGCGTAGCAAATAAGACATCAAGTACTGTCAATTGAGATGGATGGAGAAATTTTCTTTTGATTGATTGGTTTCTTAGAAATATTTAACACACGCTCAAAGTTTTTGGTTGCGGTTTGAAGCGTATTGGGATAATGACACTTAATTGTTTAAAAATATCAGCATATGAAAGTACAGGATTTACAATGACAAGAGATCATTATCTGTATATTTCTGCAAGTTCACTAGCTTAGAAACATGTGACGATTATTGTAAATTGCAATGGCCTTCGATATCTACCATATTATATCCAAATCTCACACTGTATTTGCCCTTTTGCATTGGTCCTAACCTTTAGGGCTTTCCAAGGAAGCATGCTATTTGAGCCCTGTTTGAAAATACCCCTTCAATATTGATACAAAATACACAAAATATACACACAAACACAAATTGATACAAATGGTGCAGAGCTCCATTTTTCTTCACCATAGCAAATAGAAATCTGCAACCAATGCCTTACTTCTAATACTCCAATAACATGGTGTTGAATAATAAGATCATTCATAACCAAGTGTACACAAAACATACAAAACATGTTACCACTGCCATCCATCCTGAGATATACAAAATATATACACAAACACAAATTGATACAATTGGTGCAGAGCTCCATTTGTCTTCGCCATTGCAAAAAATCTTCTATAGCAAACCAAGATGTTAGCAATCCAGTATAACAGTAGGATCGACTTACTTTGTAAGGGTACCTGAAAAGTTATGGCAAAGGTATTAGGCTAAGGTATTAGGCTCAACTTCGAAGTATCCAAACAAAAGCATCCTACTGACAACAAAGCATTCGCCTTTTATATTAAAAAACAAATTATGAAGCCAACAGAATGCATTCAATGTATACATAGTGATAGGGCCATTTCCAGTTATTTCATATGAGGCTTGGAACACACTTAAGAAGTGCAACAATCAATATAGATCAATACATTTACACTTTTACTGTTTCGAATTCAACTAATAAAGTACAGACACCGTAATGAAGAAACCAACCATGTGAGAGCATGTAACCATCTGGAATACCAAGCTATATTTGGTCTGTGAAGTACAAGAGCCAGTAATGTGCCGCACAAAACTGTGAAGCAATATGCTGTAATGTATAAGGTTTGTGAAGAAGACTCTAGTATATTAACATATGAAGATGGTCCCATCTCTACTATTCACTCTATGTGAAAATAACTCTGGCAACCATTGCATTTACAGCATCAGCAGTAGCTGGTATCCATTCAATACTAGCTTAATTCTGTAAGGAAAATTATCACAAAAATAACCTCAAGAACAAAGAAACCAAAATATACAAAAACTTTAAACCACCAAATAAACATAAAATTCATTTCACAGTTCAAAATATGTGAAAAAACAAATAGGGATCTAACACTAGGTATTACAATAATATAGTAGATGAAAACAGCCATAGATAATATCTCAGAACCCATGCCTTCATTTAACACAACAAAAAATGATCTGGCTGTTTACAGATTCCCATGAATACTCACTGAAACCATGGCAAGTGACTTACCTCAAGATTCTGCACAAATTGTGTCATGCTGTCAGTGATCCTCATGAGAAAAAATGAGCAGAATTTGCAGGAAAATATTATGAAACCCTACCAAAGCAGATTTTTTTTTAAATGAGACAAACCAAAACCAATCCCCCTACAGCTGCTGCTTCAATCTATTCACAGTAAATGAAAAGTAGAACTAAAAATATCAGGGTTTTAGAGCTACTAGACTCGAGCTCAAAACAAGATTTTTACAGCCTTTCAAACAAAAATATTGGTTGCGAGTTAACATTTGTTTTCAGGCATGGGGCAAGGAACATTTCAACTGCCTGAAAGTTATTTTTCCAGGGTGAGACAACTTTCCAAGTGATAGCTGCTATAAAATATAGCCTATCAGCTAATTATATTTTGCATTTGCTAGAAATAAAGACACAAATGTATAACCATTCAGCAGTGGTATGTAGGGGAAAAAGAAATCCGCTGATAATATTCCACACTTGAGTTCCCCTCTTTCTCCAACATGTTCCATAGACATTCCCATGTTCCTTCATACCTCAAACACCTACAATTAAGGGTAGGCTGCTCCACGCAAATATTGTCAATGAGTTTTTTTTCATCCTACATTCCCCAACTTCATTCCTTCTTCTGTTGGGATTTCAAATTTGTCCATCCCATCACCCCTTTCTACCAAACCCTACTTTTTGTTGGATAATGACAAGAATTAAAACAATATGACAAAAATCTTATCTTACGAAAATCTGTTTTTCCTTGAGAGATAATTCAACATTTCCTTAAGAGAAAAAATCTAGATTTTTCAAGTTTGACGGTGGTTGTTATCTTGAAGATATTATATATATCTCTGTAGCCTTTAATGGCATAAAGGTAATTGAATAGCAGCAGCTGTGTGAAGATTGTAATCAATTTATCTGAGCAATAAAAATACTGATGCTTTGCCCTGTGGATGTTTCCTTGACATATTGTCAAGGTTTTACAACGTAAACCTGTGTCTTGTCTGTTATTCTGTTATTTTATTTTATTTTCTTCGTCATTTCTTTGCAACTAATTGGTGCTGCAATATTATTTAATTTTGTGGGTTTACGTTTCCACTTCCACAAGACTTTTTCCCTTGCTTTGCAGAAGTTTCAGTCTTTTCCTTACCGACATGCCTTTTGCCCAAACCTCAACTCCCTGATCCTTACACTAAGTTACCTATTAGAATTGGAGTTCAACCTTCCCCTTACCTAAGGACCTTTCTCATGGTACCCACAAACTTTGATCCCTAACAAGTGGTAAGAGTCATAAAGTGTCTCTGACCCCAAACTACCATTTATTTTCTTTGTTCATGCCCACCTAGTTCCTTACACAACGAAGAGAGCCATTAATAGCTAATTTTGATGCTCAACTACTCCATAAGGGATTTTCCTGCCCAAAAACAGTTTTCAAATATTCGGGCACTATTTCACATGTACTCGTGATGCTAGAGGTGGAAGACGGCCATGTTTTCATTAATGTGCTGGTTGCATCCTCCACTACCTTGATCCTTCCATAATCTTAGTTGTTATTTTGGCAGGATCTCATACCCACCATCGATTTCAAGGATATCACAAGTGAATGCATCCATTCAAGGGCATTATTCATTTTCCACAAACTCTTGCAAAACCTATTCTGAGCAGTTGTGTTCGAGAATTCAAATCTACAGATGAAAACCCTTGGGTTTGCTGGAGATCAGAGGATGAAAACCCTTTGATTTCAAGGATCAAAGGACAAAACCCCTTTGGGACTATAGGAAAATCCAACTTAGAGGTTGTAAATGAGCTTCATGGTTGTTAATTTCAACTATTCCCAATTTGAACAATTTGTAATTTGTTGTTGAAGTTTCAAGCTTTGTATTTTTATTTTGTAGTTGCTACTGTTGCAACTATTTTTCCTATTGCTATTATAAGCATAACTTGATGTATCTCATACAGTATTAAAAATAAGGAGTTTTGGATTCTTTCTTTTATTAGCTTTGTTTGTTAGAACAATTTATCAATGTTATTGTGTAAATGTGAAGGAGAATTTTGGGATTTTGATGGTAAAAATACATAAATCCTAAATTTATCTGCTTAAAATAATCATTAGGCTCATTACATTAGTATTAGACCTAGTGATCTTGCCATCCCATGAATCATGGGAGGATTCTTTAATCTCTAATATATAGTGGAATGAGCTCTTTAGGAGCCAATAGCAACAAGAACCAGGACAGAATGAGCACATTTGTAGAAGCAAATCCTAAGTAAACTTGAATCTCATTGGGGGAAGATACCATTGGTTGTTATGTTGAATATAGAAGACTTCCAACGGATATTCAAGATACAATGTCCTTATCAAATTTCATGAATATGAAGAGAGGCAAAGGTATGACTAGACAGAAGAACCAAGGTGAAATTCTAGAGAGACAAGAAGAAGAATAGTTTGATAGAATTTTCAAAGATTATTAGAAACATTCAAGGGTTTTCAAAGCTATAGTTCCTTTTAAAATGCTCTTACAAGTGTAAAGAAAAGGAGGTCTGTGTAAATACCTATGTTGAGAAAGGAAGAAGAAAAGTCAAAACTGAAAGAAGCCACTAAGTAGGAGACTTGAGCATGAAAAAAAGAAAATGTTCTTGTCGAATGAAAGGCATTTAGCACCAGAACCACAACCAACATCAACATATGAATTATTCTCAAAATCGCCAGATTTGAGCAACTCAAAGGAAGGCTTACACAAGAAGGGATATCATGCACCCCTTTGAAGGACCACACCTCCAATTGTGACAAAGAAGATAAATGAAGGTACCTGAAATGAGTAGATACTTAGCTTTTCTTGCAACGAACCATGGGAATTAAGCCACCAATGCTAACAAAAAATTGAAATGATTTTAGTAGAAGAATCAAGGAACTCTACTAAAGAGCCAAGAAAAAAGATCATGGAACCTGAAATTGTGTTTAACGTACTTGAGTACAATCTACTTGAAAATGAAAAAGAAAGGAAAAATTAGAAAAGAAGACCATTGTACAAAAAATGATCAGTATGCCAAAGCTTCAAGAAAGGGTAAAGGAAGAAATTATGGAGCATGAAACAAAGAAATAAGATCAATCAAAGCAGCAAGAAAGTGAGAAGAAACAGACCATGGAGGAATCCACCAAGCACAAGGAAGGAATGGATCTGTGTTTAGGAAATGATACCTTATTGATTTCCAAAGTTGAATATTAGAAAAGACTGTCTTGAGGAAGTCAAGGAGAAACAAATATCACTTGCTAAAGCATGATTGAAAGTGATGTGCCAATTCAAGAAATGCCCAATTATCTTCCAAAGATTGAGTTAGTTCCATATGGGTTTGGTTTTCAAAATAATCATGTTGATGGACTTGCAAGTAAGAAGAATGTCCTAGTTGGTGGCACTAAATTTAAATTTTTGGTTCACAAAGAAAGTCGTGTTGTTTTGAATCTTTTAGAAATTTCAAAGTCAGCACAAGATAGTTATGGAAAATACTTATGGCACCACTAAATTAAAATATTTGGTTCACAAAGACGTAAAATCCCCATGGTGCAACCCCATATTCTTAGAATAGTCTAGTTCATAGACTAGATAATTTATTCATACTTGTCATTTATATTGATTATGAACTTGATAGTCAACAAGAAGGTCTCAAGAGATGTTGGATAGTAGGATCTTACACGGTTTATCTCTTAACTCAATCTCAATAGCATAATCAAATTAAATCATAATTGTCTTCCATTTAGTATGCAGTCATATTGTGGTTCACTACACATCAAGGTTACCCCAAGTTTCCGAGACGGGGACGGCAGGGGATGGCGGGACGAGTCCCCAAGTTTCCAATTTTTGAGGCCAAAATTAGGGACGACAAGGGATGGCTATATAAAAATATAGGGAAATTTTAAATATTCAATAGGTAACATGAATAAGGCATGCATAATACACATTATAGAACATTAACATATAACATTTGTGTTCAACATTATGCCAATACTCAATACGCATTCAAAATTAACATACAGTTACACGAATCATGAAACAACCTCCAAGTTATAATTTATAAACTTATATCAAAATGCCACAAAGGTTGCATTACTGCCATATAGTTTTAATGTTTTAGTTTGCTATGAAAATAAAAATACAATATCATATGTCAATAATGAATACAAAATAAACAAAGAGCACTATTGCCCCTAATCATCTCTCATAACCACATCAAAATCAGAGTCATCCTCTAAATCACTGCCACTGTAATGCTCCTCCTTAGCCAATGGGACCCCAACCAAACCCTCAGTTGTCTCCTCCTCAACTACCTGAGCCGTGTCCTCGGGATCAATAGCCAACTATAGAGCTGGAGTTTGTCGATACTCTGGAGTCTGCCGATCCTAAAGCCAAAGAGCACTATGAATAGCCACTAGCTTCTTCGCTCGCCTAGAGATAAGTCTATTCCTCTTGAGGGAGTGGATAAAGCTATATGTGGACCAATTCCTCTCTGCAATAGAGGAACTAGCAACTTGTGCAAGAAGGCGAGTGGCAAGTATCTTCAACTGCAGTGTATCTCTCCCATGATAGGTCCACCATCCAGAGGGTTCAATTGAGCTAATATAGCTCTATCCAACCTCGCCTATGGTTTACTCAAGTTTCGGCCATTACGATTAGCAAAGTCTAGAAATTGTGACCAAAGTAGTGAAGCTTGCTCGAGTGGATAAATTTTTCCAATGGCCCGTGTGAACCCATCTAAAACCTCAGCATCATCACATGTAGGCACCCTACCATCCCTTGGTGCATAACCCCATCATCTCTCATAACTACATCAAAATCAGAGTCATCCTCTGAGTCACTTCCACTGTAATGCTCCTCCTTAGCCAACAGGACCCCAACCAAGCCCTCAGTTGTCTCCTCCTCATCTACCTTAGTCGCGTCCTCAGGATCAATATCCCACCGTAGAGCTGGAGTTTGTCGATACTCTAGAGTATGTCGATCCTGAAGCCGAAGAGCACTATGAACAACCACTAGCTTCTTCGCTCGTCTAGAGATAAGTCTATTCCTCTTGAGGGAGTGGATAAAGCTATATGTGGACCAATTCCTCTCTGCAGCAGAGGAACTAGCAACTTGTGCAAGAAGGCAAGTAGCAAGTATCTTCAACTGCGGTGTATCTCTCCCATGATAGGTCCACCATCCAATAGGGTTCAATTGAGCTAATATAGCTCTATCCAACCTCGCATGTGGTTTACTCAAGTTTGGGCCATTAAGATTAGCAAAGTCTGGAAATTGTGACCGAAGTAGTGAAGCTTGCTTGGGTGGATAAATTTTTTCAATGGCCCGTGTGAACCCATCTAAAACCTCAGCATCATCACATGGAGGCACCCTACCATCCCTTGGTGCATACCATTTTGGATTTAGAGCAAAGGCAGCCATATGAAGCAGGTTGTTCATTGTATTCCACCTCCGCGTCACAATGGACCTAATGTGTTGCTCATATAAATCCAAAGTGGGGTCTTTTCCCAAAATAACTTGCCTGATCTTCCCAAGCATAGTGTCAAATGTCTCATATATCTCTCCAAGACTAGGAGAGTCTGAATCGGCATATCTAATGACATCTACAATGAGCGAGATGAAGGAGCAAATATATCTGCAAAATGCAAACAAAAAGTTCAAAATAATTAGTTGGCAAGTTAATTGACATGTTAGAAACTTCAAAAGCTAGAACATTGGACAATAAAATTAAAATATTAAAATCAGAAATTTAATATGAAAATCAGCCATCTAATATGTCTTACCTCACATTGGCCCACCAATCATCATCGAGGGTCTTTTGTTTGATGCTCTTTCCTTGAGTAGAACTTGCATTAGGCCATATAGTCCACTCAGCATTGACTATCATCAGTTGTAGAGGCTCATGCACCTCAAGCATCCTCTCCAATAAGATGAAGTATGTGGCATATCTACATTCATTAAAAAATAAAAATTTAAAACAAAATAAAATTATGAATACAAATTGAAATTGAAACAAAATGAAGTAAATGGCATACCTTGTATCAACAGGTTTGAGAAACTCCTTTGAAAATGTCCTGAAGAGAGCAAGTGAGGTGTGGTGGTTGCAAATGAACATCTGAATTTCTCTAGCTTCTGCCACCATTTTCTTCACCCAATCCATCTTCCCTATTTCTTTCAATGCATTGTTCAATGCATGAACACAACATGGGGTCCAAAATATGTGCCTATAAGTACCCTCCACCATCAACCCAACCGATTTGCACACACGCGTTGAATCGGTGATCACCTGCACCACATTTGCAGCCCCAACCTCCTCTATGGAATCTCTCAAAATGGAAAATTGGAAGTCAACATCCTTACGTCTCCCTGAACAATCTATGGCTCTAAGAAAATAAGAACCAGCAGGGCATGTGACTATGACATTGATGAGTGGTTGACGTCTACAATTAGTCCACCTATCCATCACTATAGAGCACCCCGTCCTCATCCATGTTTGCCTCATCTCCTCCATTAACACATTAAATTTGGAGTACTCTCTATCTAGGAGGGTGGTGCGTAGCTTATGATCTCCAGGGGGTACAAATGAAGGACCAACAGTGGCTATGTATTTCACCATTTGTTTGAAATAAGAGGAATGGGCCACATGAAATGGAATGGTATGGGCAAAAAAGAATTTGCCAATGAAGGATTCAATGAATTATCGTGCTTGGTTTTGAAACATGGACTCAACTGAGGCTGCCTTATCACTACCAATCACTTTCCTCTTTCCTCTTAAGATAACACTACTACCAACCATGGAAAGACTAGGAGTAGGAGTAGGCATAGATGATTGTGAACTTGGGAAAGAAGGAGACCCACTTTGAACCCCACCATCACACTCCATTTGAATTTTTTGGCACTCTATAAATAGTGCATCTGTCAATGTAGGACACACTCTAACTCCATGGCCCACCTCACCCAAAAAATGAGACCTAACTCTTGTGTAGCTGCCCCTAAACTCTTTTTCACAAACATGGCAAAACCAAACCCTACTCCCCCCTAATTTTTTTTTGTCTTTCACCCATGGCTATCACAAATTTAAGGAATGGTTTTTTTTTGTCTAGTGGGTGTTTTGCATAGTCCTTCATAGTTTTGGTATTGGTTGATGAAGGATGGTGTTGGGTAGGGGTTATTAGGTCTCTAGTTTCCCTTCTAGCTTGCATTTCAACTTCACTATCACTCCCACCCTCACTACTGCTCATGTTTTTTGTTTTTAGAATGCAAGTTTTGATTGAAAATGCAAAAAGATAAAAAAAAATCAGACTATGTATACTTCATATTTTGCAAAAAAATGAAAAAATTAAAATAGAGAAAGGAAATGCATACCTCTTTGATGGATTTGCACTCCCAACAACACTATTTCAACCTCCTCTCCTCCTTCAAATTGCTGCTCCTTCTCCTTCAATGGCTGCAATTTTTTTTCCTCTCAAACCCTTGGCTGCTCAAACAAACAAAATGAATAGAATGAAGTTTTAGAGGCCCTTTTTCTTTCATAAAAGAGTGAAAAACATTAGGGCCTACACATGCCACGTAGGCAAGGCTCTTTTTTAAAAAAATTATGCTTTTTTTAAAAGTTTGTGAGCTCCAAAACACAGGGGACGGCCAGTCGTCCCCGGGACGGTCGAGGGATGGCTCAGCCGTCCCCGGGCCATCCCCAGGACTGGTCAGCCGTCCCCCTTTGGGGAAACAGCGTCCCCCCGTCCCCGGGACATTTCCCACGATTTTTCAAAAAAGGGGGACCGTCCCCCGCATCCCCTTGCCATCCCCTAGTACCCGAGACGTCCCTAGAATTAGGATGAGGGATTTTTTTTTTGGGGGGGGGAGGACGCGTCCCCGAGTATCCCTGCTACACATCTATAATATCCTTCTTTCATTCACATGATAACTCCCATATCAAGGTTCTCATATTTGAGGAGTTGAAAATCATCATGAAGTCATATCAAGTATTTATCCTCAAATCCATAGGAAATCATTTCCATTTGAAATTCATATAATCTAGGTTTAGTATTGAATTTCTCATACTCAAGGGGTCATTAATTATCTTTGAAGGACATCCAAGAGTATGTATATGCATGTTTTAAGTGTTAGTTTTCAGATCAGAAATGCAAATAAGCAGAAAATACAACACATAGAACAATGAACAAAGTATTTTACCCTGGGAAAACTCTCCTACTCGAGGGAGAAAAACCCAGCAAGATATTCTCTTATAAATCAGAAAAATAAGTGCAGAAATAACACACAAATCAGGCCCTAGAAGAGGTCGAGTCTCATACAATGAATAATGACACTTCTCCTTGAAGTGAATCTTGAATACACAAAATAATGACACTTCTCCTTGAAGCGAATCTGCTGCTTAGAAAATAGACCTGCTGCTGAAGAAATTCGAACTTGGAATGAATTGATTTGATGATGAAATGAGAAGACTCTAATTCCTTTATATAGCAAGCTAGGTGACCTCTTTTCTAGGGCTGACTTAGATAAACACAAATTTTGTTTATAAAACAAAGGCCGACCTGCCTTGAGTTAATTATATTTAAGAGAAAATATCTCCTGCCGCTACAAAACACTAACACTCCCTCTTAGCTAGGGAGGTATTTTCAAATATCCTCGCCATGGAGTCTCTCAACATGAGGTCCACAATGGCTACACCCATTTGTGGAAAACCACATCTTAGTCTCAAAGATGTACAAGGGCTCGTCATGGAATCTCTCAACATGACATCCACAATGGCCATGCCCATTTGTGGAAAAACACATCTCAGCCTTAGAGATGTACAAGGGCTCGTCATGGAGTCTCTCAACATGACATCCACAATGGCTACACCCATTTGTGAAAAAACACACCTTAGTCTCAGAGATGTACAAGGGCTTTCACCTCATATTTCTCCATCTTAGAGAAATATATACTACAAGGGCTTTCACCTCATATTTCTTCGTCTTATAGAAATATACACTACAAGGGCTTTCACCTCATATTTCTCAGAGTCAAAGAAATATAAACTACAAGGAATTTCACCTCATATTGCTCAGTCTTAGAGAAATATACATTACACCAATCTTAAAGATGTTGTGACTCCCTCTGGAGCTCCAAGTACCTACATTAACCTCCTAACTTCCTTGTCCAAGATTACCTGCAATGTTTGCCTTAGAGGAACGGTTTCCAATGCACACCTTCGGCACTACTGACTTGCAAGAAACCAGGACTATCCTCCTCAACCTCATCCCAGATCACCCTATTTTGAATAGGTTTGTGGTGCTACCAATGTCAAAACAAGGTTGACTGCCTTATGTAATTCCATTCTTTGTAGTTGAAGAGGTCTTCCAAGGACTTAGCACCTAGCCTTGCAACACTGCAGCCCACTTAGCTGACACCTTCACTTCTTCTCAACGAGTCACTCTAGTTCCTCAAGACATAGGACTCCATTTTGCTAAACATAGAACTCCCTCTTGATCCCTACCTCAATATAGAGATTACAAAAATCCTTTGGAAGTGAACTCCTCTTCCCGGACATGTCATTGATTTACTCAATTCGCAAAGAATCGAAAACTATTTTGCTTTCACAACTCTCAATCCAATAGCCATTAGCATGTCTTCTCCAATGATCTTTGATAGGAACCTCACTATTTTCCACAATTCTTTCTAGGGCTGCCAATAGTTGACCATGCAAGAACCATAGACTGCTGTTCCAAATCAGGAGGACAGGATTTCTGTCATACCGTTTAGTGTCTTCATCCTTCTCAATCTTCTTTGCTGATGCAAACTCTCCATACAAGGCTGACCCAACCTTGTGCCCTTGAAATATGACTCTAGTGAAGAATCATGAGAGTTATGTGCCACCAACTCAGTCCCATGGCTGCAAGCTATGTCTCCATGTTTGTTCCTTTCTCCAGATGGCATGACTTCCTCATAGGATGCCTCAAGCTCTTCCTCCCTATGAATTCCTTATGCAATCTCTGATAATTAATCCATCATCCTTTTTCTCCTTGATCCATCCTGCATTTTAAAGAGATTAGTGATAGTTCATAAAATCAAACTACCCTAATACAAATGAAACATGTAGTCATCTAGCAGATATCATTAGATAGAACAATTAAAGGAATGACACATAATAGAACTTATCTTTGTTGATTCAATTGCAACCAGTTTTCTCCTCTCGACAACCATCATCTTCGCCCGATGATGTTCCCTATAACATTCACACATTTTGGAGAGATGGTCATTATCCATAAGGTGCTGCAAGTAGACATCCTCCATCATAGACATGGTCCTTTGAAACTCTTGAAGTTGTGTGAGGTAGAGGACTTCTTTCAAGTGATCATCTGTTCCTTCAATCTTCATTTTCTCCTCCAAGTGATGTGGCCCACACATAGCTCGTTCATTCCTCCATGAATCAACTTCTTTAAAGTTTTCCCTTAAGTCTGCAATAATTCGCCTTCAAGGTCTGCAATAATTTTCCTTCAAGATCTGCCTTAAATAATGAGTTGTCTTATACTGCTTAGCCAAATTTGATCAGATCATTTCTAAACCTCGCTCTGATACCATGTTAGTTTTCATATCAGAAATGCAAATAAGCAGAAAATACAACTCATAGAACAATGAACACAGTATTTTACCCTAGGAAAAACCTCCTGCTTGAGGGAGAAAAACCTAGCAAGATATTCTCTTATAAATCAAAAAAATAAGTGCAAAAATAGCACACAAAATCAGGCCCTAGAAGAGGCCGAGTCTCATACAATGAATAATGACACTTCTCCTTGAAGCAAATATGCTGCTTAGAAAATAGACCTGCTTGCTGAAGAAATTCGAACTCGGAATGAATTGATTTGATGATGAAATGAGAAGACTCTAACTCCTTTATATAGCAAGCTAGGTGACCTCCTTTCTAGGGCCGACCTAGATAAATACAAATTTTCTTTATAAAACAAAGTCCGACCTACCTTGAGTTAATTATATTTAAGAGAAAATATCTCCCGCTGCTACAAAACACTAACATTAAGTTATAATCATTGCCCAAATCCTACTAGATAGGATTTAATAGCATTCAACTTTATGCTTAATTTTATGTGCATCATAATTTTCCTATTAAACACCATTTGATGACTAATCATGCATAGTTTAAATCAATATAGTGCCAATGTTTAACGCGAGGTAATTAAATTAAACCCAAGATGTATCCAAGGAAATATACACTCATGCAAAAAATACTACTTACATATACAAGTTAGGATAAATAAGAGGTCAACAAGTTCAAGTTATCATACCTCTACACCTTTCTTCTGGGGAGGAAAGGATATAATGGGTTTCAAGGATGTGATGGTCTTAAAGACATTAGTCCAAGTTGTCATGCTTAGATGCCCTGCATTATTATATCTAATATTTTCCAAACTTGAAAGGTTTATTAATTCCAATATAGGAGTATATAACTCTTTTGAGTTTCCCTCAAGGGGTGAAGCACTATGTTTATTAATGCCTTAAAAACATATTCAAAATTAAATGCACCTAGTCATATCAAATCACCAAACACCATTCGTAATATCTTCACAAAGCAACAGTCCAACACAAGTCACTTCGTTCATCAAATAGTTCTCATATTAAGGTTCTTATGAATAGTGGGTTTGTCAACATCATGAAGGTATACAAAGCCCTACTCCTTCAAAACTTGAATACCCAAAAATATCAACTTCTGGAATATGCTCATTATAGTGTTTCCCTCCATCATATATTTACAATCACTACTCTTCATGTGTTTAACCATATTTTATCAACGCTTCAGGTGTTTTGTCTAGGCTTCCAATATTGCATACATTCTTATCATATAGGTATGGAGAGATAGAATTATTTTATTACTTAGCAATCACCTAATATTGTCCCTTTGCAAGTTTTGTTTAAGTCTTTCATCTTATTATTTCCTAGCCATAGTGGTAAATGATTCGTATTGGTGAGGACACATTATGTCCTAGTTGAATATTGCATCAAGTGCTCTTTAGGCAATTGTTCCTTGTTTCCTACTAAGTCAAGAAAGGTCCTTCCTCAAGACTTTCACCACCATCCACAATGTTTGATCTGCATCTATTGGAAACTACCTTGCTAGAGTGGTTTGATATTATAAGTGAAAAGATCTAACTGTTAATTATTTCCCATCAATGAATAAGATGATAATGATTCAATTTCCCTACCTAAGTTGTAGGTAAATGCCAATTTTCTAATCAATTCCTTTTTAATAAAAATAGCTAACAATACAAGCAATCAAGAGAAAGGAGCAACCGCCACTTATAGATTTGAATGAAATAGAAAGGATACATACAGTTTCATCTCCTACGCAATTTCCTCCTTCATTTCTTCTTTTAATCTTCGTTGAGATTCCTTTATTGTGTAGGCCTTGATGCCACCAGATGAAGTCATCTACAATTTCTATGGGATGAAAACTCTACCTTTACCCCCCCTTTCAACGCAGATAGAGAGGTTGCTGGCATGATTTTAGGATTTGGCTTTTTCTCCCTAAACAAGGCCCAAGTTGTAAATTTTAGAGGCGTAACACTCTGTTCTTTTATGTGGTACTTTGCATCCCCCCCTTGCTCTTCCTAATTTAAGACTACTCCAAAACCGCTTCCAATTCATCTTCCTTCTCCCACATGTGAACGCATTCCACCTTTTTCTTTCCAAACACTGGTGAATACCTCCTTTGACAATAACCTTCTATCTATTATGCTTTGTTGGGTGTCCATATCATGGTTACAAAGCTCTCATTTTCACTTAGACAGGGAGAGTAAAGCCAAAGTTTGTGGGCTTCCAACTTACCCACGCTAATCCCTTCATACTTCCAACTTATCTACTCAAATCAACCATCTTTCTATGCGATGTTCCTCCCTCCTTTTTCCTAAATATTTCTTCTCTCTCACATACACTCTCTGCATTTCATCCATGCCCTCTTTGCATTACTCTCCCCATGCACTATCTATCTCCCCTTTCTAAATCGAAAGGGCACATATTTAATGAATAGACATCGGTATTTTCCTACATTTCATCTTTTACTCCTCCACACCATTCCTCATAGCCTCTACTACTCATGTCTTATGGTCTTCTACTCTACTCATTTCCCTCATTTCTCTTCCTAAACACTTGTGTATATTCCCAATGAAGGGGATCGCGATGACTTTTAATGACTAATTAGCCTTCTTTTTCATCACACGACCTGCCATTACTGCCCAAGTAAAGGTTCTCCATACTCATTTAATTGCACGAAGGATCCTTTAGTTTCATCTATGTACTATTTCTACACACCATACCATGCCCATTTAATTTGGGCAGCCTACCTTTGGCCATACTTATTTAATAGTTACTCCCCCAACCATCCTCGTCCTTTCATTCCTCATTATTTTATTTTAAATTTCTTTCCCACTGCATCGTCCAGCATGGTCACTGACGGGGATGTGACAAAAGAAAGTCGTATTGTTTTGAATCTTTTATAAATTTCAAAGTTAGCACATGATAGTTATGGAAAAAATTTATTGCACCAATTTCATTCCATATCATTTCAAAATTCTTTTTATTGTGAGAAGCATGCTAATAGTGATGAAAAGATGAAGGGTACAAAATGGAAAGGGAATCCTGATGATGTGGGATCTAAGAACAATAACTAGAAAAATCCAAATAGAAGATATTGTGACACACACAAATTGAAGTTTTTGATGGGTCCAACTTCATGGCTACTAATAGACTCACCGTTCCCCATGCTCGAAAAAGCAAGCAACTCATTGTTACCATAGGTGAGCATAAGGTATGTAATGCATCCTATGCTATGAGAACCAAAATAATTCTGGTTGTAGCATGGTTGTATTCCAACAGTGAGTTTCTATAGATTTGTCAAAATAGGGAACTAAAGTTTACGTTGGAAGGAAAAGATGGGGTGCTTTGAATTGTGTCTCCAATCCATCGTTGGGAGTAGTCATGGAAAAAGGGACTTCTTGCAAGTGGCAAGTTGTTTGGAACTATGGACAGCAAAGAGTATGGTGATGGAAGGAATGCATACTAACTCATTTCATGGTAAGTAACATAGTCTTTATTTTGGTATTCAAAGTATTCCAAATCACCATAATATGGTGCTCCAATATGTCCCCAGGATCATTATCAAATAGAAAACTTCAACCTGCCATAGAGTTAGAAATTGGTTGCAAGTATGCCTTTATCACTCCTTGTTTCTTGAATACTGAATTGAGATCAAGCTACCACCAGACCATCAATTGTATGGACTATGTGCACAAGACAAAGGTTAGATGGATTGTCAGACACATTGAGTTTTGGCAATGGCACCCAATTTAACTAATGCACCAACCACTTCCCAATTCATGGTTAATCAAGTATTCAGTGGTCAATTAGAGAACATGTTTTGATATTTTGTAATGATTTGTTGGTGTGTGGCAAAACATGGAAGGATCATATGAGACACCTAAATTTTATCCTTGGGATTCTTGAGCAACAAGCTCTATTTGCAAATGGATTTAAGTGTAAGTTTGGGGTCACAAAGATTTTATATTTGGGTCATGTCATTGTTTCCCAAGGTATAAAGGTGGATCAAAAAAGGATTCAATCTTTTCTAGTTTGGACATCCCCTACCACAATGCCTCTATGGAGAAGATTATTTAATTTATGTGGCCATGATAGAATGATTGTTAAGGGATTTTCATGTATAGCAACATCCTTAACCAACATAACAATGATTGGAATCTTTGCGTGGATGGATAGAACACAAGAATTTTTTATAAGCTTAAAAAGGCAATCAGTTCACATCCTACATTTTCCATTTCAAATTTATTGCATCCTTGTGTGGGAGAATGTGGTGTTTTAGGAGAAGGTATTGAGGCCAAATTAAAACAAAAGGGGCACTCCATAAAAATAGAGAGTGGAATTGAAATATTAGAAATGGGTTCCTCTATGTAAGATAAAAAGATGTTTGCAATCATTCATATTTGAAAAAAAAAGACATCTAATTGATGGTATACACATGGTGGAGGCAGATTACAACAGATTGAAGCCCTTATTGGATCAACATGATCCAAAAGTTGAGTAGCAAAAATGGGTGAGGAAAATCCAAGTTTATGGTTTTGATGATATATAATACATTAAGGGAAAAAAGAATGTAGGAGTCAATGCCTTCTCTATGATGCTCTCTTTTTGTTCTATTTATGTCATTTTTGATGATGGGAAGATATTTATCATGATAGAATATTCCCAAAATGCCTTTGTTGCTAACATCCTAGATGGAAATGTGAAGGATGATAAGCATGAGAGAACAAAAGGTCTTCACAGGTACAAAGACAACAACAAAAAAGGATTTGATTCTAAATTTCTAAGCTAAAACAAAAAAAATAAGGCTTTGCATGATGCACCTCCAATGGGACACTCTAGATCCTATAAAATTTGTAGGGAAAAATGAGAGACACTCTCGTGGAAGTGCATGAAAGAGGATGTTCTCAAATATATCAAAGAGTATGCTACCTACCATCCGAGTGAAGGAGAACATGTCTTTCCTCCAAGTCTGTTGCAGCCTCGACTTACTTCCTATCAAGAAAGGAAAGTGTGTTCATGAAATCCATCATGAGACTACCCAAGGCGCATGGTAAAGATTGTATTTATGGTGTGGATAGGCTAATCCATCATGAGACTACCCAAGGTGCATGGTAAAGATTGTATTTATGGTGTGCATAGCCTAAATGATTATTTAGACTTCTTTACCATTTATTTAAAATTCAATGCACATCATGTGATAGAATTATTTTCCAGCAAGATGATTAGACTACATGGGTTTCCTAAAAAATACTGTCAACAATAAAGATAGCATATTTGTCAGGCAAGATGATTAGACTACATGGGTTGCCTAAAAATATTGTCAATGATAAAGATAGCAGATTTGTTAGTTGCTTTTGGCAAGAATTATTTCATTTGTTAGAGGCAGAACTCACTCATAGCATGTGTTATTAGCTACAAACAACTAGACAAACAATAAAGGTGAATAATTGGGTAGAAAGGATTTTGAGAGAATATGTTCAAGAAAAAAATCAATATGGGTCAAGTGGTTTCACCTAGGACGATAATGCCACACCTTCCAGCATATATCCCTTGGGATAAAAATATCATGAACTAGAGCCATCATAGAATATATTGTTCATTGGATAAAGCTACCTATAAAGGGTGCCACTAGGGAAGAATTTGAGAATACTAGTATTTGCAAAGAGTTTCAATTAGGAGGATACAAACTTGAATTTGCATTGCTTGAGAGCAAGCAAGTTTTGGGAAGGGTGGACTTGTAATGTCGCCTTTCAATAAATTTATGTTTGTGTACCAAAAGCCCATTTCTTGTTTTTGATGATCTAAGCCAAATAGAGCCCAACCTCATAGGTCTCAAATATTCTAAATGTGGAGTTCATTGTTCAAATGTTTCAACTTACATCGAAATTTCAAAGTTAGCCTTCTTTCCTCCCAAATCTGTCTTTTCCTTTATTCCTATCTAAGTATTGGACTTCTCCATCTATGCATACCTTTCACCGATCCTCTACCTTCATGCCCCCCTTCTGTCAAGATTTTCAAATTGTCCATCTCATCATCTCTTCCCACCAAACCTTGCTCTTTCCCTTGCTTTGTCAAAGTTTTAGACTTTTCCTTACTAGCATGCCTTTTTCCCATATATATGTATAGATATGTATGCATACATATCTATATATGTGTGTGTGTGTGTGTGTGTGTGTGTGTGTGTGTGTGTGTGTACATATATATATACACACATATATACACACACACACACATATGCATATATATGGTATTAGGAAAATTCACGGTCAACAATTCATTGATGTGGTATATTCATCACATATACCTTTTTTATGCATTCAATAGAATCTCTATACTTTTTATTTTTTAGGTGCTCTTGGCCACATAAATATTGAAAAATGTATACGTAGTGAATATACCATGGCGATGAATTGTTGGCGGTGAATTTTCCTAGATCCCATATATATATAATAGGGATAAAAACTAATAAAAATTAAAACCCTTAAAAGGAGTAAAAGCCACTAAATTCAAACCCTATATATATATATATGTGTGTGTGTGTGTGTATGTATATATGCATAATATATAGCCAATAAATTCAAACCCTATATATGTGTGTGTGTGTATGTATAATACATGTGTATAATATATATTTTCAATAAATTCAAACCCTATATATGTGTGTGTGTATGTATATAAGCATAATGTATGCATATAATATATATTAGGGTTTGAATTTATTGGCTTTTACTCCTTTTAAGGGTTTTAATTTTTTTTTGGTTTTTGTTCCTGTTTTGATTATATGGGAAAAATAGATTTTGAATGGACCTGAAACCATTTACAACAAGTTTTGAATGGACCCGAAACCATTAACAAGCAGGTTTTAACGGGGACCCAAAACCCACACAAAAAGACCAAGTTGCAAAAGCATAGAACAAAGACAACCAACAACAAACCAAAGGCAGATTATAAAAGAAACAACATGAATACACACATCTACAACAATAGAAAAGGTTATAAAGGGATCCTCAACCCCAAAACAACCAATTACAAGGGAACTTACATCAAAGAGCCACCAAAAATGACCAAGTAACCATCAACTTGTAACAGCCAGATTGCAACACAACACTTATCAACACCAACCAACAGCACACTTCCTGAAACATCTAGGTAACCATCAGCCTGTATCAGCCAGACTGCAGCACAACACTTATCAAATGGACCTGAAACCATTTACAACAAGTTTTGAATGGACCTGAAACCATTAACAAGCAGGTTTTAACGGGGACCCAAAACCCACACAAAAAGACCAAGTTGCAAAAGCATAGAACAAAGACAACCAACAACGAACCAGAGGCAAATTATAAAAGAAACAACATGAATACACACATTTGCAACAATAGAAAAGGTTATAAAGGGATCCTCAACCCCAAAACAACCAATTACAAGGGAACTTACATCGAAGAGCCACCAGAAATGACCAAGTAACCATCAACTTGTAACAGCCAGATTGCAACACAACACTTATCAGCACCAACCAGCAGCGCACTTCCTGAAACATCTAGGTAACCATCAACCTGTATCAGCTAGACTGTAGCACAACACTTATCAACACCAACCAACAAAACCAAACTCCCCACCTTAATAGGAGAGGAGTAGAACACCAAGAAACCTCTCAGCCACACTAGCAGGGAAAAGGAAACCTCTTGTAACACCACCAAACCCAAAGAGATGAATCAAACTCCACCTCAAAAGGAGTAGGCTCCCCTCTATAGGATTCCATGAAGAACCTTACCACAACTGCAGCCAAACGCTAACAAAAAACAACTCCACCTCCATAGGAGCGCGCACCACCTCCAAAGGTGTTGTAACAGCAAGGAAAGCACCTCCACAAATCCACAGACCCCAACTCTACCTCTAAAAGAGAGGGCTCCACCTCCATAGGAGTAATCGTCACCTCAATAGAAGACTCAGATTGTAGAAAAGGGAAGAAAGCCATCCAACCAATAGTAAGGAGCTCCATGACAACCACTGACAACTCAAGATCATGACCTAGCAAGAGACACATAGGGATAAACCCAACCACCCCACAAGGGGGTAGAGAGAACACACAAACAAACAACAAATTCTTCATACAAGCAAGCACAGAAGAAACATAGAACACCTTAGCCACCAGCCAAGAGAGAAGAAACTTATGCACACCAGAAAACAACACCCTTCCTACCCAAAGAATAGTAGCATCCCTGCCCAAAAAAACAACTAGCACCAACAAAGAGACAATGGGCCTCAAAAGAAGGACAAGGCAAGTGAAGCCTCCAAACAGAGAGAGTAGAGAGCCGACAAGACATTGAAGACCAACCTCCAGTTATCTATGGCAATATTATGCTTATTCTAGTATTTGTTGAATATTTATACATCATTGTCAACACTTTGGTATATTTTGTCCTTTTGATACATCACATATATATGGTATCAGGAAAATTCACCGCCAACAATTCATCGATGTGGTATATTCATCGCATATACCTTTTTATGTATTCAGTAGAATCTTTGTACTTTTTCTCTTTTAGGTGCTCTTGGCCACATAAATAATAAAAAATGTATACATAGTGAATATACTATGGCGATAAATTGTATAAATATGTGATTGTTTTCATAAAAGTGCATTCAAGATGTTGAATAGATGTTGCCTTCATAGAACACCCATGCCAATGCATGCATCAATGCTAGTTGTAGACTCTATTTTGTCATTGTTGGCAGGGGTTAAACCTGCAAATTTTATTTGGTTTACATGCTTTTAACGCCTCCTTAACAAACCCATTTTTTATATATCTTGCAAACTTGGCATGGCATCTAGTGGAGGCACTTATTGAGATTTGGGAAAATACAATTTATTCTACCATAGTGTCGAAATGTGGCACTTTAATATTCGCCATTTCCTTGTTTGCATCCAAAAGAAAATGGGAGTTTATAATATTTTATAAACTTTGCCTACATTTTTTAAAGATGTGTTATTGTATTGAAGGAATAGGTTGTTTACTTTCCTTAGATGAGCAAAGAACTCAATAGTTTTACCATAAATATGGTCCTTCATTAAAATGCATAAACTTCTCTATATTGATGGATACTTCTATGTCAATGAAAATTAATTAGATGAGCACCCCCGTCATTGTTGGGATCTCCTCTGCCATCCTAGGGAACTAGATCTAGGGATAAATTTGATGGTTGTATGGATGTATCTATGCATTTTTATCTTATTAAGAGGGTTAAACGGTTTTGAAGCCGGAGCTATGAACCAGTGAGGTCACAAATGGGGGACCTCATCCCCATTATAAACTCAACAATTAGGGTTTGAACCTTGAACCTTGATGGCGAGAATAACAACACGATGACTTAACCATCACACCATGCCACTATTGACTATCATAGTTGCCAGGAGACTAGTATTGGTACTAGTATAGGAGACTGGTATCAGTACCAGTACGACTTTTTTTTGAAAATAGGAGACGAGGGTACTTGGAGATGCCATTTTTTTTTAATATAAATAAAAAATAAAAAATTAATAATTTATAGAAAATCTGAAAATATGATGACATTGAACTTTCAAAACAATAATTTAATCACTCTTAGACATGTCAAATACATTATGCTTTAATTTTTGAAGTTTCAAATGTTTAAACTTTAAAGTTTTTTTAGGTATTTTAGTGGGAGATGTTATTTTTTGCAGCAGGAGACGGCAAGGTACTCGGGAAACTTCGACAAAAGTCTCCAACCTCCTGGAGGCATCTCCGAGATGCGTCTCAGAGGGGGGGAGACGTGTCTCCCGACAACTATGTTGACTATGCATTTTTATCTTAAAATACAAAGGAAATCTGTTATTTCATTAAGGAAAACTATTATCTCATCAAAGGGGCCATTTTTGCCAGACTATTGGATCTCTTTAAGGATTGCAGTACCAATATGTGTATGTATGTATGTATCAAAACCTAAATTTGATGGTTGTATGACTATATTTAGGCATTTTTACTATAAAATACAGTCAAAATTTTAGGAAAAATTTATCACATAAAGGGGAGATTTTGGATAAACCATATATATAAATGGTCGTTGGATCTCTTTAAGGATTGCAATACCCAATATGTGTATGTCTGTATGTATCAAAACCTAAATTTGATGGTTGTGTGATTGTATTTTGGCATTTTTACTATAAAATACAGTCAAAATTTTAGGAAAACTTTATCACATAAAGTGTAGATTTTGGACAAACCATATATATATATATGGTTGTTGGATCTCTTTAAGGATTGCAATACCCAATATATGTATGCATGTATGTATCAAAAATCTAAATTTGATGGTTGTATGACTATATTTTGGCATTTTTACTATAAAATACAATCAAAACTTTAGGAAAACTTTATCACATAAGGGGAGATTGGACAAACCATCTCTCTCTCTCTCTCTCTCTATATATATATATATATATAAGATATGCCTCAGTATTTGAGGTCAACTTCAAGTGAATAACTATCATAAAAAATTGCTCGACAGGCATTGTCAATTGTCAAATTTACACCTTATATATATATGCCTTAGTGTTTGAGGTCAACTTCAAGTGAATAGCTATCATTGATAGGCATTATCGATTGTCAAATTTACGCCTTATATATATACAAGTATATATAACCTTTATATATATATAACTTTATCACATAAAGGGGAGATTGGACAAACCACACACACACACACACACACACACACACACACATATATATATATATATATGCCTTAGTATTTGATGTCAACTTCAAGTGAATAACTGTCATAAAAAATTGCTCGACAGGTATTGTCGATTGTCAAATTTACACCTTTTATATATATATATAAAAGATATGCCTTAGTGTTTGAGGTCAACTTCAAGTGAATAACTGTCACAAAAAATTGCTTGACAGGCATTGTCGATTATCAAATTTACACCTTATATATATATGTGTGTGTGTGTGTGTATTTGTTCTTCATCAACTTTTCATTTTGCTTCATCAGCCAAGACAAATTGGCGTGCTACTTCCAACTTTTGACGGCTTTACTACTCATCACGTTTTGTTGCTTCTCTATGAACTTCGACAGCATCAAGCAAATGTTTACAGTAGTCAACATGCAACTCTATCTTCTTCTCATCAAAGCCATGTGTATGAGGGCTTTCCATAGTTGATAGTTGGCTGAACACATAGAGTGCATTCATTAATTCTGACACTGCTTGACGAACCTCATTAGCTCTACGTTTTTGCTTTTGAAGTGTTGAAGTTGAAAACTTTTGTATTGCAACACCAACATCAAAGCGTAACATGTAATTTGAGGGCACTAAATGTACTAATCTTAATAATGTTCTTTTACAATCTTGCCACTGTTCTGCTTCATAATGTGTTCAACCTAAATATAATAAAATTTGGGTGTCAGTGCCAAAATAGAATTTCCTCAAACAATTTTGATACATTTTCACTGCAAGTATGAACTGTCCTTGTGCAAAGTAAACATGTGCTAGATTTGCCCACACATCAAGCATCTGAACAAAGATGTTTCTTGCAACAACTTCTTGTACCTGTGTAAAAATTTCCTTTGCAATATCAAATTGATGCCTTTCAGCTAGCACAATGGCTGCCCCATTTGTAGCATAAACATTTCCCAGTCTCTGTGCCAAAACTTTACAGTATAGTTCTCTAGCCTTCTCAAGATGTGTTTCCTTGTTCTTTGGATCCCTCCTCTCATTGCAAAAAGCTTCAAAATAATTCCAATTTCCAAGTGAAATATCAACATAAGAATTCTTCGCATCTGATTCACTTTTGTTAGATTTTAATGATCAGATTTAATGCACAGAAATTTAATTCAAAATCAGACATAATAACACAATAGATACCCTGGGAAAACCCTCCTCTTGAGGGAGAAAAACCCAGCACCAATATATCTCTTATATATTAGTTCTTGAAGAGAACACTAGTACAATTGAGGCCAATGAGAGAGGCCAGAATAAGTATCAACAGATAATAGTATCACAGATTCTATTACATATAATCTGCTATCTCAGAACTGAATACTTCATCAATGATTCGCACTTTACATATGATAAACTCACACTACTTCTTCTAATGGATTTGCACTTGAGATAAGACAATGATAGAACAAAATTGAATGCTGAATGGAAAGAACTCAATGACTATAAATATAAGAGAGGATGAGAGGCGCGTCCTTTCATTAATCTCAAAGTCAGCCTCCAAGAAGAATCGCGTCCAATAAGAAGTAGGTCGGCTTCATAAGAACTCGTGCCTTTTAAAATAAAACGTTCCTCTTCATAATGTTGGCTTTACCATATAAATAGCACCTCTTAAATATTCGTGCCTCTTCAAGAATAAACATCTCTTATAAATTAAATAGCATTAAGCTATTATTTAATTTATTGTAGATAAGGAGATCACTGGAAGAATACTCCTGACACTGAATCATAAACATCAACACTCCCTCTTAGCTAGGGAGGATACTTCCAGCTACACAAGACAAATCACCTCATCATGATGTCTATCACTATGGCTACAACCATAAGTGAACAAGAAGAATATCACCTCATCGTGATATCAAATATCACCTCAACACGATATCAACCATAATGGCTACAACCATACTATGGCGAAAAGAAGAATATCACCTCAGCGTGATATTAGATATCGCCTCAACATGATATCAACAATAATGGCTACAAACATACTATGGTAAGTACAAGTGTTCATCACTTGTGTGATGTTGTCATCTCAACATGACTTTTCACCATGACTCTCTCAGAGGGTGAAACACAAGTACAACATATGTCATGGAGTCACACACATGACATCCACCATGACTCAACTTAGAGGGTGGAAACAAGGGCTTTCACCTCAAATTCCTTCGTCTCAAAGGAAAAATGCATTAACAAGGGCTTGCACCTCAAATTCCTCCGTCTCAAAGGAAAATGCATTAACAAGGGATTTCACCTCGAACTTCTCTCAAAGAAGAACTCATTATCAAGGATCACTGATACTGATTATCATAATGAATGATAGTAGGCTCCATTGATTGTCCAAACAATCCTGCAAGGAGCTTACGAAGCCACACTGCTTCTCGAGCTGCCACACAAGCTGTAATAAACTCGGCCCCTGCTGTACTCAGTGCCACTGAAGACTGCTTCTTGCTACACCAGGAAGTCATTGTAGACCTCAACTGAAATAGCATCCAGAGGTGCACTTTCAATCAGCAACATGACCATCTTCTATAGGTTCAGTAGGCTCCCTCTGAATCTTTAAGTACTTGGCCTTGCAACACTACAACCTTCACTTCTTCTTAGTGAGTCACAAAACTCGCTCTTGATCCCTGCTTTAGAGCTTGAAAAGATGACTTCTAGAAGTGAACTCCCTCTGGCCACTAACTCAATCCCATGGCCGCTTGATCATTTCTTTGGTCAGCATGACTTCCTCACAAGATGCCTCAAACTTTTCATTACTAAGCAGTCTCTCATCACCTTCTTGCTCCTAGAACAATGAACTGCAAGCATTTAGAGAAAGATTACTTATAGTTTGTAACTATCCAAAGAAATATCAAGGGTAGAATCATACAAAGTTTACTATCTCAGGTTATACATTTATGAACAATATTGAAACATGAATAAGTAAATCAAATAAATATATCAAAGAGATGAAGGAATAAAGAACTTATCTTTAAATGATTTTTGATATAATTCTTCCCTCCAACTTTTACTCCTCTCAACAAAAGACAATTTGAACAACTGCAAATTCCTTGAATGTGTTATGCAATTAGCAAGTAGAACCAACTCTCTTCAAGAGTCAAAGCTCTAATCACAATTCATGCATTAGAGAATGATATCGATGTGATCAACCTATCACAACGAAAATGCAATTCTCTTTTCCATCTCAATGGCACACTTAGAGATCTACATAATTAGCATGAAACAATAATTTCAAAGGATCTTTATGCTAGATAATACAATTTAAGATAAACCACTATCTCTCTTTAATTACAAGATCCAAATAAAAGATATAACTTAACAAACAAAGAATACTTATCTCTTTAAATATTCTAAAGGATGCAAGATGTGCTGCTCTTGAGCACAGATTAGCACACCACCTTCACAGCTTGAACACAGGCCCATGACTTAGAATAGAAATTCCCTATAATCCTTCTAAGGAGAAAACTTATGCATATCCACAAATGAAGCATGTTGATTAGGCCTGGTTGGGCAATCCTTTGCATAGTGACCAAACTCGTCACAGTGAAAGCATTGGACTTTGGAGAGGTCCCACTTCTTCTTGAATGTAGGAGCACCATTTGACCCCTTATCTATATTCCTCTTAAAATATCTTTTCTTTCCTCCCTTTCCTTCCTTCTTCGAGGATTGAGCATAAAGAACATGAATGTCTTCATTTCTAGAGCTTCGACCAATACCTCTCGCAGCCAACCTAGACTCCTCTTGAATGCAATCCGCCGTCAAATGATCAAACTTGGGAAGTTTCGATCTCGCGCTAATTCCTTGAATGAAAGACTCCCAAGATGAGGGAAGACCATTGAGGGCAAGCATGGTCAAATCCTTGTCATCAACAATATGACCAATGGTAGAGAGCTGATCTCTCAATTCGAAAATCTTCATGAAGTAGGTGATGACAAATTCTCCTTCTGCCATCTTAACATGATGGAGTTGTTGCTTCAATGCAAGAGCTCGACTTGTGTTGTTGATTTCATACATCTCTTCCAAAGACTTGAACATCTCCCTTGTAGTCTTCATCTTAGAGATGATAGGGATGATGTGGTCTTTAACGGAGTCAACTAGTAACTTCTTTGCTTTGATTTCTTTCTTCCTCCTTTGCAGCTTCTCTTCTTCCTCTTCAGGTTCGGGAACCTTGGTCTTCGCAAATTCAACCAAATCATTCTCCTCCAATGTAAGTATGATTTGGAATCTCCATGAGGTGTAGTTTGAAGCTCCATCGAGTCTATCCTCAATCTTCAATCCGTTCACCATCTTGAATGATGTATAGATAGGCAAGAACCTTTCAAAAAAAAAAATAGAGTAATGTTGTGAAAGCACGAATCTAATCACAATCAACTTCACACCCGCTCTGATACCATGTTAGATTTTAATGATCAAATTTAATGCACAAAAATTTAATTCAAAATCAGACACAATAACACAACAGATACCCTGGGAAAACCTTCCTCTTGAGGGAGAAAAACCCAGCACCAATATATCTCTTATATATTAGTTCTTGAAGAGAACACTAGTACAATTGAGGCCAATGAGAGAGGCCAGAATAAGTATCAACAGATAATAGTATCACAGATTCTATTACATATAATCTGCTATCTCAGAACTGAATACTCCATCAATGATTCACACTTTACATATGATAAACTCACACTACTTCTAATGGATTCGCACTTGAGATAAGACAATGATAGAACAAAATTGAATGCTGAATGGAAAGAACTCAATGACTATAAATACAAGAGAGGATGAGAGGCGCGTCCTTTCATTAATCTCAAAGTCGGCCTCCAAGAAGAATCGCATCCAATAAGAAGTAGGTTGGCTTCATAAGAACTCGTGCCTTTTAAAATAAAACGTGCCTCTTCATAATGTCGGCTTTACCATATAAATAGCACCTCTTAAATATTCGTGATTCTTCAAGAATAAACATCTCTTATAAATTAAATAGCATTAAGCTATTATTTAATTTATTGCAGATAAGGAGATCATTGGAAGAATACTCCTGACGCTGAATCATAAACATCAACAACTTTGTGCAGCTTTAATTCTTTCTTTTTCTTTAAGCCAATCATCTATTTTCAGTTCCATGTTGCCAAGCATACATAAAGCATTTGATGAGTTTTTATCCACCTTAAGTGCATCCCCAATCAATTCTAGGCTTAGTTGGATCTCATTCCCAGCTTGAGCCATGGCTGCAAGATGTAGATATGCATCCACATAATCAGGAAACTTGAACAACATTAGCCTATATAAAAGATTTGCTTTTTCAATATCATGTAGATGTTCAAGCAACCTAGCAAGATTAAATAGTGTTGTTACTTTATCTCATTGTAACTCAAGTGAAACACCACCTTCTTCTAGTCGATGCAAGAATTCCATATCCTTAAAGCGCATAGAAAAAATTACAGAATTGGCACAGGGGCTTTTATTTATGAATTCAACCCAAATGCCATTTCCTAATGCCTGCATAAAAGTTTGTTGAGCCAAATTTAGTTCATCACACTCAAAATGAAGAACCCCAATGTTGTTTAACAATTCAATGGGTACTTCTTCTCTACTCTTCTTTAGAAGAGACTTTGTTGTCTTAAGAGAATCTAAGGCTACACTAGGGTTTGTTGATATTAATAACTCACCCATCTTGATAAATGCATGGGCATCACATGGATCTATGTGAGTTGCCTTTCTTAAAATTTCCAAAGCCTTCTCTGCCTACCCTTGCTGAGCATACATATGGCCTACAACTTTTAAGCTCTCACAGTTCTTAGGGTGGACCTCTAGAACCTTTTCAAAATTTGAGAGAGAACTCTTAAGATCTCCCAGCTTTAATTGAACATTTCCCAGCCCAAAGTATGGCAACACAAAATCCTGTGGCCTCTATCTTTCCTTGACTGATGCCATGTAGTAGTGGCCAACAGTGTCATAATCACCTTTGCTATGATAAGTGTTACTTGATTTTTTAAGGAAAATTATAACAAAAAATAAAAGGAAAATATTTTCTGCAAAAGAAAGTCAAAGATAAAGGAAGAAAGTCAAATTCAAAGGAAGTGAAAGTCAAAGTCAAAGGGACTCAAGATAAGGAGTGCAAGATATCTTATCCACAAAGGATAAGGATGACAACTCAGAGGATAAGATTGACAACTCACAAAGGATAAAGGAAAATCTTATCTACAAAGGATAGGATTAACAACTGACAAAGGATAAAGGAAAATCTTATCTACAAAGGATAAGGATGACAACGCATAGGGAAAATATCTAAAGTCAACATGACTTTTTGATTTTAGGCTCTCAAAATCTATAAATAAAAGGCCTATGTTTGTTGCAAAACATTGGAAAAGTTTATTGTGACAAAGTGACATTCAGTCCTTTTGATATTTTCAATCATAATTAGGTCTCTACTTCTGTAATCTTCTTCATTGATTGCATCTTCAACCTTATTTCACTCTAAAATAATGGTTGATCGTATGCTTGTGATGTAATATTTTGCTATTTTTCTAGAAAACAGTCATCCAGCCTTCACTGATTCAAAGATTAGCATTTTGCCTCTATTTGTTTCAATTTTCTTTGTGTATGAAAGAAAAGCAGGTATTATTGTGAGTCCTATGACTCCTTGATTGTTGTTCTAACTTTACCTCTAAATTATTGTTTCAAATTACAGTGTGAAGCTTTAGATTGAGATTCATAGGTTGTGTTGCTAAAATGAAGTAGAAATCTACTATATTTGGTGTATCACCTCCATTTTCTGTTTTAGTTTTAGATTATCAAATCTTTCTCCTCTCTTTTCCCAACAAGGTTCTTTAGCTAGAGTTAGTTTTTTAGGTGATTTAGCAAGGGGAATCTGCCCTATAATCGGAGGTTGACCTCGAGTTTCATGAGTCCCACAACTCGAGGGGTCATCCCATGTTTCACAGGATAGCTGGATTTAAGATTCAACAGGGTGCATATTCCAGGTGATAACAATAACATCATGCAAGATTATAATATGAATGAGATTTCATGAGAGGGTGGTCAGTTGAAACAAGAGCTATCTCAGTCAACCGTTCCACAAGAAAATGCTACCCTATGAAGAAAAAATGGTTTGCTAAATGATTAAATGCCATTGCACAATACAAATATAATTCAAAGGCTCTACGCATCTTTTCCATCTAACCTTAACCTTATACATACATATATATACACAGAGTATAGGTATAATTCAAAGGCTCTACGCATCTTTCCATATAACCTTATATATATACATACATACATATATATATATATATATATATAAAGGTTATATAAAGGTTATATATATAGATAACCTTCATATATATAAAGGTTATATAATATATATATAGGTTACATATATGGTTATATATATAATTATATAATCCCACTCTCCCTCTCTCCCTCTCATGTCTTTATCTCTCTCTCTCCCTATATATATATATAACCTTTATATATACATATATATATATATATATAACGATTATATAATACATACATAGGTTATATATATAATCCCACTCTCCCTCTCCCTCTCCCTCTCCCTCTCTCATTTCTTTCTCTCTCCCTCTCTCTCTCCCTCTCCCTCCCCCTCCCTCTCTCTCCTCATGTCTTTCTCCCCCCTCCCTCTCTCTCTCCCACTCTCACTCAGGTCTTTATCTCTCCCCTCTCCTCCCTCTCTCCTCTCCCCTCCTGTCTCTCCCCCTCTCTCCCACGCTCCCTCTCTCCCTCTTGGATCTCTCTCTCTCCCCTCTCTCTCCCTCTCTCTCCCACTCTCCCTCCCCCCCACTCTCTCTCTCAAGTATTTCTCTCTCCCTCTCTCTCTCAGGTCTCTCTCTCTCTCTCTTGTCATCGTCAGCACCATTGTTTTTTCTTTTGTTACCAGCACTGGATGCCATACCAAAGCCCTGATTACGCCTTTGCTCAAAATCCTTCTCCAATTTGTCAAAGATTTGTTACACAAACCTTGCAGTGGCCTTTGCAGAGACAACAACATAAACACTCTAGCCTATGCATCACTGGATTTCTTTCTGAAACTCGTTGTTGGATGAACAATTGCCATAGGCATTACCCCTGAAAGGCCTTCACAATCCACTTCTCATTTTATCATACTAAGCCTTTTTAGTTTCATCAGAAAGAACTGTCCAAGCTTTTATAACTAGCTTAAATGCTTGCTCAACTCCTACACCATAGTTCTTATCAGGGTGCAACAACAAAGCCAATTTACTATACTATTTCCTGATTACAAAGACTTGGGCATGAGCATCCACATCCAATTTACCTTGTAATAATCAACCGATCCCTTGGGTTTTTGGCTAGGAGCAGTAGCTAGGTGGACATTCAAAACTGCTATGAATCGAGTGAGGCCTTCAAGAAGAGGATATATATTTTGAGCTTTCAATTTCATCTTCTTGGCACCTTCCAAATCCTGGTCTTCAATTTTTTTCTCTGCAATTTCCTTGGCCTTTCTAGCCTCATCTTGACAACAGTCCATTAGCAATGCCTATATAACTATTCTTCACTTCCAAGGCTGACGGAAGTTTTGAGTGAGGCCTTCAAGAAGAGGATATATATTATGAGCTTTCAATGTCATCTTCCTGGCACCTTCCAAATCCTGGTCTTCAAATTTTTTCTCTGCAATTTCTTTGGCCTTTCTAGCCTCATCTTGACAACAATCCATTAGCAATGTCTGTATAACTATTCTTCGCTTCCAAGGCTGACAAAAGGTTATATATGTATATATATAAGGTTATATAAGGTTACATATAAGGATATATATATATATATATATATATATATATATATATATAGACATGTGTATAAGGTTATATATATATATATTATATATAGACATGTGTATATATACACACACACATCTAGAAAACCCAATTAAACATTCTTGACTGTGTCCAAAATGAAGGAGTCAGTTGAGCCATGATTGGTCACTGTAGAGAGTGTTGATAATGAAGGCATGATAGAGGTGGAAAATTGGCAGGCGCAATTTGTGAGGGGGGCTCTTGGAGTTAGCAGTTACCAGCTACCAATGTGCATTGATTATGGAATTTAATATTTGATGTTGGAATGTGTGATTTCCTTAGTTGAAATCTTATTTTTGAACTCTATTTTAGAGTGTTTTCATGGAGTAGTGCGGTCCCATGGGTGGGCTTCAGGATCTGTTTTCATGGAGCAGGGGGTCCCATGAAGCATATATATATATATAGTTTGTATAAGATACACCTTAGTATTTGAGGGAAACTTCAAGTGAATAATTGTCATAAAAAATTGCTCGACAGGCATTGTTAACTGTCAAATTTAAACCCCATATATATATATATATACCTTATTATTTGAGGGCAACTTCAAGTGAATAACTGTCATAAAAAATTTCTCGGCAAGCATTGTTGACTGTGAAATTTAAACCTTATATATATATATGTGTGTGTGTGTGTGTGTGTGACACACACACATCTATATCTACCAAGACAAAAAAAACAAATTAAACATCCTTGATTGTGTCCAAAATGGAAGAATCATTTGAGGCATGATTGGTCACTGCAGAGAGTGTTAATAATGAAGGCATAATAGAGGTGGAAAATTGGCGGGCGCCATTTGTGAGGGGGACTCTTGGAATCAGCAGTTGTCAGCTCCCAATGTGCATTAATTATGGAATTTAATATTTGATGTTGGAATGTGTGTTTTCCTTAGTTGAAATCTTATTTTTGAACTGTATTTTAGAGTGTGGTCCCATGGGTGGGCTTGAGGATCTATTTTCATGGAGCAGTGTGGTGGGCTTCAAGATCTGTTTTCATGGAGCAGGAGGTCCCATGAAGCAAAAAAAAAAAAATGAGAGAATTTTTATTTATTTATTAATTTTTATCAATGCACTGCAGTTCATTCCTTAAATGTAGGAGTGGGCTTCAAGATCTGTTTTCATGGAGCAGGAGGTCCCATGAAGCAAAAAAAAAAAAATGAGAGAATTTTTATTTATTTATTAATTTTTATCAATGCACTGCAGTTCATTCCTTAAATTTAGGAGCTTAAACTTTTATGGTCATGAGACCATCAGCTTTAAAATACTCCTAAAAAATCTCAACAGCATCCACTGAAATTTTTTAGGAAGCCCCCCTCCATGAGACCATAACCTAAAAATTCATTAAAGCTTTAATTTTCTGATGGGATTTTGTGTTGTGATCTAGCTAGAAACCTAACACACTAGTTTTATATGAAAACTTAATGTTTATGCTTAAAACTTAAAAAAAAAAATTATGCTATAAGGCATCATGTCATGATCCTAACATACAAAATCATGTCATTTTCCATTTCTCCATAAAAAAATTGTATGTTTAGGTTATGGTAAAGGGACCCAAAACAGTTGCTAACATTTCAACCTTGCCATTTTTAGTCCCAATGAACTACCAGCTACAGTCCCTTTCTCACCATTTGTCATGACCATAGCCATTAATAACATATGGGGCTGGGATTTTCAAATATGTGTTGATTTCATTACCATCATTTGTTTTAATTGGAGAATTCAAAACCAAGTTTCTGTGAACCCCAAAAGACCAATTGTAGAGTAGTGAAATCCAAATACGAGTTGCAGATGAACATTATTCTTCTTAGTAGGTTTCTCTACTGTATCAAAATGTGTATTATCAGGTCATTTTATTGAAACTATGATGAAGCATAATTTAATTATGTTTTAAGAAATTAATTGCGCTATTACATTCTTCTTATCTCGTGTAGGGGAAAGAGTGATATGATGCACATTACCATCCATTTTCCCATACCATTTTATGTTTTAAGTTTACAGTAAAACATTTTCATTTAGTACTACAAAGGTAAGGGTTTAACCATATAGCTTCCATGAAATAGTTTTAGAGATTTCCTCAACAGCTCTCATGGGACCCTCCTGGTTTTGAAAATTTATTCTGGATGCTCTTGAAGATAAAACCAATTAAGCCTAAACAACCCATCAAGTTAATCAATTTCTTGGAAAATTGTAGATGTCCAAAGGTCTCATTTTATTTTCACATCATAATACTTGCAAGTTTCATTTGTGTTTGATTTGCGTTTGATTAGTATTGCCTTTGGAAAGTATACTATTGTAACCAGGTTTTCTAATTAGTTATCATTGTCTTGCCTGTGAAAAAATCACATGTCAGTAGTTTTTAACCCCAAATGCAAATATTTATGTTTTGTAATTTTCAGATGCAAATTTTGTAACTGAATATAGTTTTAGAATGAATTATCATTAATCTGATTGGTTGTAAACTTTCACCTCTTATTATAGCCTTCATGCCAATCAAAAATTATTAAAGAATCAATAAATAATAAAACGTGTCATCATTACCTATGTATTCATTGCTGAATAAAGACTTCTTAATTTTTTTTAAATGTCCAATCAGAAAAAAAATAAAAATAACCTAACGAATTTGCCAAGTTATTTTGCACATACCAGATATTCCCTGATAATCAACCATTTATTGAATATTCTAGTTCGACTTCATAAAGGTAGTACGTTTTCTTTCAATTAAAAATCTTCTTTGAGTTCAATGAATTTTCCTGCAGATGTACGGCTATAACAATACCTTTGTTCATCTTTGTGGCACATCAATTATCGAATCTTATTGTTTTAAGAGATACATTGAATATTTTCACGGTATACTCAGAAATGACCACATTTGGCCTTCCTTGCAGCACTGTAGATGCCATGCCTACTGTCATAATTGATCAGGTAAAACCTTATAAGCTTTCCTTGTTTCAAAAAATTATTGTCAAATCTTTTACTGTCTCATTTAAGTCATTTTAATTTTTATAAGTTGATCAAGATTGACTCCAAACAACACAGTTAATCCCAATAAATCACCACAGAATTCTTTCCGCTATCAAGTAATGTTTTGTAAGCCCTCCCTGGCTTACAGCTTTTATCAATCTTAATAGCTATGTCTTATAAGGCTACTTTGGTTTATAGTCTTATTTGTTTTTTTAAACCACACCCTTTCTTGCAGCTTTAATCTGAGTATTATAATCATTCTCTGTATTACTATATTGATCTATAACTCTTGTCTGACTTGCAATTTTTATCTCATACTGCCATATGTGACATTTCTACCTTCTCTGTGGCTTGGAGTATTCTCCAATTGCTGACATGACATGTAAGCTATAGCTTCCTGTCCACCTTTTTTATGTCATTTGGGTTTGTGATAGAACCAAAACTTGTTTACAGTAACGATGTTTTGAGAACTTGCTGAGTTAGTATGTGTTTGTCACTAGTATCTTATAAGATTTACTTGTCACAGTTATTGACATGACATTTAAGCCATATTTGGGGGAAATTTAAGAAGAAATAGATTCCATGTGTGAAAGAGTTAAGAAAATAACAGATGAAAGACATCTTTCTTGACATCCTTTGATAAAAGAAAAGATACATGGAAGATGGAACAAACTTGAAAAACCCCTTCATTGTGTTGCCTATGCCTAAAATCATAAATGGTATGATATACATGACCAATAAGAGGGCTCCATATGAGGATAGAGAGGTAATGCAGGGATTTTGGGCTGCAACAAAAAAGATTTATAGCCGAGATGAGAGTGCTTCAATTATGAGGACTCAAAGGAACAAGTTTTCATGTGGGCATGGTGATTTTTCATCCGTGGAAGCTTCATATGATATGCATGCAAAGAAAGACCCTATAGAGTGGTGGTGGAACCATGGAGGTGAAACCCCTGAATTCCAATCATTTGCAATAAGATTGCTCTCACAAATACCTAGCTCTTCATCTTGTGAGAGGAATTGTGGTACTTAAGATTTTATTCATTCACTAAAGAGGAACTGATTAGGGTCAAAGAAAGCAGAGAACTTAGTGTACATTCATAGCTCACTTCGCCTTCTCTCTCATGTAGCACATAGGTATAAGAAGGGTCGTTCGGCAAAATGGGACCAAATTTCAACTGATGAAGAAGTTGCAACCTTGGTGGATGAAATGGTTGAGGCAGATGGCCTCAATGATTTACCCCCAGTTCTACTACCAACAGAGGAACCTGGGCTTGAGAGTGATTAGTATTTAGAGAGAATCATAGCTGAGAACCTAGAAATGAAGTGTAGACAAATAGATTTCTGATTTCTGATGTTTGTTTTTTGTATGCATATCAGCCTATCAGACTATCCATATTTCTGAATTTCAATATATAATATCAAATATGTAAGCATGAACTCTTTGACATTTGTGTATTTTAAAATTTAAAGTTAATGTTAAAGTTTACCAATACTCTTGTTTTGAAAGTTCGATATCATGATAATTTCAGTTTTAATGTTAATAATTTAATAAATTATTAACTTATATTAAAAAAATAGTGTCTCCAAGTATTTTGTCTACTATTTTTCAAAATAATTGTACTGGTACCAGTAATAATCTCCAGTACTAGTATTGGTATTGGTCTCCTGGCAACTATGCTTAAAAAATAACACAAGAAACGTAAAGTGGATGGCATTGTATCCTATACTGTTCTTCCTTCCTTATTCCACTAGAAGAATAACACAAGGTACTAAATTAACTTTTTTGTTATAAATTATACTCTGCTTCTTTATAGTTTCAATAAAATGTCTTGACAATACACACTAAGATATTATAGAGACACCTATCGAGAAGAGTGGCACCCATTTGAAATTCATATTTGGCTTTTGATTGTCTACAACTTGTGAAGTTGGGCTCGGAATCTTCTACAACTTGTTTTTGCATTTTCAAATTAAAACAAATGACATCAATAAAAATGACACATATTTGAAAAGGATAGAAAAATGTGGTTCCCATCACCATAGCTAGTGGTTCATCTATGACAAAAAATGGCAAGCGCCAAAATGTGGAGGTTGATGGATGTCATGGGTCCCATCACCATAGTTGTGGGTCATCATGGCATTGTCCAAAAATAATACTAAAATTGGTTAGCATTTTACTCACCCGTCAGCTGAATATCATTTGTTTACTCCTCCCTGTGGACTCCACGCTTTAATTTTCAATAGAAGAAAGCAAATTCTCAAAACACACTGTTTTGCAACCTACACTTCATTTGTCCAATTTTATTTTAAAACCTTATACAAATGAGAAACCAAAATAAAATTGAAATTGGTTTAGATTGTTACTCACCCGTCATGTTAATATCATTTGTTTACTGTATCCTCCACCTATGACTGCTCCCTATGGACTCCACCTTTTACAATTGAACAAGAGAAAGAAAACCTTGGTCATATAATACAATACGCCAAAAAAATAGCAAGTACTAATAGTCCATCTGTTGACTATAGGCATACGGTACGAAAGGTAGCTCTGTCTTAGCAAGTCCCTCCATATGATGCTATGTACTGTTTTGTATGATGTTATGTATGTTATGATGTCTTAGACATGACATTTTGTAGGGATAATAGCTGCGTCCATTGTATTGTATGTTAAAATCACGATATAATACCTTAGACATAGTTTAGTTCTTTTCTAGCTAGTGAAGGCATGCACCTGCTATTTATGCATGGTTGTGTGGGGCAAAGACTTGGGTGTAGAAAAAGAATGGAAGGTTAATAGTCATTGCCCTTCAAACAAGCAAATTATATGGAAGGCAGTTTGATAAATTCTCAGATAAAACTGGTAGACAACTTATAATACTTCAATCATCAGCGTTTCTAATACAAATATAAACAATCAGACCTGATATATAATGGTAGCTAGAAACAAAGATCTGATAAAAAGGGAAGGGTAAGAGCAACTTCACCAACTTTTACAGCAGAAAGGTTGAGGATTGTGCAACACAGGTTTTGCATGATCTCAGTGGTGGTAGTCGTTGTATATTCGATGACACATCCTTTAAAAAATAAACTCTCTTCAGTTTTTGTGAAATCCAATGTTATAAGTACAAGTGTGTACACAATAAAAGCATTGATTCTATTTAAGTGAAAGCTATCTAGTGGTGGAGAAGAACCCATTGAGGTGTCAAGTAAGGTTGTTCTAAAGTGTAGAAGAGAATGAAAAAGCAAAAAGATTTAATGAAAAAATCAACAGCAGACATTATGGCCACGGAGCAAGAAGAAAACAACTTTTCTACCCACAAGTCTGCACACAAAATTAATAATGGTATTCAAATTTTTTCATTTCATTTATTTTCACATTTCACTAAGTTTCCTTGCCTTTTATAGATAGTTACATGAGTAACTAGCTATTATCATAGCTATGGTTTATATTTTGTGTTTTATAGAGATAAAATTTCCAAGTTTTTTTTTTGTTGTTGTGATGGTTTTCAGATTCATATGATGTAATGTACCATTTTGTATGATGTTGTGTATGTTATGATGTCTTAGACATGCCATTTTTTAGGGAGAATAGCTGTTCCATTGTATTGTATGTTAAAATCATGACATGATACCTTAGACATGCAATTACGTATGGTGAATAGTCACTGCTCATATATACAGATATACATACAATGTATATATAAATAGGTCAACCAAAAATGTTCCCTTCATGAGATAACAATTTTCCTTTGTATTTTAAGACAGAAATGCATAAATACGGCCATACAACCATCAAATTTATCCACATATCTGGCCCCCTTGTTTGGCGGAGAAGATCCCAGGGCTTCAACAACAACAGGGGCACCACTCTAGTTATTTTTTGGAGACATAGGATGACTTTCATCACTATAATGAAGTTTATGCATTTTGATTAGGAACATAAATGGTAATTTAAATTTTGAGTCGTTTGCTCGTCTAATAAAAAAAAAACATATTCCTTCATTACAATGCATAAAAAGAATTAACACATCTTGAAAAAATGCAGGCAAAGTTCATCAAATTTTGAAAAATTGCTAGTGTTTTGGATGCAATCATGGAAATGACGACTTTTAAAGTGCCACAATTGAACGCGGTTGTAGAATAAAATGTATTTTCCTAGAGCTTTGAAGGATTTTAACACGAGTGCATCGAACAGATGCGATGCTATGGCTGCAGGATATATACATTGAGAAGGCATTACAAGCATATAACCAATTGAAATTCACGGGTTTAACCCCTACCAACAATGCCAAAATGGAATCTACAACTATGAATTGGCAAGGGTGCTTTACAAAACTGAGAACAGACAGGGTAGGATGAATTTGTTTAAACGCTAAAAAGCTTCATAGCCTAAGCAAGGACTCAAATATATCCTTACCTTCCACTCAGATGCTTTGTACCGGCCACCTCTCATTGAACTGAAAAACTAAAGCCCCCAAAATTAAGAAAATCAAACACTAGCTGTTGTTTTAAAAGGAAACGAAAATAAGAAGTAAATAATGGGTTTAGGAATTAATACCACGGCTAGCAGCGAAGGCATGAATTTGTGATTAATCCATAGCCGAGTGAAGAGAATGGAGGGTTAATAATAATGTACCATCATGGATAATCCACAACGAAACAAGGAAAATAAAGGAAAAAATTAGTTCAAAATGTGTTTCTCCACTACCTATATACCGACTTTGATAGAGCTACAGAACTCTTCCACTTGAACTTGCCTGGCATGTATAGGACCTCATTTGAGCTTGGGCTGTAGCGCGGAAATGGGTACTAGTTAAAAAGAGAATGAGGTGGCAAATAAAAAGCGAAGGCATGTTGCATTGGGTAATGTGGACACAGAAAAAGGTAGCAGAGTGTCGCCGTCAGTTTGTGAAGACGTTGCCGTATAATACAGATTTAAAAATAGAGACATCGGGAAAGCATACACATTGAATGAAGGAATGGTTTTTAATGACATCCACGAGACCATCAGTCTATGGGACCAAGCACTGAAACTTTAACCATTTTCAAGTTTTTTTCCATGTCAACCCTTCTATTATAGATCTTGATCAGAAAGCTAGCAGTTTTGAGGAGCCTAGTCTCCCTTAAAAAGCTCATTTAGATTATCCACCTTCAAATTGTCTTCATATTGGATACGGATATCATCATAAGCAGTGCAGTCAATCATGAAGTGCCATTTAGTCTCGACAGTCCCTTTGTTGCAAAAAATACAAGTTCTTTGCTCCCAAGCCTCCTTGGGGACAGCCAATCAATGCACTTTTGGAAATGGGGATTGTCATCTCGGAGATGGCGTTTCACAAAATGACGGTGCCACTTTGCAACCTTTTCTAGGCAGCGTCTATTCAACATGTTGCATGCACTGTGTCCATAACACTCTATTTATGGTTTTAAATGCTAATATTTTCCCTAGCAGTGCCACATAAATGATTTGGCTTGACGTGAACTATGATTGGATATGTTTATACCTAGTGACAAACGCAATAACATTTATACTAGGGGCCCAATCATATTGGTTGTATTATTCTTTCTCATATGGAAATAGTCTGCAAAGAAAAATATTTTTTCAAAGTTGGGAGATCTAAAGTTGTATTTAGGAATAAGGTTTAAGTTAAGGATGTTTTAATTTTACATTCTAATAAGGAAGAGAGGAATTCATTTTTTTCACATTTTTTTGGTAAAAAAACACGTTAATGCTTTAAGGAGATTCAATGAGAGGAGGGGTCTCACATTGAATCAATTCAAGATATCCAATTAGAAACTGTTTCACACTTTAGTGAGTTGTTCAAAGCCCCTACTATTTTTTCTATTATTTTGAACTATATTCCTAGACTTAGCTCCCCTCATGGTAACTCATTCCTCGATGACCTTATTTCCAAAGATTGTCTTTATGATGATAAAAAAACCAAAACTCCAAGCCCATGTGGTTTTCCTATTAAGTCCTTTCAAACTTTTGGGGAAATTGTCAAAGTTAGCATTTTGGAGGCTTCTAAGGAATTAGAAAGGATTACAAGTAAGAGATAGGAATTCACATTTTTCTTTTAAAAAAGACACGTTAATGTTTTAAGAAGATTCAAAGAGAGGAGGGGTCTCATATTGAATCAATTCAAGATATTCAATTAGAAATTGTTTCACCCTTTAGTGAGTTGTTCAAAGTTCCTACTATTTTTTCTATTAATCATTTTTTAGCTCCCCTCATGGTAACTCCTTCCTCAATGACCTTTTTTCCAAAGATTATCTTAATAATGATAAAAAAGACTAAAACTCCAAGTCCATATGGTTTTCCTATTAAGTCCTTTCAAGCTTTGGGGGACTAGTCAAAGTTGACATTTTGTAGGCTTATGAGGAATTGTGCACATCAAAACAAATGTTAAAATCCTATAATAACTTGTTTACAACTATATTTCCCAAAAAAGATTGTGTTTTAAATTTCTCTAATGTTTGACTCATAATTCTATGTAGTATTATCTTTAAGGATTTTTTCAAAACTATTGCTAAAAGGTTGAAATATTCCTTCCTTCTATTAGTTCTCCAAAATAAGGACTTTTGTTCAAGGTCGTCAAATCATCAATAGAATTATTTAATGTCTAGAAATCCATTCACTTTATGCATATTAACAAGAAAATTATATGTTTATAAAAAATGATCTTTCAAAAGCTTATGATAGGGTATGCTAGAATTTTTTGGAAAATATCTTACATGCCTTTGGTTTTAACAATAATTGAACTCAATGGGTAATGACATAGTGTACCTCTCCTTATTTTTATATGATTATAAATGGATCTCCTACTTTTTTCACTTTGAAAGAGCTCTACATTAGGGTGATCCTCTCTCTCCAAATCTCTTTCTTATTTTAACAAAAGAAATTGGCAAGTTTTTAAAACACCTTAAGTGTTTTGGTTCTATTTTTAACTTTCACATTATGTAGGGTATGGATCCACTTTTCCATCTTCAATTTGTGAATGGCACTTGTTTGATGGCTAATGTCACTTTTAAGTAATTGTAGTTTCAAAAAATGTACTCCTTTACATTTCACACTATGTTCGGGTCCCTTAATTTAATTGGACTTAATTAAGCCTCAAATTAACCAAATTATGCATTTAAAAGCCTAATTAATCTTGTTATCTGAAAGGAGAACTTGGATTAAACAATCACTAATATTAATTTACACATCTTGGAAAATGTGTGTTCTAGGTTTAGGGCCTCCTTAGACTTAGGGCCCCAATTATAAATATGTTTTTGGCGGCATTTTCATGATTCAAATTCTATTTGGAATTGTCGGCCTTCAATGTTTAATTGTCGAGAAATTAGAAAATTACCTATAAATACAAGGTCTTTTTATCAAATTTAAATCCTAAGAAATCTAGAGAACTTTCATGAGATTTTCACAATAGCTAAGATTATTGTCAAGAGCATTTAAGAGTAGATTTCTCAATTATTTGTTGTACCATTCAAAATCTCAAGCATCATGTCAAAGTTATTTGCATCTATGCATGTTTTTAGAGCTAATATTGTGATGTAGGTTTCAAGCATCAAGATCAACATCCAATCAAGTCATTTCATGCAAGATCAATCCTTGGAGAGATGTGTTAGAATTTAGTCCTCCAAGGATAGTCATTAAAGGGTTTGGTGAGTTGCAACATAGCATTGTCCATTCATCATTCATTCCTTTCATTATTTGTTTCATTTCAAGGTTTAATTACCAAAATGGGGTTTGACCAAAGTAGCCCCTCATTCACCAAAAACAAACAAATTTTCCCTCTCTTTGTGTGTGCAGATTTATAGGTGAAGAAGGATTGAAGATTGATCAAAGTGTAATTTTGCAAAGTTGTCAAAGTTGTCAAGCCACAAAAACTCACTTACAAAATTTATTTTTGACTTTCCAACTATGAGATCTAAAGGAATTGAGACTGCAAACCTAGGAGTAGAGGACTTTCGAAAAAAAAATTGGATCCCTATAGCATGACTCATTCACCCTAGGATGCATTTGTCCTAGGAGGACACTCAACATAAGCTTTTGGTGATAGGTGCATTAAATCCTCCCCTTCTCAAATTTGTCGAAACTTGGTTGTTTTTGTTTTTGTTATGCTTTAAATTGATGATTCAAGTTTCACATTGCATAATTGAATTCATTTAGTATTTTTCATTCATCTCCCAAAAGTGCATTTTAGGAAGATTCACTTCATCTTTGCATAAGGAAAACAACCAAGATCTCTAGTAGGGTTGACTCACCTAAAGGATGAAAGTCAATCCTACCTTTGGGGATCTATTTTTTCTAGTGGAATTAATAGAAAAATAGGGTGCATTCATCTCATTTTGGATCACCCCCGTTTTTCTATGTTTCAAATCTTATATCTCTTAACCCATCTCCCCTCATAAATTTACAATTCACTTATCCTCCAAATACATACACACCTCCACCTTATTCACTTCCATCCCAAAACACAACCAATGATTTCATCCTCAACCAACTCTTGCAAAATGTTTCATCCCTCCAACAACAAATTACCACATTGAACCAAAATCAAAATGGCCAACCTTCACAATATGTCAAAAGAAACCCTTATCCTTGGAGATATTGAGAGCACAAATTGCACAAGGCATAGAGATTCCTAGATTTGAGAAATATGGTGGAAAAGTAGACCCCAGTAACCATGTTTGAGCATACACAACCTTATGTCATGACTTCATTTATGAGGATAAGCTCTTAGCTAAACTTTTTCTTAGATCCTTGAAAGATACTACCTTGGAGTAGTTTTTCTCTTTATCGAATAACTCAATTCGTTCATTCAATGAACTTGTTGATGCCTTTATCAACCATTTCCAAGTGCACATGGCTCCCAAGATGACCTCAGTTGATTTAATGCAGTGTAAAAAAATGGATGATGAAAAGGTCACAGAATCTATTGCTCACTATCAATTGCTTTACTCACAAATCAACATTAAGATTCTTGATGTTGATCTTCAAAGAATGTTCATTGAAAACTTGCAAGACAAAATACAAGAAAATCTTGGGATGATGAAATTTCCATCCTTCACACACTTATGCATGACCTTTATGACTATTAGAATTTAATTAGTCATCATGAAATAAAAACTTCTTCCAACCATCCTGAGAAATTTGAACCCATGCCTAATAGTAATTTTCAACCATTTAAGAAACAAAACAAGGGCTTCTTACAAATAAATACACCTCAAACAAGTCAACATGTTAACTCCCAAGTGACTGTCATAAAAATGATAAATCCATATCCATTTAGGAAAAGGAGTAGACAATTCACACTGTTACCTGATACCCTTCACTCCATCATATTGCAACATATGAGTAAGAACTTAGTTACCTTACCTTTTATTAGAGCCATTGAAACCTCTAAGCCCTTACCACCAAACTTTAACTCATTCCTTTTTCCATTATCACCAACAAAATGGACATGATATAAAACAATGTAAGCGTCTTAAACATCTTGTGCAATACCTCATTGATTCTAATCATCTTCAGATTAGTGGTGTTAATGATCAAGGAAATAAGTCTATTTCCCCACCTAACCAAAATTTTCAAATCTTTACTAATCCCATGCCAAATCATAATATCTCTTTTGTAAAAGCTAGTGATGCCAAGAATGATGTGATGAATGTTGACAAAATCCAAGTTCAAAATAATGGAAATATGAGTAATAATGAAGAAGACTTCCAACATGTGATTGAAGCTTCATTGACATTCAACCTTGTACTTTGTTCCAAACCAAAATGCCTCTTGACATTAAAGTTTCTCACAAAATAAAATAATCAGACGTACATGTGATGGTCCTCTTTACATAGTCGAAAGAATCAATGACAAGCCTACTAATGAGATATTAATTGATGTTGTTCATGTAGAGAATGTGATCACTAAGGAATTCTTATTTGTGCATGAAATTTATCAAGATTCTTATGAACAACTAAAAGCATGGATCAAAACACATAATGGTTTTGTTTTCCCTACAATAGGTTTGATCACTCTTCATTTAAAAGTTGGACCAAAACAATTAGATGTCTCATTCTCCATCATCCCATTGTCAGACCAATTCCATGTGAAGCTTGGTTATCCATGGCTACGCTCCATGGATTTCGTCTCATTGGTAATGCATAAATGCTTAAATTTTCCATTTGGCAGTGATATCTTCACTATGCATGATAGTGGCTTTAATCTCGTGTCTTCCCATGGGAATTTCTCATTGGATTTCTTTTGGACCGAACCTATGGAACCTATTAAGCCTCAAGGGGACTTCTTTTTCAAATCTTATCAAAAATTTAAGGAAAAAAATAGTAGAATTATCCCTTAGCATAATGCCTCAACCCATAATTGAGCCTCCTATCATTGATGAGACAATAATTAAACCGAAAGCCCTTCCAAGTAACCAAGACCAAACCATGACAAATCCTTCACCTATTTGCTATAAAAGACCAAGAGATAACCAAATAAGCCCCATTGTGCCTCCTAAGATCAAACAAGCTTATAAAGGTAAAGAGAAAGTGGTTGAACAACCTTCCATGGTTCCTTCCATTCCTCCCTTGCGGGAAGAAAAGAACCTACAGTTGATAAACCCACTCCTACACAATCACAACTTAAAAATCATAAATGAAGAAACAAAAATGCTAAAGAGCATAAGCATAGATGTCGTGTTATTGCACGTAAGTTAAAAGAAAAAATTAAAAAAATAGAGATCAAAATTTAACTCAAACAAAGTATGATGATTATTCACCTTCGCCACAACAAAAAATACATGAAATATCCATGGACATCATTATTAGGCCTCCATTTGTGATTAACTTGGATGATGATGATGAGATTGCTAAGATCAACAAAGAAGTGAATAATGAGCTAAATTTATTGTTTTTCTCTTCCATGAGCTTAGATGATAACAATTGTGATGATCCTCCTATAAAGAGTGACTCACCATGTGTTGAACCCAGTGATACTCCTAGCACTACACTTGTCATTGTCCCTTTGGCTAGTTATCCACTTTCAGCATATGATGAACAAGATTGGGATGTGGATGACCTACTATAGGTTGAATTGCATGTGCCCTACTAGTCTTTTCTTTACTATCTTTTCATTTTCTTTTTGATTGCATGTGCATAATGTGATCCCTCGTATTATGTTTTGATTAGAAGGGAAAACAGGTTTTGAAGGGACCTGAAACCCTGTACAAAAAGTTACCAAGAGTTGTTAACAAATAATGCAATCAACCACTAGAAACATCCCTACTGATAAAAAATTGAACAACCGGGAGCCAGTCACTAGATAAACAAAGAACAACCCAAGGCTCCCTACTGCAAAACAACCAGAAAAACAAAAAACAACAAAAACAAGGAGGTTAACTAAAACCACCCAAAGAATTTGCCAGCTCCAACTGTTGAGCCTTGTGATTTTTCACCATATCAAGCAACTCCTTTTCTGCTTCAAATTTTCCTTTCCACTCCTCCAAACCTCTAGCAACCAACACCTTTTCCTCATCCCTGGGAGCTTTCTTACCCTTTCCTTTACCCCCAGGCCAGTCTTTCTCCATGAGTTGAGAGAAGAGAACCTGCTCCTCCCTGAGCTGACTTAACTTCTTAAACAAGACCTCAAGGGCCTCAACACTGTTCTTGACTGAAGCATGGCTCACCCACAACAAATTTCTGAGGTCATTATTCAGACCATACACCTTAACCTCAAGGGCTTTTAGCCTGGCCTTGTAATTTTCCTTGAAATCATTTTGAGCATGTTCTAGATCCATGATCCTATCAATTAGAATGTCTAACACGGAGGGACCTGCATCTTTTTGTACTTTAGCCTTGAGCCAACTAATTTGAATATTAATTTTGTTGAGTTCCTATAGGGTCCACTTCGCCAATTTGAAAGTGTTGGTAGCCTCGGCCCTAGCCATATCTAACAACCCAAACATGGAGGTGTCGACCTCATCCAAATACAAAAAATCTTCCGACAGAGGATCAATTTTCAAAGGCGGATTACCTTTAACCTTTCCCTCCACATTCACTTCCCACTCATCGCCCTCTTTCTCCAAGGTATCCTCCTTAACTTCATTCGCCGGGGAATCTTCCACAGCCACAGTCCTAACACTAGGGTTAATATTAGCCTCACCCTCCAAAAAAATCTTGGCTTTCCTTGCTCATTGTTTAGTCTTCAAATTAGCAATTCTCTTGGATAATCTTCTAGGTTTATCAACCCCTACAACATTATTTTGGGCCCCAACCGCCAAAGCCCCATCATCTGCACCTTTATCAACCATCAAATCCTCCATATTAGGAGAAGGCCCATCTGACCCAACCTCTGTGTCATCACTATAAAAAATAGCCACTCCTTAGGGGCCCTCTTCACCTTAGCACTCATCACCTTTCTCTTCTTCAACCTAGAAGCCACACCAACCTCCTCCCCATTCCATTCCTCCTCATCAGAAGAGGAATCTGAGTCTGAGGACCTAGAAAGAGCCATAACCTCAACATTTTTGTCATCAATGGTAGGAGCCAAAGTTAAAGTCTAGATGTGCTCCATGATGAGTAAAATAAGCCCTTCATGCAAAATAGGAGATTTCTTATTCTTGAGGTGAGCATACACCGAGGGCTCAAGAGAGGATAACAGATAAAATGGAAAAGAAATAAACAGGTCGTGCCTAAAGTGATTTAGCAAGGTAAAATGATGACCCAGAAGGGATTGTACCTTCCTTCAAGTGTCACATATCTCATAACAACCTCTGCAACCCTAGCCCAAATTTTCTTCAAAGAGGTTTTGTTGTAGCCCCAATTTTCTAGCCTTACCAACTTATTCCTTTTGTCTCCCTTAAAGGATTGAGACATAGCTTCCTCATTGCTTCTTTTGTCCTTGAAGAATTTTCTACCCACTGTTGGCAGCCTAGTCATAGAGGCGATTAATTCCTCATTCACTTCCACCTCTAGACCCTTTAGCACTAGTTTTTGATTATGCCAAGCAAACACAAAATGTGTTGAAGCATTCGAATCATGGCCATTCAAACACTCCAGGAATGGAGTGAAATTTCCATGCCCAAGACTATTCCACAATCTTTTTCTCTTCCTAATGAAACCACAAGAATCAAGCTCAACCCTATTCCTATCACCACCCATGGGATTCCTCCACGCAGCCACACAAACTTGGCACAAAATCACTAGGAGTAAGCCACAATGCCAATGTCTACCCAAAAATCATGCCTTACAATGAAATCTATAAGACCACGAGATTTGTAAGATATTATACCCCGCCGTCATTTCTTAAAATGTTTCTTGCCTCCTCGGGAATGATAGCCCCCTCTTCCCACTCGTGGAAATCACTTAAGCTGACAACCAAGTTAGCGAAGCAATCAACAAGGGAGTTGCCTTCCCTATACACATGATATATGTGGGCTTCTTCGCAAGTTTGAATCATTATGACTGTGTCCTTAATTAGTTGCTCAACATTCCAACTTGGGGGATGATTACCTTTCAAATAATTAATGATGTTCATTGAATCTCTCTCCACCCAATTTTTTGAATAACCCTTCTCAATTGCATATTTCACACTAATAAACGCAGCTTCCACTTCCGCTCAATGATTTTTTTGATTACCCAAAGCGAGTGCCACTGCGCCAAGAAGTCTGCCAACACAATCTCTCAACACCCCCCCACTACCAGCAGGCCCAAGGTTCCCCTTAGTTGCCCCATCAAAGTTAATTTTGATCCACCCTTCTGGAGGTGGTTGCCATCTGATATTCCTCCTAACAATAGTATTGGCTTTGGGTTTAATGTCAAGCACCGAAGAAATTCTCCAATTGGACATAACCTTCAAGTCATACTCAATAAGACACTAAGCAGGGTCACACTTCTGGACATTAGAATTAATTAAAGTAAAGTTTTCCAAAATAGCCCTGAGAATCTTGATAAAGAGACTGTAAACCTACAGTTTAGATTCTCAAAAGATTCTATTGTTTCTTTATTTCCATAAACCCAAAGCAATATGCAGAGTCATGAGATTCTAGAGAGCCCTCACAACCTAAGAATGGGAAGGGAAATACCACTATTCTTGGAACTTAATAAGGGAATCTAGAAAAATCCAATCCACCTCCCAAAGTCTAAGAAATCTTCTCCTTAAGGAAAAGGAGTAATCACATTCAAGAAGAATATGAAAGGCACTTTCTCCTCTCACCTCACAAAGAACACATTTTTTGGGCAAAGCAAACCCCCTGTTGCAAAGATTATCAATTGTGAGAACTTTTCCTTGCATGAGCAACCAATAAAAAACATTTACCTTAGGAATAAGAGTTTTTTTCCAGATTTTACCCCAAAATGGGATCACCTCAGGAGCTAACATAGAACTTCTAAAAGTAGAGACCACCGAGAAATTGCCACTCGAGCAGGGAGTCCACACCACTCTGTCTTGTCTAGGGGAAGAAGGAATTCGAACACACCCTAGAAAATCCTTAAGAATCTTCAGGGAAGGATCCCAATCAACAAAGTTTATCCAAACCCCATTCCTGATATAATCTGCAACCTTGACACCAAAAAAATGTTTGTAAAGAGGAGCAATATAAGGCACCCATGATAGGGAAATTAACGAATGATCAACACACTAAATGTCCTCCTAGAAGAGGATACAATTTCCATCACCCAAAATCCATTTAACACCTATGGCCACAACATCTCTACATTGCAAAATATTTTTCTAGAACCACAAACCCACAGACACACTATCAAAGGTAAGTAAATCCCAGGGTCTATCTAATCCTGAAAGATATTTATTCCCAACTAATCTAGCTCATTCCGCATCTTTGTTCAACAATCTCTAGATATTCTTAGCCAACAAAGCTTTATTGAAAGAGTTGAGACTTATTATGCCTAGACCACCCCATTTATTAGTCTTGCACACCTGCTCCCAGGAAACCAAGGGAATCCTAGAATTGGACTCCAATCCAGACCAAAGAAATTGCCTCATAATTTGTTCTATCTTACTTTCATACTTGACAGGAACTCTAAATAGATTCATAGCATATAAGGGAATGTTCTGTAGGGTAGCTAAAATGAGTTGAACCTTACCGACTTGATTTAGAAGTGAACCTTTCCATCTAGAAAGCTTCCTGCTAAATCTATCCAATAAACCAAGCCAAAACGAATCCAGATTCTTAGAAACATACAAGGGAAGCCCAAGATAGGAAGAAGGAAAATCACCACAATTGTAAGACAAAATTCTAGCCACCTTAAGTTGCAACCCTTCAGGGGTGTTAAGGAAGAAAATTCTACATTTGGGAAGATTGATCTTCTGACCAGACACCCTTTCATAATCTGCTAACAACTTCTTGACTGCCTTGGCCTCCTTAACAGAAGACTCACCCATCAGCATGGTATCATCAACAAATTGTTGATGAGTGATTGAGGGGCATCTTGAAGAAGGAGAAAGACCCCTAATCAAACCAATTTGAAGAGATTTCAAAATGTTACGACCAAAGGCCTCTGCCATAATGATGAAAAGTAAGGGCGAAATGGGATCACCCTGTCTTAGCCCATGAGAACTCCTCAAGAAAGGAGAAGGAGATCCATTCACCAAAACAAAAAAAGAGGGGGTACAAATTAGTTGCTCAGCCGATTGGATGAACTTTCTATCAAATCCAAATTTACCCAGCACCCTCAACAAAAAATTCCAGCTGACTCTATCATAATCCTTGACAATATCTAGTTCCAGCTGACTCGTATTATGTTGCTTGGCATATCTTTATATGTTTTTTATCCTAATTTAGATGAACCTTGTCACTCTTTTGTTGTGAGGATACAAAGGAATCAAATTTTCCATCACATTCTTCTATTTGTATCTTCATTCTGAACTATCTATCATAACCATTTATCTTTTCTCATGCCTTGTGTTTTCCTTTTGGGGATGATGCAAGGCATATAGACATCTAGGTCTCTTCCATGTTGACCCAAAATATTTTCTTTTTTTTCACTCTCTATGTGTCATTCTTCCTTTTTTCTTGTTGTTCAATGAGTCATTTTGGGAATGATGATGATTTTGAGCTCGATTATAACATTGTAGCAAAGACATATGCTGACCCCAAATGTATGGATCCCTTATGTGTTACCTTAGGATTGCATATGGGGGGAAACCCTCCTTTCCATGATGTAGCTCTACTGAGAAACATATATTTTATATATTTATTTCCAAATAAAGATCTCTTGTATTGGAATTTATTGTGTTCGTTAAAGTAATTTCTCACAACATGGTGTTTAGCAATTTCTTTAAAGTGGGGTCATACACGTCCCCACTCATTGTTCAATTCAAAGTATGGTCTTCTTACAAGTCACGTGATGTGTCTTGTTGGTGGTGACATTGGGTTTGATGCTCCGTCAAGAGCACGACCTTTCTTGGAATATGATATTCCTCTTAGTGGTGATGCTACGACTTGCATTCCCTAAGTTACGAATATTTTATCCTCGAATAGTCCTCTCTTGGAGACATTAAGCACAATGTTCCCTAAGGTGAGACCTTTCATGAACTAAGTAAAACCCCTTTGACTATCCTATCCTAATGCATTTACAAATCTTTTCATGACCACCAAGCATAACACAACTTGCTTGCTAGTAGAGCCTTTTTCATGAGTGCCTAGCATAACACAACTTGCTAGCCTTGTGACCATTTTTGTGGCACCTTATCAAAGTTATTAGAAGGTATAATCTTTGGTATGGTTGATGAATGGGAGCTTGTAGATCTAACATGACTTTCCCATCAACCACCTTTTACGGCTCACCTAGTGGACAATTGATTTCACTAGCCCGTGTGAGTACATTTTGTTTGCATAGTGGACAACAGGTTTCCACTTGTGAATGTTTTTTTGGAAAAACAACTAAGGCTTGATCCATACCAGGTTTCCACTTGTTAAATTTCCAAAAATAAAATGTGTTACTTGGTAAGCTTGTCCACTACCACCAAAATGACATTGTGCTTATTCCTTGACATAGGAAGACCTTGCACAAAGTTCATACTAATGACTTGCCACTTACTCTCAGGAACATCATGAGGATACAAAAGACCTGTTGGGTGATGATGTTCAACTTTCACCCTTTGACACTCTAAGCATCTTGCTACAAATCTAGCAGTGTCTCCTTTCATCCCTTTCCAGAAATATAATGGCTTCACATCAACCAACATCTTAGTCACACTCGGGTGTCTAGAGTATGGTGCTTCATGCACTTATTTCCACACCAAATTTCTTAATTCTTTAGAATCAAGCACATAAAGTCTTCCTTTAAGCCTTAGTAATCCATTAGGTTCAAAATGGAATCCTTCATACCTCATGTCTTGTGTATTATCCAAGAGTGCTTGCTTAATTTTCTCATAATACTTGTCACCCTTGGATTTCTGCAACACTTGTCCCTTAAAGTCAGTTTGAATGGATACCATTGAGGCGATATGCCTTCTATGACTTAGGACATCAACAACTTGATTCTCTTTTCCCTTAATATAATTGATATTGAAGTCATAATTAGATATCAAATCTAACCACCTCTGTTGTCATGCATTTAGATTGGTTGGGTAAACAAATACTTTAGACCACGGTGATCAGTCTTTAGTTCAAATGACTTTCCCAGCAGATAATGTCTCCACATTTGCAATGCATGGACAATTGTTGCTAACTTTAAGTCATGTGATGCATAATTTTGTTCATATGGCTTCAACTTTCTTGATTCATAAGCTATGACCTTCCCTTCTTGCATCAATACCCCACTTATCCCTTCTCTTGAAGCATCTGTGATGACAATGAAGTCACCCTTTGGATCTGGTACCTTCAATATCAAAGTCGTAGTCAAGTTCTCCTTGAGTAGATCAAATGTCATTTGACATTTTTTTGTCCACTTAAACTTCTTCCCTTTCCTTTGCAATGAAGTAATAGGAAAAGCTATCTTGGAAAAGTTTGCAACAAACTTCCGATAGTAGCCAGCCAAACCCATGAAACTTCTAACCTCTGCTACATTCTTAAGGACTGGCCATTCTAGCATTTCTTTTATTTTGGTTGGATCCACTAAAATTCCCTTAGCTAAAATTGCGTGGCCCAGATACTACACCTTCTTTTGAAACAAAGTACACATAGAGAGTTTCCATATAGGTTATGTTCTCTTAACCGTTGGAGAACTATCTCTAAATATTTACAATGCTCCTCTTCATTCTTGGAATAAATTAGGATATCATCCAAGAATACCCAAAAAAACCTATCCAAATAGTCCCTAAATACATTGTTCATCAGGTTCATAAATGTCACCTGGATGCATTAGTAAGTCTAAAAGGTAGGACTGTGGACTCATAATGCTCGTATCTAATTCTAAAGGAAATTTAGAAAATGTCTTCATCCTTGATTCTTAGTTGATGGTAACTTGATTGCAAATCAATTTTTTGAAAACAAATCTACTCCTCACATTTGATCGAAGAGATCATTGATACGTGGCAACAAGTACTTATGCTTTATCATAGCTTTGTTAAGCATCTGATAATCAATACACAAGCATAGTGTACCAACCTTCTTCTTCACAAAGGTCACTAGCACTCCCCAGGGTGAAACACTGGGTCTTATCAATCCCTCATTTAACAACTCCTCCAATTGTGCCTTGAGTTCCATTAATTATGTAGTAGTCATTCTATAGGGCACCTTTGATAGAGGTTTGGATCTTTGTACTATGTCGATGGAGAAATAGAACACCCTCTTTGGAGGTAATCCAGGTAATTCATATAGAAAAACATCAACACATTTCGATATCCATTTCTCTAGATTCCACCATTTCACCTTCTTCAACCTCTTGAGAATATTGTAGTTCACAATCCATGACATTATATTGAGTGATTTCCTTGAATTCTTATATTTTAACTACAAATATTTGGCAACCTTTATTTTTCACCCTAAGCATTTGCATGGTAGAAATCTATCGTAGTTTGATCTCTCTTGGTGTTCCTTGCAACATCACCCAATTACCTAGATCATCTAAGCACTCTACTAATTTGGAATGAAAATCTACTTTGGCTTTATGTTTCCATAGCTAATTCATTCCTAGAATGACATCAGAAGATCCTATGGGTGCTACGTACAAGTTTACTTTAGTTGAGAAACTAGGAAGTTCTACCTTGGCTTCCAACAAGCATTGCTTCACCGTTGCTCTTGTCTGGTTTGCATACTCAACAACCCAAGAATTTTCCATAAATCCAACCTTTCTAGATATTTTATTAGCTACTCTAGATGAAACAATTTTTTTGGTGGCTCTAGTATCAATAAGGACAAAAATAGGTATACTAAACAAAATACTTGGAGTTTCCATTGGTGTGACTTGATATTCTACTTGTCGATTGTCCAAGGCTGCATGGATCTTTTGTTGGAATGAAATTCATTATGGAGGAAGAGAATTTCCATGTGTTTGAGATCCTGAAGGTTTGTTGGGGCATTGAATGACATAATAATCCCCTCCATAAGTAAATCATCCTTTCAATGGTCCTTTCCTTTTCGCAGACTTGTCAAAATTATTGATATTTCCTCCAACATTGTTGTTGTTTCCTCAATGATCTCTTATTGGTTTGTTCCAGTTGTTACGAGATCCCGTATCCCCTTGCCTTTGTGAATATTACACTCCATTAGACTTCTTTGAAGCCTGATTAACTTGAGAACCACCAAACTTCTTTCAATTCTTATTCTCTTGATGGATTGAGATGGCTTTGAGTTTTTTCTCTTGCTTGATTGCCTTTTCATATACTAGATCCATAGTGGTTGGACCATGTACATCCACGTCACCACCTATTGTGCCATTTATTCCCATGATGAACTTTCTAATTTGAAAATTTTCATCCTTTTGGTACATTGGCACGTACTTCAGAAGATATGTGAACTCCTAGTATTCATTCACCGACATATCATCTTATTTCAAATTTTGGAAATAAGTGAGCTTTTGGTCATAAAAGAGTTGGGGTAGTCGTCTTTTCCAGAATATTTCAAAAAACTCATTCCAATTTAACTCTAGGGAACTAAGACCAAGTTCCATCTTTTTGTTCATCCACTAATTAGAGGCTTCTCCAGCTAACTAGAAGGCACACCAATCAGCTTTGGTGATCTCAAAATAGTTTCTAATTTCAAAATATTTTTCCATTTGAATTAACCAAGCCTCAACTTCTTCTCTGATGGTGCTTCTCTCAAATTTTGGCAAGGTAACTTTTCTCATATCTTTGACATCAGTTGCCACACATTTTCTTTTGCTAGTTTCATATTTGGACTAAGATTCTTCTTCCCTATGTTGAAGTAATTGATTATGGTCATGAGAATTATCTCCTTCATCCTCATTATGCCTTCTTCCACATTGTTAATTGGAACTTCCTACTCTTCTTTTTTCTTTTCCTTTCACTTCTTGTTCAAGGTTTTCTATCCTTTCCCTAGTTTCATCCATGATGGCCAAAATCCAGTCCAACTTAGTTTCAATATTATCTGGACTTTGTCCAACTTCTTGACTTTCTCCAAGATTAGTCCTTGTTCTCATCATCCTTTCAAGAAAATGTTATACCTAAAGGTTCATCTATATTATATCCTATCATGGTTTACTTAACAAATTGAAAACTTTTCAAAAGAGAAAACATTCACATACAAGAAATTCTATTTTGCTCACAAGTTTTTCATATATAAAATAACTTTTCATTTATTTAAAAGGATTTCAATATCCTTTCATTTACATTGAATGACTATTTAGGTAGTCAAGAGGAGAGTATCCATCATAATTACTCTCAGATACATAGCTCAATGGGGTATACCCCTCAGATCTTTGTTCATCTCTTATTTGCTCATCTCTATCCCAAAAAGGATAGTATCCCTCATATTTATCTTTTGATACATAATTTTGAGGTAAATAACCTTTTGACTGACCACTTGAGGCTATTACAATTATTTTATCCATGGATAAAACATGAGGGTCTCTAAACAACATTGTTGGACTAACACTACATTCTAAGGGCCTATCCCTAGAAAGTGATAATGAGTCTTATTTTGTCAGAGAGACAAAAGGTAAATAGTTGAAGTTGTCTTCATTTCTCATCCTTCTCTTTTACTGGCTAATTCCTGATAGAGCTTGACTGATTGTCTTGGTATCACTCAGCCATATGACATTGTCATAGTTAGTTCACTCTATGGTATGAACAAGGGCTTCCTTTTTCTTCTTGGCCCTCAGGTAGTGCTCATTCCCGATTACTGACTTTCTTGCAGTTAACCTAAGCCACACCATCCTAACACAAGAATTTAAAAAATTAGAATCATATAATGATGGAAGGGAAAACATAGAAAGCACATAGGTTCTAGATTTGAACTTTGTTGCTTTGATACCACCTGTAACATGCCCATTGCTCAACTCAATAATTTCTCCTATGTTTTACCATAAGTGAATTTAAAATAAATTACCAAACACATAGTGATAAAAATTTTCTTTTCAAAGTAAGATAGCATGCACATTTGATAGCAATAATTCATCTTTCTCAAATTTTTCAATGAAATGTACAATATTTCCAAGAAAATGATTTCATAAACAAGATACAAAATACATTTTTCATCTTTCAAAGAAATAGATACAAGATACATACTTAATGACACTAGAAATCCAAATGATCTAAGAAATCCCCCTTCAAATCTTGGCTCACTGATTGAGAGGAGAAGCATCACTCAAGTGCTTTTCCACTATCCATGGACTTACTGCAGTCCCCTGCACATCTACCACATATGGTAAGATGGTCATACCCTTCGATGAAGATCTTTGGTCTAAAAACCTCAAAATACTAGCCAATCTTGAGCTTGGTGTTCTGTCCTACATAACTAGAACTTTACCATATAATGTCTATATTCTACATGTATGACAATCCCAGACTAACATGCTAAAAGGTAACACAATGAACTAATAGTGTAACCAATGGAAAATTACACCACTTTGGCCAAAGTATTCATCACCCCTAATTCAGAATAGATGTCACACATTCATCCACCATTCTAGCTCGATTTGTTATGACCACTCATATTCTATGAATAGGCTATCACATTCATTGGATTCAACCTAATCCTAAGAATAACCTATATACTCTTAAGTTCACTATGACTCATCTAATAGGTTTAACAAGTGTTTCCATGGTCTATCTTCTCAAATTTAGCTTTAGCTATATAGACTTCACTATATTGTATTATTTAATACTAATACATATAATCACTCCTTAATATGGAGTACGTACAAACACTCACTGAATAGAGATTCCAAAAATAGAAGCAACCACTAGTAGAATTTGGAAAATAAATGACTACATGACTAAAACTTTTAGTCACAATAATTAAAAATGATTAAATTCTAGTCAGTTTTTGCAACACAACTATAAATGACTAAATAAATGACTAATTTGATCATCGTAAGTGACTAATTTGATCATCGGGTAAAAAAATGGAGATATTAGTGAATGACTAATTATTTTTTTGGGTGCCAAACAATGAAAAAGAGAATTTTGACTAAGTTTTTTTTGGGCACAAAATAATGAAATAGAGAATTTTCATTCCTTCTATCTATTGAGCCACATAACAAGAGGAAGGTGAAGGGTTTTTTAGTTTGTTGGTTGGAAGAAGTCCAAATATTTTTTGAGGGCATGGCGTAGAACCAATAGTTGGTTGCACGAACATCCATCCACGTTGTTGAGAAGACCTAGGATAAAGGCATGTTGAGTTTGATCTGAATAAATATTTCTTTGTTGGCTTTGAATTTATCCACACTATAGAGATTCAGAAGGGTTTGAAGACACATTGCATGCACGAGGATATTGTCCAATGTTTTGAGGACAAATCATGCCCATGTTGAGTAATATTTGAGATTTTCCTGGAATCTTACATCCTCACATCTTTCCAAGTATACTCTATGTTGTTAGGGTTTTTAGTTTTGTTTGATGTTTTGAGGAAGACCTTACTTGTCTCCTCATGAAGGTTTTATCCCTATCATAAGCACAAGCTAGGAATTCAAAGATCTTATTAGGAAAACAACCACCTTCATAGGTGATACTTTCATATCACAATGTAGATCTTTTGAGAAGATCATAGGCCATGATATGTTTGACATGACAGTATTTGCATTGTTGAAGTGTTAATGGGTTTTACTAGTTATGAGGAGTTTTTTTGGTTATGAAAGGAGATATCTATGTCTTTATAAGGAAAATAATGACTAATAAATGGTAATATGTATGTTTTACTATCTTAATATCACCAATGTTGACCACCATTAAAATTCAACCACGACCTATGGGTGAGAACCGCTTTGGCCAATATGTTTTCATCCTTGGAAATTTACAAACTAGTAGGGGTTTTGTCCTTTAGTTACTAACAATTTTCAAGGTTTATTCCTCAAATCTATTCATTTAAAAAAAAATTATCAAGACAAATCTCATTAGGGTTTGATGTGGGTGTTCAAAAGTAACCTACCATTGCATGTTTTCTTTATCTAAATTATGATCATGACTATAGCTTCTTTCTTTTTATCCATCCTTTCCTACCTAAATAAATAAGTGTTTTAGATCTCCCTTATCACCCATTGACATGTGGCTATAACTGTCCCATGAATCCTTCATGATTAATCTTTCATGACTCTCATTCATATATGAAGATGGTAGTTTAAGAGTCTTCAAGATAATTGTGCTATGTCCTTTCATGTCTTATAAATATTGATAACGATGACCATCCTATTTGAATGAGGTCATTCTCAATGCAATTGCTTGATATACACTTATGCTAGCTTCAATTATGACTAAGGTCATATTTACTATCATGTATGAGCTTTAAACTGTCCTCATAAAAAAATTTCACTATCCATTGGTTATAGTAATTGTCCCTACTTGATTTTCCCTTAGCTTCATGGTACTTTTCCTATTTATTACAGTCATAGAGAGTGTCTTTTGCATATGGATTTCCCTTGTATCCATTAGCAATGATTATCATATTTTATATCTTATAACCATCTTTTATTATTTGCAATATTCCTTTTTATAAATATTTATACACAAATAATTTCCCTTTGTTAATAAGTCTACCACTATTGAATGCTCAAGGAGACCTTCATGGTCAAAGCCTTTTCCATTTGTAACATGACTCTATTTAATATAGCACTATCCTTTTTAAAACTTTGCTTTCATGTCTTCATGAACCTCTCATAATCCAAGGTATAGCTAAGAGTTGGCCATGTAGCTTGCACTTGACACTATCATGGTGATGAATCATATGCAAAATTCTTGTCCTCATTCATCACTGGACTCATTGTAGGTATTCATTGTCTTTTGGCATTAAAAAAACCTTATCATTTCTATATGATCACTGCCCTTGCATAGTCCTTTTAAGTAACATTCATAAGGTTTATAAAATCTTGATCATTCTCTAGAATAACCCATTAAACATGGGTTGTGCTTCAATACACTACATAATTGATATAAAACAACCACTTTGCATATCAACTAGAGTTATAGGATCTTTATTGCAGCAAGAGGTAATTGCTCTTGGATCATGCTATCATTACATTGTAACCTGTTAAACTTAATTCAAATGAAATGCACCCAATGATGATTGACACATAATTGTGATGACAATGATTAATTTGTACATGAATTATGCTCATATGAGTGCCTCCATTTCTATCACAACATAGCCACATTAAACTTGGGTCACACATGAATGCATCCTATATTTGTTATAGAACAACTGTGCCACATGACCAATAGAGTTATGGATCACATAATTACAATCACAAGATTTTGTTCGTCGGTTGTGTTCTTATGGTGATTCCATTATTGTTACAGCATAACCCTTTGGACTTATATTGTTCAAATCCTTACATTGCTTATTTTCATTTTGGATGGATGGCAGTTCAATGGCAACAATTTGTATGCAGGTCATGCTCATATAAGTTCCTTTGTCACCATTACACAATAGTACATTAGAATTTCCTTTCTTGAACCTTTACTTCATTTTTTATTGTTAGGGTTTCTTAGTGATTATTCCATTTCCACGTGGAATATTGTTAAAAGAAACCAAATAAAAAATCATTCTATTTTTAGTTAACTCTTGCTAACATAATTTTGGAATAAATGTTTGACTGCATTACTTCGAGTGTGAAGAATTTTGTTTTCTACTTATAATGCATTCATTGAGAGCTATAGTAGAAAGCTTCTTATGCTAAAGCTCATCCTATACAATTGCTTTAAGCTACATTTAGGAGGCTTCATGGAATTTTTATGATTTATACAAATTTGTTTTGATAGTAAATGACATTGGATTTTTTCTGAAATTGAAATGATTTATTAATTATGGTTTTATGATGATTAAATGTTTTATTTTGAAGGGGTTAATATGTGGCATTTTTATGTGTAGGAAGAATAGATTGTGATGCAACATTCAGGTATGGATGGTTCAGGAAAACTTGGATTGCTATCAATGACATAACCATGTTGGAGAGTACTTTTAGCTGGTCTGAAACACTTTCAAGTGTTTTCACTTGGAAGCAAAACTTGAGTGTAGGAATACAAATGTCGGTGGAAAGAGAAAATCATAAATCCGCCTGTCCAATTTCAGATCCAATTTGAGGTCTTGAATATCAAACAAAGAAAGTTCATACATTCTAAACATAAAATCATAAATCTGTTAGAATTGTGAAACAAGCACAAAACCACGAGCCACAGGATCAAACAACAAACAAAGACACCTTCCACACAAGAGATCTACAAACAAGAATTTAAATATTCATCAACAAGGAAATGTTATAGAAGAAGCTTTCAAGAAGATATGAAAGCTTTAGATATTTCCCATGAATAATATCCGAGAACTTAATTACAAAGAGGGTTGAATGCTTATAAGAGAAAATCCCTAAATGAGAAACGGATCAGATCATAACAAGTGTCAACATCGCATGAGATGAGAAAATGATTTAATATTAACTCAACTAATAAAGCATTCCTAAGTTTAGCTAAAGTGTGAGAATAAATTAGACTAATAATCAATTAAAGATTAATTAAATATTAGCTAATGTATGATAACTAACACCCACCCTTAAGATGAACTTAGGGAGTAGCTAAAAACCCTAAAAATAATGTGAGATGGGTCCCAGAAAATAAGGCCAAGTAAGTGCCCATGTACAAACATAAAATCTCTATAATGTTGAGAAATATAGAAAACCTCATGGGAAAAACTCTACTCCAAAAAGAGATGAAATCCAAGTGAAGAACTGAAGAAGCCTCCAAACAAGACAAGGTTGTCCCAAAAGATAGGAAAAAAGGAACATCCAAAAGCATGAAGAAGCTGCAAACACTGTCCAAGAAGGACCGCTGAAATGCTGAATGAAGAACCTCTGCTGAAACATCTGATGATCAGGATCAAGAAGACAAGAATCTATATGAGTGCCCCCAACAACACTACTCGAATCAAATGGAAAAAAAAGGAAAAAAGCAACTAATTAATTAAAGAAAATAATGAAATAAAAGCACTCCTAAGTTTAGCTTAAGTGTAATAAAGCATAAAGTGATCCAATTTTAATTAATAATTAATTAATTAATTAGGTGATGACTTTATTAATCTAACACCCCCCCTTAAGATGAACTAGGGAGAAACTAAACTATGACAAATAAATATTGAATGGATGCATGAATGGGTCCCACCCTAACAGTTGATGAGGTACCCATGTACAACAAGCTAATCTTTCGTAAAAGAGGAGAAAGGGAGAAAACCTGATGGGAATAAAACTCCCCTCCAAAAAGAGAGAAAAGAAAAGAATGTAATGCACTAATGAGAGTGAGAGAAGAATAGAAGTTGGGTTACATGATACCCCCCAAAGACAACTTCTATCTCATTAATACATATACAAGAATCTCCATAGGAGAAAGAATAGGAGACTAGAAGGCCCCCCAACAATGAAGAAACTCTTGTCGCAATGGTGTAAGCATGATGTAGTATGTAGAAAATGATCCAAGAATGGAAAACATTGTTACTCCCCTTGGGAAGAAACAAATCCAAAGGATGATGTTCAAGAATCTCGATGTAGACTGAAGGACCAAGAAACTTGAAGATGGATGTCCTAAAAGGATGTTGTTGAATCTATGTATATGAACCAAGACAAATGATGCCAAGACCAAAAATATCTGAAGACTCCTGATATGCAACCTTTGAAGGCATGAATAATGGTGGGAAATGACTGGTATGAATAGCTGCAATGTGTGACTCAACAAATAGTTGTGCAATACCTAACAAGTAGTCATCAGACAATACAAAGAATGAATAACCCTTGTATTGCTCAATAGGTATGATCTCTAAATAAGTAGGAGGGGGAGAAATAAGCTCTGAAGGAGTCTCAAGAACTGTCATGGATGAATGCATGCACAAGTTCAAGTGACCAAACTTCTTCTCCATATGTACTCTCAATGGTGGAGAGTGAATATCAGGTATAGGTAATGGTGGATCCTCATATATGCAAAATGAGAAAAGTCATAAGCTCTGATACCATGATGGAATTGACTGTTTCAATCCACAACTCCCATGAAATGCCTGCAAGTGATTAACTATCACAATAGAAAAGATCTAAAAGCAAGATTGTGCTCAATACATGGTAGCACATTCACAGTAGTTGTCCAGGTGATTTGCATCAATACAATTCTCAGGTTATTGAGCACAATCTTGCTTTCAAATTTTTTCTATTGTGATACATAATAGCTTGCTGGTGTTTCATAGGAGCTATGGATTGAATTAGTCAATTCCATCAAAATCTGCTGGTCCAATTTCACATCCAATTTGAGGTCATGAAGCTTTGACAGAGGAAGTTCCTACATTCTAAAGATAAAATCATAAATCTTCTGGTCTATTTGTAGATCCAATTTGAGGTCCTAAAGCTCCCACAGAGAAATTTCCTACATTCTAAAGATAAAATCATAAATCTGCTTGGTCCAATTTGAGGTCCAATTGTAAGGATTTGTCTTTTAATTATACTTTCTGACATTTGGCTTGATACAAATTGTTACTTTAGAATTATGGTATTTCTTTTCTTCTAATGCTTTCAACCCCATTTTAGGGAAGAGCTCTGAAGATGGTTCGTTCAGATGGAGACTACACTTTTTTGCTATAGGTTCTATCTAGAAACACCAAAAGCCTCAGTATTGTCATACTGAGCAAAAGTAGTAGTCTATGGTTAATTTTTGCAGCATAACAAATATGATTAATAGTTTTTCATATACCATTGTTTCTAATTCAAAATTGCTATACCTTATTCTAGGAGCAAATCACAGGGGGAGTCTATACATGATAAGACACTATTTCAAATTCAAAATTGTTGGCTTTTCACAATTGTTTGCTTCATTATTTGATCTCAAGATAGCCTGCAGATAGAAGATGTCAAAATCATAGAATCCTTTATTCCGGAAGACTGTTCAAAACATTCATCATAACAATGAACAAAGCATCACTCATTAACCTCTTTAAGAGTTTCATCAAATTCTCCTTTTCGAATTTTATTCCCAATTTCATCCATGTAGAACTTCCTCAACCAGATCTCCATAGGCTCGTTTTTACCTAAGCAACAATTGAAAAATTGACCTTACCAGTTACAATGTGTTGAAAAGCTCTTTGAGGTTATTCTGGAAAAGAGTTCTTGAGAGTATAATGTGTAGTTTTGAATTAAATTTTTTGCATGAATTCCATATCTTTGATCAACTATTTCAAGCTTGATGACCTTCATCAAGAACGAGTAGACCTGGGCTCTCTAAAAGAAGTTTTCCAATATGTTTAGCCTCTTTAGGAAAAATGATTTTAGAGAGAATAGGTCTGCTCATTCTTGATGAAGGTTATCAAGCTCGAAATAGCTGATCAAAGATATGGATTCATGCAAAAAGGTTAATTCAAAAGTATGCATTATACTCCCAGGAACTCTTTTCCAAAATAACTTCCAAAGAGCTTTTCAACACATTGTATCTGGTAAGGTCCAATTTTGTCAATTTTTGCTTGGGTAAAAACTTGAAGCTATCCTTGACACCTGGTAAAGTTATGACTAACAATAGTATCTACATGATGAGGAAGTTCTACATGGATGAAATTGGGAATAAAATTCAGAATGGAAAAGAGAGAGGAAAAGTAGAATTTGATGAAACTCTTGCGAGGTTCAAGTTAATGATTGATGCTTTTGTTCATTGTTATGATGGGAAGATTCTAAACAATCTGCTTGGAATAAAGGATTCTACTATGATTTTGAGAGCATGTTTTATACAATAGGCTGTCTTAGATCAAATAAATGAAACAAACAATTGTGAAAGAGCCAAAAATTTTGAATTTAAAACAATGGTTTCTTATGTATAGACTTCCCTTGTAATTTTCTCCTAGAATAAGGTATAGCAATTTTGAATTTGAAAGAATGGTATATGAACAACTATTTAGCCTATCTGTTATGCTACAACAATTAACTATAGGTTAAAACATATCCATATCAACATAAAATAGCAAGTGCAAATCACCTCAAACTTTGTTGTGGTAATTGCTTTGTAAGGAAGTTTTCACTCCATGAATATTCTTTGTGCACATCAGTATGTTGGTTATTATCTTGATCTCCTTTGTGATCAAAAGAACAGTGAAGTTCATTGCATAACTCATGACTATTTTGTAGTGCTATGATCTAGTGCTCTTTTACTTCTTATTCACTGTGTTCTCAATCACCATGTGCAAATGACTTAGAGGACAAATATTTGTCACCATTTGACAATAAATTTCATTTTTTTTGGACTATTTGTTATGATTCAATCACTTTTTGACAGTGTTCTTCCTTTCTTAGTCCTATAGGACATAAGACAATTCATAGCTTGCAATTCTCGAATAATGATATTCCTTTCAGTAATCTCAGTCACCTATTCAATGTGTTATCTTCTTCATTTATCAGTGCTAACAATGCCCACATAGTTTTTTCTCAGTCATAGTTACAGTGCTCCTTCATTTGAAGACATTATGTTGCTTAGACAGTAATATTTTAGTGAATTCATATTTTTTCTTGCAAATGTCTTGTTGCACTTGTAGAGTTTTGTTGTGCATAATATGTAGTCAATATACCTTTAAATGGAGCTCTTTTGCAAAGGCAGTAGGATAATGGTGTCAATAAAATAATAGTGTTAGTGAGAGGTATGATAGTAGATACACTGAGAATGGAAGGTATAATGTTTTGAGAGTAAAAGAATCATTTATCTGCTCAGATCTTGACACAAGTTTCCCCAATACATAAGATAGCATATAATGTACTCCATTCCATGGAATCCACCTAATTCCATACCACCCAAAGAAGTAATTACTGAGAGTATATCTGCCCTATATTTTGCAGCCCAAATGTGTCTTTCTAATGGTTTTCCACAATTAGGAAGAAGGTATATCATGAAATGTTTATGCCCACCCAAAACTAAGCCTTAAAAATAATGTCTGCATTTATGAAAAATACCATAAGCGGCTTCAAAATACACATTGGCATCTTTATGATTATATAAGCATATTTTTTGCCACAGTTTCAAAATACACATTTATGATAATATTCACACAACAAGAACCTTGAAAGGATGGAAACCTTGCTCTCATTCTTCCTAGGTCACTCCTTAAGAGCTCGTATCAGTATTTGTGGGCTCTTTGCAATAGCCTATCCACTGATGAGAAGGCTCCCCTCATTTGCTAATGGAATAAATTGTCATATGCTTTGCTTAAATGTGCAATGTGATGTAACATGTTCAATATCATAAGGCACAGTTTGAGAGCAAAATTTTGAGACTTGATATCCATAGAATCCAACTTCTTCCAACACAAAATGTAGAACCAACATTCAAGGAAGGTGCTTTCAATATTGCTATTGCTAACTAAGCACTCATGTTATCTCCTAGTTTTCTTCCAACTAGCCAATTATATGAGTGATTATTTATCATTAAGGCATAAGCATATTTGGAAGTGGATTTTTATCATATATTGTAATTGCAAGTTCCACTTCAGATCACCAAATCCTTCACAAATCATTTTGCACAACCACCGCAACATTGCATGGTTGTTGTTGGGCCTTCACGGTGATGTAGGGACCTTTCGTGAAGGCCCAACAATAGCTGTGTGGTGTTGCAGTGGTTGTGCGGAAGGTTTTTTGAAGGCTTTGGTGATCTGAAGCACAACTTGAAACTACAATATCTGATTAAAAACCACTTCCAAATATGCTTTTGATGGATGCTCATATCCTCATCCAAAGTTCCAAATTCACACATAGGTAGGAAGGATGCTTTTAAAGATTGAGGAGTTGGGATTTACGCCCACTAGTTGCATTTTATTAAAATTTTCTATGGAATTTTTAGAAAAACCTATTTTGAACATATCCTTCAATCACGACATTCCATGATAACATGTTTCTTTGAGGCATTTTTTGAAACAATTCACTTGCCTTGTCTATGCTTCCACATTTTCATGTATGTCTAGCAGGGCACTTGTGACTATAACATATGATAAAAAAAATCCATGCTGTTATGCTTTGATAGACGTCCCTTCATTATTACTGGATATCTGATGTAGTGCACATTATTATAGTGCAAGCCTATTTTTCAAATTGTTTCATTTAGTATCACCAATATTCTCCACAAGAGCATTGTCCTTGTTTAAAATGATGGAAATGGTTCACATCTCTCAGAAAAATTTCTCTTGCAACAATCTTGGAGATGAATTTAGATGTAGTGTGAAAATCAAAACATACTCAAAGATTCTTAACAACTATAATAGTTGTACCAAGGGCCATGTTTAACAAACTGAATGTAATTGCTAACTTTTCACTATGGTGGTAGATAAATGATTCTTTTTTCTATTCCACAACATTAAGTAAAAGTCTTGAATCTGGAAATACCCTGCTGCCTTCATTTGCCATGTCAATTTCTCCAATTTTGCATAGCTCTCCCATGTTTGTGGATGTGATCTATCTCCTACAATTTTTTAATTGATTTATCTTTATGCTGTGTTTGGACTTACTTTTGTAAACTTGCAATATACAAAGAACTTTTATTCTTTCTAAATTACGAATAATAGTAATTTTGTTGGTTGTATTGAGGCACAACTTCATTCATGCCAAAAAAGGCAGACCCTGTTGCTCATATCAGATGGCATGTTGCATATAAAGGAGGAAAGATTCTAACTAGGTTATTTTTGACTACATTGAAGGAGAGAGATTCATATATGGGACACAGTCAACACTCTCCTTGGATTCTACATGTTACAACTTTCCTAGGAAGATTTCCCACATTGTAGAAGTTTTAAGAGATGAAAGGGGCATGTGGTCGCATTGAAGGGCTCCAAGCATGCATTGCCATCATTGCATAAGTTTTTTGGAGAAGTTTCTTTCTTGCAATCATTTTTGTGCAATATTGTAACTCAGATTTTTAGTCTTGTTCAACTAAAAATAAAAAATTGTAATACTCTATTTTTAAGCTATAATTAGAACACCTTTCTTTTATTAATAAAGTTCACCGATTTTTCCTTCTCAATGGTTGTCTTATTGTGTGCAATTGATGATTGATGTGTATTTTTGTGTTTTATGTTTAAATCCTCAAATATCAGTCAATTAAAATGACTAAATATACTACTAGTTGATGCCAATTAATAATTAATTTGATTAAATATACTACCAATTGACATAAATTAGTGAATAGTGATTAAATATGACTAAATATATGACCTATGAAATAAAAATGAGTAAATGTACTACCAATTGACATAAATCAGTGAACAGTGAATAAATATGACTAAATATATGACCTATGAAATAAAAATGACTAAATACACTACCAATGGACATAAATTAGTGAATAAAAATGACTAAATATGTGACCAGATTATAACAATCAATGACTAACTATATCAACGAATAAAAAATGACTAAATAAGTGACCAAATTCCAACAATCAATGACTAAATATACTACCAAATCGATCAATTAAAACAATCAATAAATGACTAAAAATGATTTAGTCATCAATCTGGTCAAGTCATAAATGATTGGCAATAAACTACTAATGGTCACATGACCAAGCTCAGTCATTTATAAGCAAATTTTAGTAGTTTTTTCAGTAGTTTATTGTTGTTTTTGTACTAGTGAACAAATATCTTTCTATTTCATGTAGGAAGAGGATAACCTTTCCCTAAAAACATATTACGTTTTCCAATCAAAACAAGAAAAAACATAAAATCTATTTCAAAGATATACAAAGCATAAAAGAGCAAGATTCAACATGCCTGTAAATGCAAAGCTCCAATTCCAACTAGTTGGTTCCCAAACTTATTCTCCTCAAATCAAATTTCAACTTAGCAACTATTACTTCCTCTCTTCCCAAATTTTCTCATAAAATATCTCACTAAAACTCTTACAAAACCTCTCTCTAAGTCTCTCACAAAACTTAGAAGAATAGAGGAATATTTAGAAAATAACAACATAATGCAGATATGTGTCCCCTTGAGGTAAAGTTCATACCTCTTATTTATACACAAAAATCAACAACTAAAGGCTAGAAATAGGGTAATTGGATTGACACTTCTCACCTCAACTGGTTCAACTCAACAAGGTAAAGAAAAGGTGGCAAATTTAGAAACAAATATGTTGTTTTTGGAAAGGGTTTTGAAGGAAAATATGTTGTTTTTGGATGTTTGAGCAAGATGAATTCCATGAGGAGAAAGGTGGTTTGACTGCTAAAAATAGAGAATTGGATAAAACAATGAAAATAATGGTTATTAATGGTTGGAAATTGTCTTGTTGAATTTATTATAGATGTCTCTAAGATTTTTTAAGGTTTGGAAAGTAACTTGTTGAAATTTGAGGTCTTGGGCAATTATGAATCTTAATTGTAAAATGGAGTCTCGACTACAAAGATATGAAATCTATTGGTTTAGTGTTTTGTGAATGAAAAATGGTTTGTTTTCAATCAAAAATATGATGGTTGTAGATCCTTTAATGATTGGTAAAAGGTTCTAAAGCAGGAGAGGTTGATTGATGTCTTTTGGTATTGAGGAACAAGTTGTCATATAGAGAAATTTGGTGAACAATGCAATGTTGAATGGTTTAGGGTTTCTTATCAAGTTTTTGTGTTAAGTTCAGTCAATTTGATGCCGATAGTGGTCTGGAATATTGTTTTGGTGAATTTAGAATACTGACATGTTGTCTTGGAGTTTTGTAGAAATGAAGAATCAAATGAATTTGGTGAAAGGTTAAGTAAAATAATGGTGTTTGTTCAATTTGATCTTCTCAGTTTGAGTTTGGGTCAGAAGTACCCTAGATGAATTGTTGGTTTTTGGTAGATGCTCTTGCATCAATATATATATATATATATATATATATATATATATATATATATATATATATATATATATATATATATATTAATACACTTGTACAAACATTGTCGTCACGTCAATACATACATGTATATCAATATATATACCTATACATATGTATACATCATATATATATACCATTTTCTCCAAACAATTAAACATATACAATCACAAAAATATCAATTGACATATATACACAAAAAATATATATATATATTATGTATATATGTATATATATATGTCACCTTTTCCATTTGATGTTCCCATGCATATGGGTAATTCGTCTGGATAAGCGTGTGTAGATACATCTATTTAATATACTTATGTACGTCTTTACTCATGTGTATCAGTTCATTGTAGACATGCATATATGTATGTATATATACATCCTATGTATATATCTCATCTATTATACTCATAAAGAAATACTCATAGATACAAAGAAACTCAAACACTTAAACCAAGAATGTTTTCTCAATCAAACCAAAACCTCTCCTAATTCACGAACAACCAAACTAAGGTATCTTACCTTTTTCTCATAACTACTAACTTGACTTGACCAATCTAAAAGTGAGTGTGTGAAAGCTTAGTTAGACTCATTAAGGTTATTGGACTAAAAATCTTCTCTTGAGTAATACTTCCCCTCCCTTTCAGAGGCATGCACCTGTACTTGCAACCAACTTGGCATATTTGCAATGGTAGTCAACTGATAAAAAACAATCATTTGCATTATATACTCCATAGCCAAAATTAATACACATTAAACATCGATTTGAATCAACCATTTATTCAATATATTTCCAATGATTCATATAAACAAAGTATAATCATGCAAGGAGAACCCCAATGAAATCCATAAAAAACAACACTATTTTTTTTCAAAATTATAATCATGATATCGAGTTAACTTACTACCACTATCAACAATACAAATTTATTTCCAACAACAAGAGCATTTGTCATTTATGCATACGACCAATTAAACCTTAATGCCAGTGATTAGAATAACAATACCTGAAACTTACCATAGTTGTTCTGCAAGGTTATGGGGACTCCATGTCTTTTACCTACCTTAGTTTAGTTTAAAGGTGCAATATGATCCCTCCATGTGGATTTACTTCCTATCCACCCCTCCAAGCAAATTTTGTGCCGCAAGATGAGAGAGTTGGCAACTATACCAGCTTGTTGCATGCAAGATCAACATCCTAATGACCATCTACCCCAAGTTGTTCCAACTATTGATAAATTAAGATACCAACACTGTATCCAGTTATATGTCTTAATGTTATGAGTTATGTCTAGTTTTCTACCTACTTAAGCTTTGTTAGAAATTATTTTCCTATAGTCCAATGGACAACTAAGCGATAAAGTAGTCCCTCGTCGACATGTTGCTGGCTCCATGGCCCACATGCTCCTAGCGGAATCTATCCCACTTTCCAAAGGTATGACTTATAGTCCACTGGCATACTATGCTCCTTGAATCTTGTGAATATCGAGCATGGATAAGCTTATCTTTGAGCAGGCCATATGATTTTTCATCGGTGATCACCTAGGATGGATAGGAGTAGCTTGCATGTCAGAGGATTACCACCTCGACCTATCCCCTCATAGGGTCTTACTCCATCTGTTGCCGTAAAAGTTAGTGCCTGCAGCTAACAACTAACTTAACACTATAACTAGAAAGAGGTTCCTAACTCAGAATAATTAGGTTCTAACATAGCACCCTCAAGGTTCAACTACCCAAATTCTAGTGTTGGGATACATGCGGGGTTCCAAAATTCATTCATTTTGAATTGTATGGTTGTTAATCAACCAAAGGGAAGTAGATATTCCCTCCCAACTTAAACCACTAAGGTAGTCAACATGCTACCCATTTAGTGATGGTTCTACTACCATTTTCCTTGGCTCCAAAAAGTATTGTAGCTATTTAGGTTTAGTTACAACCATGAACAAACTTTGAAAGGTGTGTATAGATGAAGCATTACTCGCTCCTTAACTCCTTTTGATTGAAGGTGGGAATAACTAGCCCTTCTCCATCGGTAGGCTATGATCCCTATGGCTTCGCATCCCAAAAAAAAAAATATATATATATATATATATAGACTAAGATTGGTAATAGTAAGAAGTTATTGTTGTTATGTTACTTTATGAGTAGAGTCATATTTTAGTGCCCAAAATAAATAGAGTGGGATAAATTCAGAAGGCAAATTACAGTAGGTTGAATACCCATAGCCTATATAGCAAAAATAATAAGATTTAAAACTTCATTGTCATAGTACTCAATAAAGATTGCTATCAACAACCACCCCAGTTTGAGAACCCCTATCAAAGTATAAATATAATTTTTGTTGAGAACCTATATTCCACTTTTTAACACCAATTGTGCTTTATTCATTGATATATTGAAGAATTAATATTGGTACATAGAGCTATATATTTGTTTATTTTCATACTAAATGGGTTTAAACAAAATCACCACATAGCATTGGATTAAATTGGTCAAGGTTGCAACTACCTAAGTGGCATGCTATTGTAGAAAGCTAAAGCAATGCTAGTTTAAAAGAGAATTTTAGGAATGGATAATGATAATAATTTTTCTCAGTATATTAAAAAGAAGTAAAAGCTATGGTAGAGATTTAAAAGTAGCTGAAGATATCACTCAGGAAATATGGTACTGCACTAAATAACCCTACAGATCACATGATGAAATGGTAAAAGTTTCAAACAAGCACCTAGGTTTAATTTAAAGACCATAAAAATGAGAGAAGAGATTTATTATTCTTCAGTTTAAGAAACATTATGCAACCCTTATGAGAAGAAATAACTACAAGGGAGAAGAACCTAGAATATGGTGGATGTAGCTTTTAGCTTGTTGAATCCACACCTGCTGCTCTATCCTGGTGCCTCTACTTAATACCTCTCTTTCAAGCCCTTCTTCCTTTGTTCTCCTCTATTTTGTCATTGAAATAAACTCTCAAATTGCATATTTAAAGAGAAATGGGTCAATTCTCTTGCAAGTGCGCTATTTTGGTCAATCTTTGCAAATTTGTACCCTTTAGAAGGGTCTCCATGCTTCCTCCATTCTTCTTCAATGCAGGTTGTCTCCCAACTGTAGGAAGGAGTAGGCGAATATTAACTTGACAGTTGTTGGGTTTTTTTCTTTCCCATGATTTCTCCCTTATGCATTCTTCTTTCTTTTTTGTTTGTTTTTTCATTTATGGCTTTCTAAGGTTTTAAGCTTTTTTTTCTCTTTATGAAACATCTCCAAAATTTATTTAGCCATTCCCTACGATTTTGCTTGTTATTTATTTTCATTTATTTATTTATTTAGTTTTAGATATTATTATTTATAGGGATTCTATTCCATTATATTTTGTTATTTATTTATTTAATTATTATAATTTTATTTCATTGTTTAGGTAGGCTCTATTAAATATTGTATTTATATTTATACACGGTTGATGGGAGATATAAAATACTTTCATTTAAGGCTTTTTCAGTTTAAAAAGACTTGTTATTGTTAATTGACATGATTGGCGGTAGACAATAGATTAACATATTTGCTTATTTTACTTTATGTTTAACTAATTAGCGAATATTTTGAAAGTAATAGCTTATGTTAAATGTGTTGCTTTATGATGACTTTGGATGAGATAATTATGCTGCATTGATCTTTATTGCCATGATTGTTGTCCTTTTCATAAGGGTTTTTGATAGGGTATCTTAAAGGCTGATGAAATGGTTAAAACTCTTTATTTAATCATGAGGAAATGTCTACACCATAGATAGGCCCTACTGGATAATGAATCACTCAAAGTATTAATCAACTTCTTCATAGTCGATTGAGGAACTTTTACTTCCAGCACCAATCTGGCATAGTTCTGGCATAGTCCTCCTTAGTCCACTTTAGTTCTATTTTTAGTTTCATTTTGTAATCTATAGTTGGTTGCCTTAAGTTTTGGTAGTTAATGCCATGTTAGAAGCTAATAAGGATATTTTATAAATATCCATACTTGGGTCTTAGTTAAGAGTTAGATAATTTTGCAACCAGAATTTTTGTAATCACAAGCAATAATTTGTTCTGCGTTCTACTTTTGATCAATGAGAAAGGAAGCAAGAAGTTAATCGACTCACTATGTTAAAGGATCCTACCTGAGGAAGAGTAGGGCCTGCTCAACCTTTGGAATGATCTTATGGTATTGTTGTTAAGTGTTGTTATTTTTTGATTCGTTAATATTAAATTTGTAGTAGAAATTGATTTTGAATTGTTCAATTGTTGAAATCATCTTCTACCTTGGTAAATGTTAAAATCAGATAATTACTTTTGTTTACAATTATGTTCGAATTTTCAGTGTATTATGATTAAGATCGAATTGTTTGAATGGTTAGATTTATTTATTAGAAATATTGAATTGAAACATTAGAATTGTTAGAAGGTTTCTTAGATAAATTAGATTTAGATGTTGTTCGAATCAGTTAAACTTCATGTTTGTTTATTAAGTTTCATTAAAGCAATGTTAGGAATTTATGGAAAGATAGAGTTGAAGTTTGTTCAGAATCTATTCATGGAGATTAGTTTTTATGCTTTTTAGAATAATCGTCATTTTCTTGCAATTCATTCCTACTCTTAATTTAGTGTTTACTTTCCAACAATTAAGTTATGGATTTCTTTTGAAGCAAAATAGAATTAATTTGAATTTTGTGTTTAGATTAGGAATTAAAGTAATCATTAATTGTCTCCACGAATTGGTCTAAATCGAAGTCAACAAAGTCTGAATTAAGTCAACAGGATTTTAAAATTAAAAGGTAAAATAGAATTAAATCTTAGGAATCAGTCACTATAGTTTAGCTCCTAAAAGCTCCTGAAGAGCTCCCGAGAGCTCCTGAAAGCTCCTGAAGTAGGAAAAACGATACCTAAAGTCACTGTTTATAGTGCAAACCCCCCCAAAAGAATCTATGACAACTATCCTTATCACATATTTCTCTAAGACACGCTCGATTCAATAAAAGAATTAATTAAATGATGCAAGTTGTGACATCAATGACCTTGCCCATCATTTTTGGTGCCGTTGCCAAGGATACTTAAACTATCTGGTTATCTAGTGAGAAGCCTTAGTGTTGATATGGAAGAGAGATCTGAAATTGTAGATGAGACGAAACAAAGATCAATTAGGAAGGTTTCTTCCACAAAACATTGCATTAGAAGAAATCTTGATTTTAATCAAGAGGATATCCAAAAATACTGGATTGAAAATAAAGAAATTAATTAGGAAAACCCCATCGAAAATCAAGAGGAGAACAAAAATCCATTTCCATAAGAAGAAATGGGAGACCAACCAGCACGTCCCCCAAAAAATAGGACCTTTTCAAATCCTATCAATCTTGAAAGACAGCTTGATGAACCCCCTATGAAAAACATTTCACCCTCTGTTCTTCCAACATTTAACGGAAATACTATAGAAGACCTTGATCAATTCTTGTTCGAATTCAAAATCTTATGCCAAACCTATGACTATTCAAATGATAATCAAAAGTTGAAATTGTTTCCTTCTACTTTGAAAGAATCAGCTTTAAGATGGTTTATGGGTTTAGGATCAGGAACCATTAGGACTTGGCAGCAGATGGAGACCAAATTCTTGGACAAATACCAAGATTACTGTCAAGTGAGAGATAGAAAAGAGGAATTGTTTCGCATAAAGCAACAAGAAGACAAAAGTCTGGAGGACTATGCTGATAGATTTCAATTTGTGCATCAATAGTGCACTAATGGGCTGGATGATGAAATCAGCAAAACAATTTTCTTGAGAAGGATTGAAGATGAGTCTAGAGAGTCCTTGAACTTGATGGGAAAGGGAGACATTAACAAGATTTCCTTGGATTACATTGTGGAGATCTATAGAAACTACTCTAGAACTAGAGTGGGGACTCAAAACTCTAGAAGGAACAAGACTAACAACACTGATGTATCAGAAGTGATGGAAGAATTGGCAAACATGAAGACTGATCTGCTACTACATCTTAACATTCAAGGAGAGAAAAGAACCATAGAACCCTTGTCAATTTATTGTTCCAAATGTAGGGGAAAACATATTTTGAGGGAATTCCCATTAAATTATGTTGAAATATGTGAGATTTGTGAAAAACCACACCCGACTAGTTCCTGCAATCTTTTGGTAGGAATAAAGAAAAATATCAAGAAACCACTAGTGGTCAAAGAAGAACTCAATTATGTCAGCCAAAGACCTTAGAACCAAGGGTATAACACAAATCAAAGACAATATAATTCATAGTCAAACTGAAATCAAAACCCATGGCAGAACCAAAATCAATGGACCCCCCAATATCAGCCACAATACCCACCTACATATTGGGGACAATAAGAATGGATGAATCCCCAATGGAATCAATCCCAGTGGTAGGCTAACCAACAACCTTAATGGAAAGCAAATCAAACCTCATGGCAGAAAAATCAAAACCAATTCCAGCCATGGCAAAATCAGGGACAAAAATGACCTTGGGGACAAACACCTCTGATACTTAATGCCCAAAATGCTTCAAATGATCAAGTGAATCAACCCTAAATGCTAGCTCAACCGATTCCAAATCCAAAAAATGCATGAATTGATACAAAAAACCCAAATGTAAATGTAGTAGATGTTAATGACATACATTTGCAAAGTTGAAATGTGCAAACTGCACCACCAAAGACAATTCCAGAAAGAGAGGAAGAAAATAGAGAACAAGAGGAACAAATTGTCAAACAAGCTCCCTATCCTGAGTGATTGGATGGAGGGAAGAGTAATCCTCAAACCTCATCCCCTAACTACATGAATGTAATCAATTCACAACTTCTTAGAGAGTTGAAAAAGATTAACATAGAGATACCTCTATTATAGGAAATCAAGGATATACCCGAGATCAATCAGTTAGTAAAATCCCTTTGCATGAAGACCCCAAGAAGAAAAAAGAAAATGCCTTCAACAATTCAAGTAGGGACTAAACTTACTGATGTATTATCAGGAAGATTGCTTCCACAAAAATATAATGATCCTAGCAGCCCTGTCATAACACTAAGTATTAATGGAATTGAAATACCAAATGTCCTGATTAATTTAGGAGCTGCCATAAATGTCATTACATCTGATATAGTTGAAAAGCTGGGAATGGCAACAATTTAGCCAACAACAACTGTTCTGTAGTTGGCTGATCAATCAACTACATAACTAGAGGGTATTATAGAAGAAATCATGGTCACAATTGATACATGGGATTATCCAATTGACTTTTTGGTTCTCAAAGCCGGAAGGAAAGATTCTGGATACCTAATTATATTAGGTAGACCATGGTTGGCTACTGTTTCAACCTTAATAGATTGTAGATCAGGAAGCATGATAATTACCAATGGGAAAAAACAAAAAGAATTTTCACTTTATCCACATGCACAACCATCAATCAAAAAAAACACTCACCTTTGGTGGATGAGGATTTGGATTTTGAAGGTGATGGTATTGTGGAATTAGCAATGGTAACCATAACAAAACATATCCAAGAATGTGAAGAACAAGAGATAATTTCAGAAAAAGAGCAAGATGATTCTCAAACAACATTACATGAACAACATTTTTGTCCTCTGAATACTCTTGTTGACAAATCAGTAATTTCTAAAATAGACACAAAGGAGATTACAGTAGCAGGAGAGAGACCCCTTAATATCAATTCAACCTTATCCCCAACGCAAGAGGAAAAATTGAAAGAAATTTTAGAAAAACACACCGAAGCGTTTGATTGGGAATATACTAATATGAGAGGTATCCATCCTTCAATCTATAGTCATCACATCTACACAGAGGATGTCAAACCAATAAGACAAGGACAAAGGTGAATTAATCTTGTTCTTCGTGACATTGTTAAAAAAGAAATTGAGAAGCTGCTTAATGTAGGATTCATATATCCAATATCTGATAGTCAGTGGGTTTCCCCACTGGTTATAGTTCCAAAAAAAATGGTAAATGGCGAGTCTACATAGACTATAGAGAATTGAATAAAAGCCATGAAAAAAGACCATTTCCCTTTGCCATTTATCGACCAAGTCCTAGACAACCTAGCAGGCAACAACTACTTCTCATTTCTTGATGGCTTTAGTGGATATAACCAAATCCAAGTAGCCCCTGAAGATCAAGACAAAACTACCTTTACCTGTCCTTGGGGTATGTATGCCCATACAGTCTTAATATTTGGACTATTTAATGCACTTGCAACATTTCAAAGAGTGGTACTTGCAATATTTGCAGACTTCACCACTTCATGTGTAGAAATCTATATGGATGAATTTACAATCCATGCTAAAACATTTGATGAACCATTACAAAACCTAGAAAAGGTTTTAAAATGCTGAAAGATCATAGGTTATCACTCAATCATGAGAAAAGTTCCATTATGATGACAGAGGGAATTGTTCTGGGACATCACATCTCAAAAGAGGGGATAAAGGTTGATCCAAAGAAAGTTGAGATCATACAAAACATTGAAATCCCTAAGAACCAAACTGGAGTAAGAATTTTTCTTGGGCATGCAGTGTATTACATAAGATTTATAGAAGTATTTAGTAAAATTGCATCACCACTATTTACCCTGCTCAAGAAAGAAGAAGAATTTGTATGGACAAAAGATTGTAAGAAATCCTTTGAAACAATCAAGATAGCCCTAACAACTTCACCAATTATTAAAGGACCAGTTTGGGAAGAACCTTTTCAAATACATGCAAATGCATCTAATTTGGCCATTGGTGCAGTATTAGGACAACAAGATGAAAACAATGCCATGCATGCAATTTACTATGTGAGATAAAACTTAAATCCTACTGAAGGAAACTACACAACAACATAAAAGGAATTTTTGGTTGTAGTATATGCAATAAATAAGTTTAGACATTATATTATAGGCTATAAAATCTACGTACATACAAACCATACTGCAATTGGATATCTAATGAATAAAGCAGTGGTAGGTGGACGCATTATCAGATGGTTACTTTTATTGTAAGAATTTGATGTAACTATCATTGATAAGCCTAGAAAAGACAATGTTGTTGCTGACTTTCTTTCCATAATTGTTTTTGTAGACGTCCAATTTTGATCACTTCCATATGATCAAATGCATCTCCTTATTCATCTGGTTGCTCATCCCCTCTGTCAATATTAATTAAACCAGTTGTTTAATTAATACCCTGCATCTTGCACAAGGGTCCTAAAGTATTTAATTTAATACTTTACCCCTCTTCCTCCCTTAAATTAAATAAATATCCCCTTTTTTAATTTAGTCATATTCCCCTTTTGAATTAAAAGTCATTTTTAATTCCTCTTTTCTCTCTCATAGTCACATCCTCCAACTTTTGCAAGTTGGTCTCTAATCCATCTTAATTACTTCATCTTCTTCTAATTAACTAGGGTTAGCATGTGCACACCCTTAATCATCATTAAGGTCACATCCTCCATAATTTCCCACTTGCCTCTAATCAGTCATTAGTCTATCTAACTAAGTACTTGCACAACCTTAATCATTTGATTAGCCTAACCTAATCCTCATCCTATTTATGGCACATGTCCTTGAGTCAACCTTATTAAAGGCTTTCTCCTTTTGGACAAGGCATCCCCCTTCCCCATGTGAATTTTTAATTCACCTTTTAATCCCCCAAGGCACCTAAAAGGAATTTTTAATTCCTTCACTTCTCCCCACATGTCCTCTATTCATTCTTTATTCTTTCTCTCATCCCAATGAGAATATTTGAGGAATTTTTAATTCTCCACTTGTCCTCTCACCCACATGGGGACAAGGACCTCCTTTATTAGGAGATCTTGTCCAATCCCAAGGTACTTTGTACCCCTCTCCATGTCATGTCCTTCTCCTTCCACCTCATGTCCACTTCACCTTTTAAGGCTATCTCACATGCCACATGTCAAGATGTGAGGGCTTGTGAGTTCTCAACTCACCTTAGCCCTACATCTTGATATTTGGTGGATCAATCTCAACCGTCCATTTCCCCTAGGATTTCCCAAAAATCTTATAAATACCCCCTCTTTTCTCTCATTTTGGGGAGATCATTTTGCTAGCCAAACTCTTACAGTTTTGTTTCTCAACCTACACTTAGCTATTTTTCATATTTCCAAGCATCATTTGTATCTCACATCTCACATCTACTTTCCATCCAAGGAGCATACACATCAAAGATCGAAGGGTCAACCAAAGGATCAACTCAACGCAAGGTATAAAGTTCCATTTTGTGGCTTTGTCTTGTTTTGTTTCCAACTTAGGCTAATCTTGAGGTGTAGGTTGTTTTTAGTTGTTTATTTGCACTCTTTTTCTTGTTGCTTGTTTTCTAACACCTATATTCGACCTATCACATTTCTGTCAAGCCCAGTGGGACCCACAAATGGGTCTCTTTCTTTCACGTTTGCTATTTTTTACATTTTTGCAGGTCCAGGTTACAGATGGCGGACCTGTCCTCCTGCAGTGGCGGACTGGTCCTAGAGTGGCAGACCTGTCTTGGGGTGGCAGACTGGTCCTAACAGAGTGGTGAATCTGTCCCAGTGTAGTGGCGGATCTGTCCCAGTGTAGTGGCAGACCAATCCTAATTCAGTGGCGGACCAGTCCTAGAGTGGCGGACCTATCCCAGTGCAGTGGCGGACCTGTCCTAATTCAGTGGCGGACCTATCCTAACAGAGTGGCAGACCTGTCCCTGCAAAGTGGCAGACCTGTCCTCCAGAAGGTAAAAATTTCAAGTTTTCCCAAATTGTCTTTTGGTAAAATAGGAACATAGCTTAATTAAAGGGGTGTCAATAAACCTTGCTTGGCGTGTTTGGGAAGGCTATTTGATGTATCCAATCCCCTTGCACCATTTGGCAATCCTGGGTGATGAGAAATCGTAGCTTTCCAAGTCTTTTTGAGTCACCATTTTTCACTTTCTTAGTGGGACCTGCTTGGGGATTTCATCACCCCAAGGGATGATTCCAACCACGCGTATCGGCGGGGTATATAAAGGGGGGAGAGCGAAAGTTGTACCTCAATCCAACCACATTGTAATTGGCGAAGCGTCAGGATGACATGAAGAGTTGGTCCGAGCCTTTAGTATCTCACTAAGGTTCCCGACTCACGCTTGTAACAGGTTGGTGTTCACGGTTTGCACCTCACATACCGGGTGTATATCAAGGACTCCTTAGAAACCATGTGCATCCTAGAGTAGAAGACTTTGTTGACCATACCTGTTTCTACTAATCTTAGGGTTGTGTTGTTTGAACTGTCTTTCTTGTGCAAAAACCAGTGATTATCAATTTGGCCAAGTCTTTTTATGATTGCTACAATTTGGGTCCTTTGCCTTTGCCATCCATCAAAACATCAAGCTTAAACTTATCCTTTGGTGGACTTCACCTTATTCTTTTTCAAACTTGTCCTAGTGCATTGGCAGACCTATCCCAGTGTAGTGGTAGACCTATCCCATTTCAGTGGCGGGCTTGTCCTAGTGTAGTGGCAGACCTGTCCCAGTGCAGTGGCGGACCTGTCCTAGTGTAGTGGCGGACCTGTCCTTGTGCAGTGGCGGACTTGTCCTTTGACCAGCCTATATCATCACTTGGCATTCGTTGTCCCTCTATTTTGACCATCGATATGACCATTTAGCATCCAAAACAAGCTTCTGAGCGTCCATTCCAAGCCTCCATCCCTTCATTCTAAGGGTCATTTATCTTGAACACTCTTTTGCTTGTTTCGAGAGCCATTCGTCTACCCCAAGATGCTCCCCATCCGTCCTAATTCCGCTTTCATCACCGATCTCCGTTATTCCATATAAACCCCATTGGAGTTACCATCCGAGTTGACCTAGGTATTTATCCCTAATCATAATCATCATTGTTGGCTTAAGATTGCTATCTGTCTTAAGTCAGTTATCCTTTTCGGCCCAATCAGTCTGCTTCTATCTCAAGTTGGATTCGTTGTCGTTATCATACATCCACCTTTCAATCAATACCTAGTGTTATCAAGGATCTCTCTTAAACTCAGTTCTGGATCTCAGTCTTCATCATACTTGTCATCAATTCAATCCTAATAATCAGAATAATCCAATCCCTACACCATCAAACCTATTCGGATCAAAACCCGAAATCTAGGTTAATCCAACATCTACCGATCAATCCAATCCGATCCCATCAAGCCAATCCACATCAGCCTAATCAATTGTCATCAACTAATTTCCCATCAAAATAAAATCAATCTTTCATCATCAAGGTTTCTAATATCGTGATCTACTTCATCGTCTTGCATGCCCATTCAAACTCGATCACAAGCAAAGAAAATGGCCGACCAACAAGCCCTAAATGCCCAATTGAACAACCCTCAAAATCCCACCAACACGGTCAACATCACATCAGATCCTAACTATGGTGCTAATATCCCTCACGATCCCCACAATGGCACCTCATCGCAATCCAATGTGGGTGGTCAAAACACATCACCCCCTGGGGAAGAAAACATGGCCGATCAACTTGAGCTCACATTCGAAGAACACTTTAGCAATCCTGTCAATGCACAAATGACAGAACGCCTCCTTGAAAGACATGGGGACAAAATCTTGGCTCACTTGATTGACAAGGGTGTCAAGCTACCATCAGGTGTCGACTTATCCAAGTATGGCACCTCAACATATAATGTACCCCAAGGTTCACATGACATCCCCAATAGCTCGTATGTCCCCAACGTTCCTTCCATAGAAGGTTGGCATCAACCTGAATTCGGCAATGCAGTCCTATATCCTATTGGCAATCCCACACATCCCCCCATCTCGGTCATGGGAGAACCTCAAACCATTGATCCCAATGATCCCTATGCCTATGGCATGCCGCAAAACATCCTGCAACCACAAACATTAATGCTATCAGCACCGCCCCCCTCGAACCTACCTCCTGTCAACACTGGGGGCAACCCTTTCACGACCTTGCACCCACCTCTCAGAGCAACCAATCCTCCACCATCATCATTCAACCCTCCACCATCATCCCAATCCAACATCCCTCCTCCATCGTCATTCAATCCTCCACCATCATCCCAATCCAACATCCCTCCTCCATCGTCATTCAATCCTCCACCATTGTCCCAATCCAACATTCCTCCACCATCATCGTTCATACCTCAACAGCCGCCCCAATCCAACATTCCTCCACCATCATCGTTCGTACCTCAATAGTCATCTCAATCTAACATCCCTCCGTCATCATCATTCGTATCCCAACAACCTCCCTAATCCTATGCTCCCACTAGTTCTCAACAACCTCCCTCACACAACATCTCAATCGCACCTCCACCTCAACAACAACCATTGGTCAATCCCCTATTTTCAGCACAACCATCACAACATCAACCGCAAGGAAATCAACCTCGACCTTCAGCCCCCACCATATCTCCCTTCCTTGCATCCATTTTATGCCCACAAGCGCAACCATCACATAACATCCCATCTCACCAACCACAACTGCCAACTGTGCATCAACAACCACCCCATCATTACAACTATTACAACCAGCAACAATATCAACAACAACCCTCCTATGGGGCATCGCAACAGTCATATCAACACCCCCAATATCTGCAAGATAATCAACAACACTTTCTCCATACTTCCCAATAGTACGCCACCCACAACTACCCAGCCAATCCATATCCCACCTCGCAACAACAACCTTTTTATCAACAAGGTCCCTTGGCATATTAGTAGGAGGTGCCACCTCCTCATTATCCATATGCCCATCCCCAAACATCATCTCAAAATCCACAATCGTCCTACCATCAATACCCATCCAACACAACAGCCAATGCGGACATCCTGGAAATCAAAGCCGCACTAAAGGATCTCCAGGAAAGGACTAGTAAACAATTGTTCAAATTCGAAGATATATGCCCCTATCCGTATGATCCCTCCATCTCATTGATTCCCTTCCACAAACATTTTGAGATGCCAAAATTTGACAAATATAGGGGAACAAAGATCCAAAGGCCCACCTACAGGAGTTTTACTCCCAGTGTCAAGAAGTGATCCACAATGACAACTATCTCTTGCATATGTTCCCCCAAAGTCTGGGAAGCGACGCACTAGGGTGGTTCATGACCCTCGACAAGGGATCTATAAAATATTTTGCGGACCTATCAGAAAGGTTTGTCTCCTACTTCTCCTTCAACTTGGAATCACGTCTTTGGATCCTAAAAGAGACGGGTGAGGACATGGTGGCTGACAAGCAAGATAAGCCCCTTTGAAAGAAGGACATGATCCCTTGTGATCTCATCCTAACACTGGCCCTGGCAGTTATTTTGACATGTCACTTTTATGATAGTGGAGGACCCATCTCGTGCCAAGGCATCAAAAATATAACCAAGATAGGAAGGAACCCGCGTTTTTGGAACAAACAAGAATCTGATAAATGATGTCGTAATGACATCTGTGCCAATCTAATCATGTGAGGACTGCAGTGCTGGAGGCTGCAGTGTGCTGTCATAATCTTCAGATCACATATCTCTCACCCAGCGCTTTCGATGGTCGGCTGAACGGAAGTGAATATTGCAAAGTCAGACCTCTGGTCAGGTGCGAAACCATCGGATCTGGTGAACATCAGGTTCTGGGCGTCTAAACCATAACGTGATTATCGTTGTTGGTGGGTGGGGTCTGATGCCAGCGATCTGGAAGGGCCCTTTGTATCTCCATCTTAGATTTACTCAAGTCTTCCCCCGTGTATCAAGAAATCCTCAATAGAGCACTACAGGAAACCCATGTGCCTAATAATATGGATCCTACACAGTTCCAAGCCTTGGTAAGACACCTGGCTTCATCCCACCAACTACATTTCAGCCAAAATGATATGCCCAACATTGATGCCAATCACAATCGCCCCTTGCATATTGAAGTCGTGGTTTGCCCGGCATAAAATAAAAAGAGTCTTGGTAGAAATGGCTCTGCCCTCAACTTGTGTACTCTAAAATTCATAAAACAGGTGGGGTATACCCAAGCGGACTTAAGCAACTAGATTATTACAATCAAGGCTTATGACAATGCAGAAAGGAATTCAGAAGGGATCATCAATCTTCCTATCCAAGTGGGACCAGTGGTTTAGTACATCACCTGTCATGTCCTTGATTTGGACTTACCATATAATCTCCTCCTCGGCTGTCGATGGCTCCATGCTATGCAAGTCGTGCCCTCCACCTACCATCAGTGCCTCAAATTCCCATTCGATGGAAAAGAGGTCACCATCTATGCCGACCCCCAACCATTTGAATATTGCCACGCTCTAGAGGCATCATTTCCCCATCTACATTATTGTCCTGGGGTTGAAATGGGGGCATCCCAATCATCACCCGTTTATCCACCATCCACTGCAAAAACCACTCCATCCTCCCCCACTGAGCCTACATTCATAAAAGTCCAGATCATTGACAAAGGGTGTGGTGAGTACGAAATGCACACTGCTCTTAATATAGCGACCATGCCACCATTGCCACACGAGTATGGTCAACCTTCCCATGCTACCCCAAAGGAAGCCAAGACCGTCTCCTTCAGTGGCAAGAACATCCCTACCACCACCTTTGTATCTCCAAGTATCAAGACAGATGTGCCAGAAGAAGACATAAGCTAATGGGTTTACCGAGAAGAGCCTCAGCCGGAAACTCCTCTCAAGGAATACTTCCAAGAAAAGTACCCCTGGCCGACAAAGTTCATGGGAAAGCATAACTATCAAGGTAGAGGCCTAGGAAAGCAAGAACAAGGGTGGTTACAACCCATTGATACGTATCCGCTACCAAAGAATGTGGGCATTGGGTATGACAGAAAGCAAAAAGGCCCTGAAACATCATCTAATGCCTTCAATAGTGTAGTTGTGGACAACGGCTCATTGGAAGACATACCCGAGGAAGAATCCATCATACGCACGTACGATGACGTCGATCACGCTGACCTATCCTCCATGTTCGAATGCCTATCCATCTACACCATTAGCATATCCCTTCACCATCCTGAGCTCATTGATTGGGACCTATGAACTAGCACACTTGTCAGTATGTCTGCGGATACCTATGTTAACCTCATTGGATTGGGGGAGGATGAACACTCCAGTCGCAAAAGTAAGAATAAGAAGAATAAGAAACGGTCATCTAGTGAAAACCTCCCCGAGGCACTTTATGACCTTGAAAAAGTAAAAATAAAGGACACATCTGATAGCGAAAACCTCGAAGAGGCACTGGAAGATGGAGATGTTCATCTTCCCCTTATGGGAACTCAGCTATCTGCCCGATCATCTATTTTGATTGAAGAGACGCAAGAGATTAATTTGGGAACTGTTGAAAATCCTAAGATCACCTATGTAGCCAAGTCTCTCTCCGAACAAGAGTATCCGGTCTTTGCACAGCTACTCCAGGAGGGAATTGTTAACTTCGCTTGGTCATACTCAGACATGCCAGGCTTAGATCCTGCCTTGGTGGTTCATCACCTAGACATCTGCCCAGACGTTAAACCTGTCAAGCAAAAACTCCACAAGATGCATCTACAAGTCGCGTTGTTAGTCAAGAAGGAATTAGAGAAGTTACTGGAGGCAGGATTTATCAGACCAATTGACTACTCCGAATGGATCTCCAACATAGTGTCAGTTGCTAAACCAAATGATGACATTCGGATATGTACGGACTTCAGGGATCTCAACAAAGCTTGCCCCAAAGACGACTTCCCCCTACCCAATATTGACATGTTGGTTGACCTAACAGCAGGACATGAGATGTTGTCCCTTATGGATGGCTTCTCTGGGTATAACTAGATTCGAATTGCACCAGAAGACCAACACAAAACTGCCTTCACAACCCCTTGGGGCACTTTCTGCTACAACGTTATGCCCTTCGGTCTCAAAAATGTGGGGGTGACATATCAGAGAGCCATGACGGTTATCTTCCATGACCTCATCCACATCATCATGGAAGACTATGTTGATAACCTATTAGGAAAGTCCAGCACACGAGCAAAATATCCTGCCATCCTGAAGAAGATATTTGAGCGGTTAGAGCACTATAAGTTGCGGCTGAATCCAAAAAAGTGTGTATTTGGGGTCACGTCAGGGAAGTTACTGGGTTTCATAGTCTCTCTCAAAGGTATTGAAGTTGATCCTGCCAAGGTAAAGGCTATTCTGGACATGCCACCTCCACGCAATCTAAAGCAGTTAAGAAGCCTCCAGGGAAAGATGTAGTCCATTCGTCAGTTCATAGCCCAGCTCGCGGATAGATGTCATCCATTCACTCACCTTTTGAAGAAGGACTCCACATTCTGATGGAACCAACAATGTCAGATGGGGTTTGATAAAATTAAGGAATATTTAGCCCATCTGCCAATATTGATGCCACCTATTCTCGACAAACCCCTCTTGCTCTACATCTCCGCCACTTTAGTCGCACTGGGGGCATTGTTGGCATAGCATGATGAGTCGTCAAAAGAAAGGGAAATCTACTACATCAGTCGGATATTGGTTGGCTACGAGCTAAACTACTCTCCCATGGAAAAATCCTGCCTTTCCCTCGTCTTCAGCACACAAAAGCTTCAACATTACATGCTTAGCCATCCAGTCAAATTAATTGCCAAGATCGATCCATTGAAGTACCTATTATCTAGGACCACTCTGACTGGCCGCATGGGTAAGTGGGTCATGCTCCTCAGTGAATTCGACATAGAATACATGGACCACAAGGCTATCAAAGGGCAGATAATTGCAGATCAGTTGGCAGAAGCTCCTCTAGTTGACACTCACCCATTGATCACGAAATTCCCTAATGAGGAAGTCTTTTCAGTTGAGGAAATCCCCATGTGGACACTATATTTTGATGGATCATATACACATAATGGATCCGGGGCAGGAATTTTATTAGTTACCCCTCAGGGTGACTACATTCCCAAGTCATTTACGATAGCGTTCCCATGTACCAACAACATGGCCGAGTATGAAGCTCTCCTCACCGGCCTCAAAATTGCCAAATAGTGGCACATAACTCAGTTGAAAGTCTTCGATGATTCCTTGCTAGTCATTAGGCAAGTTAATGATGAGTTTCTGACTAAGGATGATAAGTTGTTACCCTACAAGTGCATGGTGGATGATTTCAAGAAATATTTCACCTCCATACAATTTGAACAGATTCCCAAGGTACGAAACAAAGCAGCTAATGTGATGGCCACTATCGGCTCCCTCTTGGACATGCCCAAGGATCGAACAGAGTGTGAGTTCCTTGTAGAACAACTGTTAATCCCAGCATACGATATTTCTGAGACTGAAATGGTGTGTGAAATTGTGGGTCCCACCTCCCCATGGTACCAAGACATCTATACCTACCTTCGTAATAACGTTATACCCCCAGACCTTACCCGTAACCAAAGAAAATCCTTCATTCATTGCTCTTCTCAATACGTCATCGTCGGTGATATGCTTTATCGTCGCGGGTATGATGGAATCCTCCTCAGATGTCTAAATAAGACTGAAGCCCATGCTACATTAACAGAGGTAAATGGCAGTGTTTGTGGAGCCCATTCAAATGGTATGGCTCTAGCCAAAAGGATCCTCTGGGCTAGATATTATTGGCCTACGTTGGAACACGATGCTTGCGAGTTTGTAAAGAAGTGTCTCCCATGCCAGCAACATGCAGATTTAATCCATGCTCCAGCACAAGATCTTCAGCCCCTCCTGGCACCATGGCCATTTTCTCAATGGGGTTTTGAATTGATTGGCAAGATTCACCCACCATCATCTAACGGCCATACATTCATCATCACCGCCACCGAGTATTTCTCCAAGTGGGTAGAGGCAATGCCCCTCTCACAAGTCACCGGCATTCAAATCTCCAAATTCATCCTTTACCATATCCTCTACAGATATGGTATCCCATCCACCATCATTTCTGACAACGGAAAACCATTCAAGAACCAAGCCATGAAACACCTATACGATACCTTCCATATCTAGCACCGTTGGTCAACGCCTTATTACCCCCAGGGTAATGGTCAAGCGGAAGTGACCAACAAAATGCTCATCTGTATTCTCAAAAAGGTTGTCAATAACACTGGACGAGATTGGCACCTCCACATTCATCCTGCCCTCTGGGCATATCGAACATTCATCCACACCCCAACAGGCACCACCCCCTACTCTTTGGTGTTTGGTGTTGAGGCCATCTTTCCAATCGAGGTTGAACTTCCATCATTGAGAATCTCTCTTAAGAACCTTATCAGCAAAGAGGATGCTTGAGTTGCACGGCTTGCACAGCTAGAGTTATTGGATGAACGCAGAATGAAGGCATACGACCATCTGCAAACATATCAGAATCGCCTCAAGCGTAGTTACAACAAGAAGGTTCATCCTCGCCAATTCCAGGTGGGCGAGCTTGTCCTTAAGGAGAATCAACGTACTCAGCAAGACCGAGACAAGAAAGGAAAATTTGAGGCAAATTGGTTGGGGCCCTATATCATAGCTGCTAAATACGGATCTGGAGCATACAGGTTAACTACTCTTGAAGGAGACCCCCTTGACGAGCCTATCAATGTCATGCATTTGAAAAAGTTCTATGCCTAAATCTGCTCTCTGGCTAATTCCACCCGGGTCAAAAAATCAAAAAAATCAAAAAGTTCTACGCCTAAGTCCGCTTGGTTACCCCACACGGTCAAAAATCAAAAAATACAAAAAAATCAGAAAATAAAAAAAAATATAAAGAAAAATAAATCCATCCTATGGTGAAAACCACCTTTTTGTGGCGCCTTGGACAAGTATGGGTGGTGAAAACCTGGCAATAGGCGTCATCCATAACGGGCTTAATCATTATGTACTCGACATCCTAGTTATTTTATGCCGACTTCCGCACAATATCCCCCCTTTCGCACTATTGCCCTCACCCATCTCATCCCAGGCTGTTTGGTAAACATTGGTTGAGCATTGGACAACCCACCTAGTCTATCCCCCATTCCTGAGCTTTTTGGTATCCCACTCTGAGCTTACGTCATTCACGTTTGTTTCATCAAGTAGGGTCATCCATTGTGTCGGTCCTCACCTAGACCCCATCACATCATGTTCGCCGGTCGAACTACGTTGCCCCTGCGATGTCATGTAGGCAAGGCTGATCATTTGATTCACCCCCGGGGCATTTGTTCATCATCAGTTACCATTGGTCTTCTTTTTGCTTTATCCATGGTCTTTTTTGGAACTACGAGGGCTCTGCACTTTCATGTAGGCAAGGCAAATCTATGATCGGCCCCCGAGCCCCTAGGTCTGTAGGTTGTGTCAGTCTTTTGTGCTTCGTTATCAGGTTATGCCCACATCTAACCAGTCCTTAACAAACAAAATTCCCTTGCATTACAAGATCTTGTCCCTCGATGACATCCTGCGTCACCTGGATCATCCTACTCTCGCATCCATCCTTGGTCTCAACAGGATGAACTCTTCCTATTAGACCTCGTCAATCACATCCATCACCGTGATCCTATGGCAAAGGACCCGTTATCTTATTTTTGATCTTTTGATGCTTTTGGATTTTATTTATCATTTTGGGTTCCTTCCTATCACTCGTCAAGGCCGCCTTGGTCCACCATAACATGGCGTGCTTTGGCCTGTTGAAATGGGGGCATGCCTTGATCTTTTGTTTTGTCTGCTGTCTTCTCGAGTTTTCCCTCGTAATACCCACCGAGATCTTTAGGATCTTGTGTTACGCTGGGACAACTTTGCATGTTTATGGTTATTACAACACCAGGCCCGACCGATGTCATCACGACCTCGAGGTGTTGGGATAACCTCATTGTTTGTTGTGTTTGTTTCATGTGTAGAGTACTCGCTCGCCTTGGTATTCTATATCAAGGTGTTTGGTACCCTACGCTATAGTAAAAATCAATGCTCCAAAGATGGAAAAATCTCATTTTCATTGCATTTCCACCACTTTGCATACACCCTTCATTTCCATCATAACCACTGCTTATGATTTCGGTTGTGCAAGTACTCTCGTTCTTGGTTTCTCTCGTCGGCCCTCTTCCTCTCAGGATGTTAACGGTTGTTTTTGGCAAATGCAATCTTCCATCCGCCTATCGCCTATCTGCATTTTTGTAATGGTCTTTATTGACATTTAGGTGCATTGTAAACATTTTCCTTTTTGCATCCATAAATCATACATCATAAATCATATAAACATACATAAATCGTCCATCCACATGTGCATCCATAAATCATACATCATAAATCATGTAAACATGCATAAATCGTCCATCCACATGTGCATCCATAAATCATACATCATACATCATATAAACATGCATAAATCGTCCATCAGGCACATCCATCAACTATACGTCATAAATCATATAAACATGTGCATCCATACATCACAAATCATAGAAACGTTTGCATCAATCATAAATCATCCATCCATAAAGCATAAAACATAAGTCATACATATAAGCATGTGTATATATATATGCATGTGGAATCACATCATGAATCATGTCATATAGTTGCATAAAGGAAACATCCTGCATAATGTCAATAAAGGCCATCACATAATCAAAATAATAAAATATCATGGTACAATACATCTCCATCATATATCACACAATAAGATACAAAATCTAGAGACGTGGATCACCTCTGCTCTCTGGCGACATGTACAAACCATCCATCCTATATCTGCCAAAAATAACCACTATCCTGCATCTGCCTGCTCTACTGTGAGCTGCCCACATCTGACCTCTGTGGAGAATCGGGTGCTGACCCCCTATGTCCTGGTGTCCCCTGGTACTCGCGGGTGGGTGTCCCCTGATAGCCACCGTATGGAGACAGAGTCTGCCGGTAATCACTGAAACCCCTGGTGCATGTCCCTAGTGACTGGGATGGCCCTAGTGGTAGTGGAGCCTGACTGACGTAGCGTGCTATGCGCTGCGCTGGATTTGGAACAACCTGCTCATATACCTCTCTCCAATAACTAGCCTACTGCATAAACTCATCTCGTTGTCCTTCTATCAGTCTCGCGGCATTCCACTCATACCTATACCGATCTCGATCTACACTGATAGCCCGTCGCTCCCGTGCCCAGGCCTCCTGAGCTAGTATCAACTGTCGTATCTGCTCTGAGCCTCTATCCCTCTCTGCCTGCATCGCCTGTAACTGTGTGTGCAGCTCTTGTACATCTGTTCCTAACCCTCCTCCCTCAACCAGCCCCCTCTGTAACTAAGCCTGTGCTGCATCCCTCTCACCCTGTAATGTCTGCATCCGTGACTCTGCAGCATCC